>QLOH01000335.1:600000-1125217 GCA_026901365.1 Sesbania bispinosa | reverse complement strand
TGTACCGGTACACCGTTTTTTCTTGTGTCCCGTAAGTGCACCGTGCTGCATAAGATTTCTTGTTGTGAACATTATTGAAAGTTTTATATATTAGAGACATGAGTTAAACATGCTAGATTTGAGGTGCTAAATTCATAAGGAAGGTATGATAATATTTTGTTATCACAAGAATATTATGTTGAGAAAATACAATGTTTGTTTTTATATATTGATATATGAAATTGAATATTATAATTGTCTTTTGTGAACATTATTGAAAGTTTTATATATAGAGACATGAGTTAAACATGCTTAGATTTGAGGTGCTAAATCCATAAGGAATGATAATATTTTGTTATCACAAGAATATTATGTTGAGAAACTTATTAGGAAGTTTGATTACTTTGAAGTAATTGTTTGAGTATCCCTTATGATATTACCATTTAAAAGGAAAAATAGATATTTTATTGCTCAATTTGAGTAAGCCCAATTTATTGGGAGTATATACATTTGATGAGTTTATAAATAAAAATATTTATTGTGTTTGTAAACTCAAGAATGATTTGAGATACCACGAATTACGATATTGTATATAATGGACTTTCCACTATATTATAATGATATAGTGATGATACTTGCATTTAATTAGATGAGAATAAATTCATTTGTCCGTCCAAGTAGACCTGTATAGTCTCATCTATGATGGTGGCCAAGTTTATTCTCAACTTGGTAAATGTGAGAATGGCGGGCTAAAAAAACTCTTAGCGAATATTTTTATTGGGGAAGGAACCTGAGTCTTCAATATCTATACATTATGACTGCTATATGGAAATAGCAAAGAAATTAAATTTATAATTGAAAATTGGGACGTATACGTATACATTATATTTCTTAAGTAGCTACTAAAATGTGTGGTAAAAAATAATTTTGATCAATCTATCACAAAGCAAAAGTTGTGAATAAAACATCGAGGGGAATGGGACTAAAGCCATTTTGAAATTAACGGTAATGCTAACCCCAACCTTTGTGATTGGAGATCCCATGAAGAAGGTTCAATGGGTAAGAACAAGTCACTTGTTAATTCTGCTAGCACTATTATTTTGTCCGTTCCTATGGTTTAGAGGTGCTAGACTGCATTTTGGAGAGGATAAGCTTTTAAGGTTTTTAATGGATTTCATATCCCTTATGGGTGGTGTATGAAGTGCAACATACACTTGATGAAATCACCTATATGAGTGTCAAGTGGGGCCGCTTGCATGAGATTGTGGCGTAATCTCAAGACACTCATGAATACCAGGCGCGCGCATGGCCTATTGGCGCAAAACAACGTTAACAACAAGAAATTGTGGGGGTGTGATGTGATTGGTAGACCTCTAACTTACACCAAAGTGTTTTGGTTCAATGAGCATGCTCCACCAGTTCACTTGTATGTTAAGACTTATCCGTCTAGGTCTGGTTCAAGTTCAAAAACACCAGATTCAAAACATTTGCACCAATTGTGAGTAAACCCAAGAAATAAAAATATTTGTTTATATTCTCTATTTAAAAAAAAAAAACTTTTGAAATATGTGGGGGATTGTTGTAATTTTGTTTATGAATATTTCAAAAGTTATAAAAAGTATTTATATATTTTAAAGTTTTAAATTTGAATTCAGTTACTCATTTATTTTACAATTTAATTGTCAGATGAACGTTTTGATTTTAATTCTAATTAATCATTATTATAAAGTTATTATAATTATGGTACAGTTACAAATGTTGAGTAATTAGTTTTAACGTTATTATATTAATTGTTTTTGATGCTGCAATATTTTATAAAAGGGATATTTCTGGGTTATAGTAAAAAACAGACTGAGTTACTATCTTGTTGTTCTGATACCTAACTAAATTGGTTAGAAGTGCTTGTTAAATCCTAGGGAGTTTTCGAGTACCATCGAATAAACTCTTGAGGACAGTGTCAACACACGTCTCAAGCATCATTGTTCTACGTTCGTTTCTCTCTATTATTTCCTACAGTCTAATCGGGCCGCTTATTATCTCGGTCCAAAACAGAATAAAACCCTATGAAATGAAAATAATAAAATAAAAAAATAGAATATTACTACAATGGTTACAAATATTAACACAAAAGTTATTATAAAATATATTAACACAAATAAATTTAATGACTTATATTATACACGCGGTAATTTTTTTATTTTTATATATAATTTAAATATACAGGAATTATTATCATAAATAATAAAAGTATAGTATAGAAAAGATTCATTCTTTTCTCTTTGAGTATGAGCTTCCATTTCTAACATCTTCACATTGAGTGTGATTATCCATTGTTTTGATTGAGTTTCTTTGAGAGTTCAGAAGAGGTTGAAATTTTTTCAGAGATCTGTATACGCAAGGTATCCCATATTAAAGCTTAAGTGAGAGATATTGAACTTAATGATGTTAAGATTGAGAAATCTTAAAGATTGGATGATTGTAGAAAGACTATGATTAGAAATAATAAAAAACTGAAGTTGTTACTTGAGGACGTACGGGATGTATAATCTAAAATTACAATTTTACAATACTATTGTGAACATAGCTCTTATTTCAATATATAGTTATGTTTTTTTTAACGATAATATGTATATGCATGGTTGATTTCCGCATTCCATATTCAAATATTCCCATTCAAATGTCAATCTGACCGAATGCGAAGTAATTGTAAAAAAAAAAAAAAAGAGTGGGTGGCCTGAGCCTGAAGGCTGCTGATCCAAATCAATAAGAAGATGTCAAGGCACAGTTGTTCTTGTATAATTTTTTTAGTATCATTCTTTGGTTATCCTTCCATATTTTGTATATTTTTTTCGCTAAATATATCGTACGTATATTGTAAACATTCTCTATAATTTTAAATTAAAATACATAGCAAAAAAAAACGCCGGCCATAAAACAATATATATAAATAAGAAAATTTTATAAAATTAAAATGTTAAATATTTTTTTAGGTTTTTAATTAACTTGAGAAACCAAATAGGGAGTAATTCAGTAAGATAACAAAGTAAACTAAGGCCATATTTTGCGAATATGCTAGCAATTTTTAATGCACTCAAACGGATACACAATAATTTATTGTTGAACAAATTTATGTTTGAGTGGTTACAAACATATATAAAGCTAATTAAACAGGGTACAATATCCAAAGGATGATGGTTGCCCTACGACGTTAAGGCTCTGAACTTACATATCTATGACCTAACTTATGGTAGGGCTAATATGAGGAGCACCGTCCTTCCTGGTTACCATCCTTGATGCAATAACCACCTCCAGATCTGAACTTATTGAGACTCATTTTGATGTGGGTATGGAAGTTAACTGAAACTGAAAAGATTGGTGATGATGAGAACAACTAGAAGCTGAAATTAACTCTGTGTGAGGCCTCACTTGAGAGAAGCATAAGAAGTAGTGCCTTTTGTAGGTGAAGCGGAAAGTGGAGGAAAGGGATCTTCCTTAGCATATGCTTGAACACTTTGTGTTTGCTTTTGCTCACATATCACTTTGATAAGCTTTTTTCGAGCAAATCGGTGTGACATTTTGCATTTAAGGAATCTACATTTGTGACATTTCGTCGTGCGCTTTTTATTTTTTAATTTTATTTACTAAGTGGACTATGAAGTGGGGCTAAAGTTTAATAATTTCTCACCAATATATGCTCTGATTCTTTTATGTGAAGACTGTAGGTAACAGGGTTTGGGTCTGCTGACTAAAAATTGAGGGAAAAAAAAAAGACTGGATAGGACCAGTACATGGGTTCTTTAAATATTGACTGACATCATTCGTAGCTCTAAAAGTAGTAGAATTTCACATATAATTAAGTTTATAAATTAAAATTTGAGGAGTGCTAGCAACACACTCTTTTGAACACTATGGGTCCCACCAAATTCGTGGGTCCCACTCCCAAGTGGTAGGTCCCATATGAATTTTAATCAATCACATGGAGTGTGTTGAGAAGAGTGTTCAAAGAGTGTGTTGCTAGCATTTTTCTTAAAAAAATTTATATTTTCGGAGCTTAGTTTGATTGCTTATTTCAAGTTGAATCCGATTTATTATTTCTTCATTGATCGAGAGATTTAATTTTAGGCCCATGTGGTTTTTTGTTTTCTTGCTTTAATTTGTCCATTATCTAAAGTTCAATTTATCAATTAACTATAATGCATCAGCTAATTAATTGACGCACCTATACTTGAAACAAAAATCATATATGGAATTTCAATCTGCGGTTTGGAATCATCACTTGTGAAATGTCGGTTTCCAAAGGGTTACTTGTTATTGCCGGTAAGACACTTGGAATAGCATTTTGTACGCGTGCAATTAATTTATGAATGAAGGGGATATGGTGGTTGATCAGCTCATCAGAGGCAGGAAAAATTTTCTGATTCAAATTAAGAATATCAATCATATCGAATGTGAGATTCTCTCTCGTACTCGATCAACTTTGTAGAATTAATTATTATATAAAAATTATTTGTAAACATATTAAAAAGAAATTAATTACTATGTTTATAAATGTAAAAAAGTTTTACAATGTATATATTCAACAATGTGTTGTCACCATTGAACAGTACACCTCTGATTTTTGTCTACAAACCATGTTGCGTTTCAATATTTTTCCTCATATACTACATTTCCTATTTTGAAAAGCAAACCATGTGATTCCACGTTTTAAACATAGCATTCCTACAAGAGAAGAGACCAAATGAAAATTATTTGCAGTAGAGCTTCCCTTTCGGACTGATAATATCTCCACTCAGAATTTTACACAGCACAAATTTTTCTGGAATTTAGTAACTACAACGGTTACAAATCATTATTATGAAATAACATATACCCTCTTTACAAATTTCACTAATTTATATATGATTGATAATTTGGCAATTGGCACCAAATTTTTATAAAGGGGGAATGCTCTGTTCGTTTCTGAAAAAATTTCCAGGATCAACTCTAGCCTTCACCTGTGCCAGCCTTTGAAAATTTTTGTTGAAATATTTCAAACCCCATGATTTTGCTTCTTCATAGCTTGAGTTTCCTCTATTCACACCCAAATCAAGGTCTCTATAATTCACATATGCTTGTCTTGGCCACTTTGACACATATGGTGCCATGTATGCATACAATCTTCTTATCCAATCTATATGCTTTTGCATTTCTTCATTTGAACCTGTATTCACTGAATACTGGATTCCATATAAGTTCCCCTTTCTATATGGAAATGGAGTTTCTGATTCTGAAATCTCATTCATTACTCCACCATATGGTGTTAGGATCAATAACAGTGAAGAGTTCTCCATGAGCAGCATCTTCCACAGCCCTTCTAAGCCAAGTAATGGAATAGGCTCTTTCACATAATCAGATTTTGCTTTGGAACTTGGAGATGTTTGGTTTCTCTCAAGCAAAACCTCCAAGGATCCATCTATTGGAAAATTTGCAAAGTAAAGAACAGATTGAATCCATGTCATCTGTGTGAAGTTGTTGAGCTGCAAACCCAGTTCTGGGAAACTGTTTTGCATCAAAGGAAGGAGATTCTCAGCTGTTCCAAGATACAATCCTGTGAAGGAAACAATCACAGTTTTTCCACCTTGAGAAGCTGAATTGACAACTCCCACAACAGTGTGGAGAAAAAGCTCTGCTGGAAGCTTGGGAGCAATAGTTTGCCACTTGTGTAAAAGGTCACTAGCACTTGATTTAGGGTCCTTGAGACATCAAAAATTGTCACATTAGAAGGAACAGGTACAAGCTTGATTTTCCATGAAGTAATGACTCCAAAGCTTGACCCTCCTCCTCCTCTTATAGCCCAAAAGAGATCCTCACCCATTTGTTTTCTATTCAATATGTTCCCATTAACATCTATAATCTGAGCATCAATTATATTATCAGATGCTAGACCATATTTTCTGAAAATGGTACCAAATCCACCTTCACTTAAGTGTCCTCCAATACCAACAGTAGGACAACTCCAGCAGGAAAGCCATAGACTTTACTTTTATTTGCAATTGCATAATAGAGTTCTCCAAGGGTAGCACCTGATTGAACCCATGCACTTTCTTCTTTCATGTTAATGCTTATGGACCTAAGGTTAATAAGGTCAATGATAAGGAATGGAGCATGAGAATAAGAGACATAAGAAAGGCCCTCATAGTCATGCCCCCCACTTCTAACTCTTACTTGCAAGCTGTTTTTCTTTGAGCAGAGAAGTGCTAATTGAATGTGGAATAGGTTATGTGGGGTAACAATAAGGGTTGGTTTTTGGACTGAACTGACCAAGAATCTGGAGTTTCTTATAGAAGACTGTAAAAGGGGTTCATAAGAAGAACTGTTTCTGGTGAATACTACTCCTGAAGTTGTGTTGCTTCCTAAAACTGCTTGAAAACATAGAAGGAAACCTTTCTCAAGGCCTGCAGAACTAGAAGTTGCAGGGGAAATTGAGATGAAAATGGTGACAGATAGGAAAAGTAAACTTACAATTGAAGTGGCCATTTTTGTTTTCCTAACTTATTTTTCAAATGGGAAATTTGGTATTATAGCCAACTTATCTTCCTAATTATGATTCTTGAACATCATTAAACAAAGAAATAATTTTTAAATTTGATTAAACTTTAGAATTTCTCTTAATGAAAGATTTTAAACATGCATATCAAAAGAAAAGAAAATCATTACGTAACCTCAATTTTGGCCCTTTACTTTTGATTTTTCCTCTCCTGTCATTATTCACTTTCCTTCCCTAATGCGTCCACTTATGTGGGTATAGTGCGTCAACGCAAAGAAGTTTCTCTTCTCTTCAATGAATTGGGGGCATACGTCAGGTGTTACAATTCTTGAAGTATGAATATATTGATTGAGGTGAAGTTTATGGTACACGATAAAGGATTACCATTGATTTATTAATTTTAAATATTAAAGGTGGAGATTTGATAGCAATGCTGGTAATATTGCAAATAAATCTTGTGCACTAATTCCTTGGAGTTTGTCAGGTTACATCACGTCTACATTTGTACTTCTCATGTGCTCTTACTTTCTTGCTCTTTCATTTTATAACTTTATTTTTAATGAGATAACTTTTTTATACAACAAAAAATATACAACAACTCATACAACACATTTTTTTCTTTCTCTCTATCACATCACCCATCATATCCCGCATTTCTCTCTTTTCCTTCTTTTCTCTTTCTCTCTCTATGTTGTACATGTTGTACATGTATAAACAACATTTCTCATTTTTAATTAATGTTAGTCTTTCCCAATCAAAACTGAAAAAAATGTTAATTTTTATTACTAATTTATATTTAAAATTACAAGATTATTTTAGTGTATTTAATGATTAAATTAAATTTAGCAAAATTAAGTTCTGCAACATTAAGAGTAATTTATCTACTATTATAATTTATTGGTTTTATTTATAAAACAATTCATACTAAATCACGTATATTAAAAATAACTAATACATTCATTTTTTAAAAAATACTTTATAAAATTACAAGTTTGACCTATTTAAAATAAAACTCCACTATTATGGTAATTGAGTCCCTTTAAAATCTTTAATGGTCAATAAGGACAAATATGAAAAAATGGCTTAAATATCATTTTGGTCCCTACATTTTTTCGTATTTTTTGTTTTAGTCCTTGCCATTTTTTTTTTAAATATAGTCCCCACTTTTTCAAACATATGTTATTTCAGTCTCGGCTGTTAAAAGGGTTAACAAGATCGATGACGTGACAAACGTTTAGTCTTGCTCGGATGGCGTTGAGCTCAAATTGTATCCTGCTAGGTTGGTATTGAGCTCGGATGGTATCCTGTTCGGGTGGTATCCTGCTTAGACGGAACTTAGAATGATCCAACCAAGGTGAAGAGGTAGGACAGATCATTTTGAGTTCCATCCGAGCATGCTACAACTGAGCTCATTGCCATCCGAGAAGGATACCATCTCCGAGCAGGAAAAACGGGGGTTAATGTCAACGCCGACAAGAGAGAAGGATACCATCTGAGCAGAACTAAACGTTTGTCACATCATCAATCCTGTTAACCCTTTTAACGACAGAGACTAAAATAACATATGTTTTAAAAAGTGGGGAATAAATTTTTAAAAAATTGGCAAGGACTAAAACCAAAAACACGAAAAAAAATGTAGGGACCAAAATGATATTTAAACCAAAAAAAATTAAATTATTCTAAATTTGTGTGTTTTGTTTTATAAATAAGACCATAAAAATTTCAAACGTTGTCTTATAAATATGACCAAAGAGAGTAATAAATAATTATATTTAGGGAAATGTTAACGAGTGCTCGGTTATGAAATTAAAATTAGATTTTTTTTTGTGAAATTGTGCAACATTTAATACTATAAATGCAATCAATACCATAATTTCAAATAAAAAAACTATACTATATATGGATTCTTTAACTTGTACCTTTAGAGCCTCAGAGCACTCGCTACTCGAACCCTCATATTTATTCTTGATTGTAGTTAAAGCTACTACCTCCATTTCTATTTATTTATCCCATGATCACAAGAAAACACACAGATTAAAAAATATAATTAATATTTTTTTTACATCATAATGTGTTAATTTATATAAAATTTATTGTGTTTTTTCCTAATATACTCCTACTATTTACATCTCTATTTCATCATTAATTATTCCCACTTATCATCTCTCTTATTAAGGATAAAAGTAAAAAAATCTCTTGAATTTCTAAAAACGATACAGATGATAAAAATAAAAAAAAATTCTTTAAAAGGGACATATATAGGATTGATGGTAACGGTGTAAATACTCTTATTATTCATACATGATGTGACTTTTTAATTTTAAAATCAAATTAAATAAACGTTTTTAATTAATATATTATTTTATTAAACAAAAAATTATTTTAAATTTTTTTAATAAGTCTAAAGTTTATGAATAAATACTATTTATATTAAGATACTCTTTAATCATCATTGAAAATAATCTTCCATAAAATAGATTATTTTGGAAATTTTAGTCAAATTTTAATTAATTTTTATTTAATAATAATGGTTAACAGATTATTTATCATAAAGATAAGATTTTTAGGTGGAAGAATGTAAAGAGTTGGGCATAAAGTTAAGTTTAAAGGTAGGTTACATATAGTTTATAAGTCATGTAAGAGAGTGTCATGGGTCACTTGTCAAAGAATCAAAATATTCAATAAAAAAATTAAAATATAAATATCTTTTAAAAAATCATAATATTTATTGCATTTGTTATTATACAATTCAATAAAAAATTATTTTGTTCATTCGTCATTACATTTAGGTACTTATTAGCATTTTATTATAAAATAAGTTTGAATAAATTTGTAGATGCTTATGATTTTTTAAAACTTTTTAGATTAAAAAATGATTTTGATAACATCAGTCAGATTGTTGGGAAAATATAAAAGTTAGAAAATTTCTATTAAAAAATATTCATTGTTTGTGAATTTTTTCGTTAGCCCTCTTTGGGCTAGAGTATAGTGTCATCTAATGATGTAAATTTGATGTTAATATGAACTTAATTGGAACATTGTTTTCCTTAGTTCACAAAACCTTAACACACTAGTGTATTTGATGTCAATGTGATCCAAATAATAAATTGGGTCGGGGAGCAAGTGGACTGGCTCCTATTTAGGTCAAGGTAATTCAAAATAGTTTTAGTGATGTATTCAATTTAATTAAATTTTTAATTGACCTATCTATATAATATACCAATTAATTCATTATAACTTTGAGAAATTTAAAAACAATTGTGGAAATTTTTTATCATCACTCTCTTAGAAAATAAATTAAAATAAATTTGAGCTATTGGTTAAAAGGAAATAAGTGGAAGGTAACCATAACTTCATTCATTAACTTTTCAATTTTTACAAGTTAATATAATTTAAGTCAAACAAAAAAATACTACTCTAAACATTAATTTCATACTAGAACAGGACCTATCCCTCCACACATGATTAACAAAATTTACTTCTAATATTTTTTACTATAAATATATTAAATACAGAACACAATATTTTAAATATTGTTTATAACACTCATTATATTCCATGTGACTATTACAAGTTCACACATGATTTTTTTACTATTTGTAAATATTAAATACAAAACACAATAATTTAAATATTATTTATAACACTCATTATATTCCATGTGACTACTTCTTATGAATGTCAAGAGGATCTTAACGGGATATGTTTAGGAGAAACCTAGTTACTATTTCCTATTTAATTATGTTTAAATTAATTTTATAACAATTAAATGATTTTATTTGTGAATATAATTGTTTATTTTTTTTATAAAAAGTTGATTTTGATTATTGAAATAGTAGCATAATTATTTCTATTTAAAATCACCATTAAAGTAGTAACACATGTTTCAATAGTTGGTCATTGAAAACAACATAATACATCCACTATTATGAGAAACAGGTGACCAATGAATAATAAATTTAGGGTATGAGAAACTTCATAATTAATATAATTCAAAATAATATTATGTTTCTTATATTTAGAACCAAGGGTTCAAACCCCCACTAGCCCCCTTAAGGTGAGGTAAATGTAAGTACCTCTGTAAGTGTTCTTTGAGCCTGGAGGCATTCCCTGCCTTGGATTGGGGTACCATCCCCTCACCTTAAATTTTCATTTACCAAAAAATATTTAGAACCAAAGAAATTTTTTTTTTGTCTCATATAGTATGACCAGAGGTAGTATTTGTTAAAAATTAAGAATATGGTTTTGATCGTAGAAGATCAATTTAAATTCAAGAGAGAGATTTGAATGAATTTTTAAAAGAAAAGACCGATGATGATTAAATAAAGAACTGATTTAGTTTTAAAAAAATAATTATAATATATGAAAAAATATGGTGAGTTGATTGATTTTACGTTTTAAAAAGATTTTTCACACTACTAGAAATTTACTTATTTTCTACAGATTTTAGAAATGATCAATACAACTTTTAAATACTAAATGAATTGCAAATTATTTTCTAAAAGGATTTTAATTAATAAAAATATTTTCTTAAAAAATTGCTGTAGAAATTAATTACAAGAGTTTAATTAGTATACACTGACAATGTAAAAGAGTTTTACACTGACATTTAATCATTATTCTTCATTTATATGACTTTTAAAATATTAATTAGTAAGTCAACAAACTTACTATAAATCAAGGATTGTGATTACCGGTCTGTGTAAATTTTTTACACTGTCAGTGTACAATCCTTTTTCTCTAATTACAAAATCAATTAATCATTGTTAAAATTACAAACTCACCCAAATTTTCACTTATCATAAATCACCTAGTCACCTGCTCGTGAAACTGAAGTTTAGTCATCAGCGGAAAAAGCCAGTAAATCTGTCAGCGGAAAAAGCCAAAACCTTACAAATGCAAAATAGAAACAATAAAATAAAAATGTGAGAACCGATCAAACTTACATGTGGTGGTTTTCTTTCTTTACGTACCCGTACACAAATTTAAAAGTTGTGTACCGTAAAACGCACCTATTGATTGATTGTAAGCCTGGACTAAACCCTCAATTGGTCCCATTCTCAATTTGATTCTAGAAAGATTCGAGTTCAATCACATTAGTCCCTGAATAATGAAAATTATATTTTTGTCTCTAAAAAATGAAAAAAATATTTAATTAGCCCTTTTAAGGGGTTAAATTAATATTTTAAAAAATCTTTCAAGGACTAAAATAAATGATTTTTTATTTTTAAGAGATTAAATTGAATAATTTTTAAATTTTAAAAAATAATAAAGGTAGTTTTATTTTTCAAGGAGTTAGTAACACACATTGAAATTGTGAGATGGAGAGAGGGAGTAAGAGTGAGAGAGTGGGTGATTCAGGATGGACTTTGGTGAGATCGCGAGGGGGAAAGCGCGGCGACCGGAATTGGAAACAATTCAAGAGGAGACAAAGATATCAAAGGACTTCAACGTGGAACAGAGACAGAAGAGAATGTTTGGAAGGTCTTTTCATGATGATCATGTTGTTTTTTTTCACAAATTTTCTAGAAGCATATGGGCAAGAGGATCTATGGAAGGTGTTTACTAAATGGGGGGGGGCAGTGTTCTGGATGTTTATGTTCCAAAAAAACGGGATAAAAAAGGGAAATGCTTTGGTTTTGTGAGATTTAAAGATATTGATGACTCGGTGGCTATGGAGGATAGACTAAGGATATATGGATCGGAACGTATAAACTTCATGTTAATATTTCCAGGTTTTGGAGATATGTTGCGAGGCAATCTATGATTGAATGTGATGGAGTCAAGAGGGTCGAGGATAATGGGTGGAACAATAGCAAGGTGGAGGTTGGAAAAAGTTTTGTTGATGTAGTGAATCGAAAAGGTAAATCCATGTGGCAACCAAACGTTCTCCAAGTAATTCTAATGAAAAGATTTGGAACGGACTTGAATTTTGTGTGGAGGATAAGGAGATGAAGTGGTTAACTAAAGCTTGCGTGGGGCCCTTACATCAAAGTGACGACGTTTTCTTTTTGCAAGACAAAATTGTTGATGAGGGAATTCGATCTGTTACAGTAACCCCAATGGGTGGAGATCGATTTGGTTCTTATTCAACCTCATGCAGAGGAAGATTTTAAGGAGTTGTTAGAGGAGCTGGGGGATTTGTTTTCACGTTGGTTCACTGAAATTCGTCCATGGTCATGTGACGATGTGGCACGAGAAAGATATGTGTGGGTGCGGTGTCATGGTGTACCTTTACATGCATGGACAGAGCCTTTTTTAGAATCATTGCTACTCATTTTGGGAGATATGTTTGCATTGATAATACTACTAAGTGTAAGTCACGATTAGATGTTGCACGAATAATGGTTCAGACTTCTTCGTTGGAAACCATTAACAGGGTATTCGGATTAAGATTAATGGCTGTTTATTTTCAGTTAGTGTTATTGAAGACCCTTTTGTTGATCCGTGGAAGGCTCAGTTCAAAAGTGATCCAGATTCAATATTTGTATCTGATACTAGTGATTCTGAAACAAGTATTTCCAGTGGTGAGGGGTGGGAAGACTATGATATGTTAACAAACAAGGATGATGCTTATTTTGAATTTCAAATTGTGGAAGCGTTACAAAACAAGGATGCTGATGGAGATTGCGAGAATCATGCTTTGGAGATGCATCAAGGTCGTGATCTGCGGGATTCAGCTATTAAAGTTTCACCGTTATCTCTGCATGAAATATCTCGGGGATAGAAATTGAGTTTTGGAGATCATGTTAATATTGGGACAGGTGATAAATGCGTAACAGACCAAGGAGGGGTGGGCGCTGGACAAAGTGGGCCACATTCATTTAGGAGCGAAGTAACTCCTGCTGCCCAGGTTGGACATTTGATGCGCTTTATGATGGGTCGCGTCACACTGCAGAGTTTCATGTTACAATGCGTAAAAATGCATGTCAATCTGGGCCTCTTGTTGGGCCAAAGTCATCTACGCTGGCTGACAGGCCTGCTGAGCTTCCTATTGCACGCCAAACAACTTCTATTAGGCCTTTGAAGCATGTGATATATGCTGAGCTGAGCTACATTGAAGAGCATCAATCTGTTGGGCCCTTGAAGTGTGCGCATTCGGCTGGGCCGCGCTACAATGCAAAGGATCAAATTGGGCCACACTCCTCCACGATGGCACACGGTTCTGCACGTCAATTTGCTGGGACACACTCCTCTTCGCTGTCACACGGGTTAGTGGAGCATCCTCTTGCTGCTCCTCTCGTTGCCTCTAGCGAACAGAATAATGGGCATTTGTTAATTATGGATGGATGTACTGGGAATGGGAAGGATGGTGGTTTGTTTCCTAGTGTGGTTTGCGCTAATATTGCGCCTAATATAAATAAAGCCCAAACGATTTCTGAAGGTCCAGTTTGTTCCAGTTTGCCTGCGGATGACAGTTGTATTGGTTCCGTATCAAAAGGTGTTGTGCAAACAACGACTTTGGTTTCGGTGGAAATCAAAATGGTGAGGGGTTGATGCAACAGAAGCATACAATACAAGGTGAAGACATAGCCTGGGTGGATGATGGTAGCAGTGATGTAGGGGGATGGGATTACATGGCGGGATTTGATGGAAACTTTCACTCTGTTGATGTGTTAAATATAAGGGGTGTTCATGTGCTTGAAAATCCAAGATCTGAAAATTATCTATCAGATATGCAGTTGTGTGAGGTGCCAGTTGTAGCAGTGGAAGGAGCACAGGATTTGGAGGCTTTCTGTGCCCGTCTCACTAATCCTAAATTAGACCGTGTTGATGCTGCACCAAAGAAAAGGAGGGAAGGCCAAGGAAAAAAGCTACTGAACCTACTACGGTATGTGATTCCGACTTGAATCTTTTAAAATTAACTCAGATGGTAAATCAGAGTCCTTCTTCAGTAGCATATCTTGTTTGGGGAATTGGAAAAGAGTTGGGTGTTTCAAATGTTGGGGGTGACCATAATGCCGGTGGGGAAAAACAATTTGTTGATGCATTAGTGACCATGGAGGTTAGAGATAGACATGCGATTGGTAGGAATGTAGTGGAAATGATCTGATGTTATTGCAATCTATTGGGGAATAGGTGTTTGTCATAACTATGATAATTGGTTCTATTAATATAGGAATAGGGGGAGGTCAAAAAAATCAAAAATACGAAACTTACTGCTGAATGAGGAAATTGACTTCATATGTGTGCAGGAAACAAAACAACAAAAGTAGATGATAAACTGTGTGCTTCTTTAGGTGGAGGTGATGATTTTGAGTGGTATTCTAGGAATTCAGAGGGGATGTCGGGAGGATTGATTTCAATGTGGGAGGAAGTCTTCTTTTACAATGCATGAATCCTTTTGTGATACTCATTTTGTAGGTGTTTCTGGGTGGTGGGGTGAGGAAAAGGTGTTTTGCTACATAGTAAATGTGTATGCTCCTTGTGATATTGCTGGAAAAATGCTCTGTGGGGGAAGTTGTTGGAAATAAAGAGGAACCGAGGTGGGGATTACTGGTGTTTTGTTGGGGACTTCAATGCCATTAAATCTATTGTTGAGTGTAAGGGATCATCTAGTGATTGGAGGAGATGATATTGGCAGTTTTGTTTCTTTTATTGCAGAGGCTGAGTTGGTTGATCTTCCTTTAATTGGGAGAAAGTACACATGGTACAAGGCTGATGGAACTTGTATGAGTCGGTCGGACCGGTTTTTGGTTTCACCAAGATGGATGGTACAGTGGGGTCATCTTTCTCAATGGGGTCTTAGGAGAGGTATTTCAGATCATTGTGCTATTATTTCGAAGAATGAAGTTATTGATTGGGGACCAAAGCCTTTCAGGATTCTTGACTGTTGGAGAACTGAATCTGGGTATGGTGATTTTATTAAGAAGCAATGGAAAACACTACAAGTGCAAGGCCGAGCTACTTCGTGTTGAAGGAAAAGCTAAAAGGGTTGAAAAATAAATTGCGAGTTTGGAATAAGAAATCATTTGGCCAGTTAGATAATCAAATTGAGGAGGCTAGAAGAGCTGCTAATTTGTTGGATCTTAAGTTGGAAGAGGGAGTATTATCTGATACAGACATTCAGCTTAGAAGGGAGTGGCGTGCTAAATCACTCACCTATTGTCTCGGAAAGAAAGCTTGTTATTTCAGAAATCTAGTCTGACATGGCTACGTGAAGGAGATGCTAATACAAAATTCTATCATGCCTGTATAAACAAACAGCGGATACGGAATTTGGTGAGATCTGCAATGGTTAACAGTGAGCAACACTCTGATCCTATAGCTTTGAAGGAGGCAGTGCAGGGATTCTTTGAAATGCATTTCAAAGAAAAGGCACATCAAAGGCCTACTTTGGATGGTCTAGTTTCAAGACTTTATCTGTGCAAGATGCTCATTATTTAGTTTTGCCTTTCTCTCAGGAAGAAGTGAAAGAAGCGGTTTGGGATTATGAGGGATCCAAAAGTCCTGGCCCTGGCGGTTTTTTTAATTTTATCAAAGACTTTTGGGAGGAAGTGAAGGAAGATTTTTTGGCATTTATCAATGAGTTTCATGCAAATGGAAAATTGGTGAAGGGTTCCAATAGCTCATTTATCGTTTTGGTCCCAAAGATTGAGAGCCCTCAAAGAGTGGAAGACTATAGACCAATTTCCCTAATTGGTTGTATGTATAAGGTGGTGGCTAAATTATTAGCTAACAGATTGAGGGGGGTGATAGGTAATGTTATATCTGATTGTCAATCCGTATTTATACAAGGGAGATTTATTTTTGATGGAGTTGTGGTTGCGAATGAGATTATTGAGAGATTAGAAGGAAAAAAGAAGATGCTTGCTATTTAAAATTGACTTTGAAAAGGCCTATGATTTAGTCAACTGGGAGTTCCTTCAGTACGTGATGGAGAGAATGGGCTTTCCGTTAAAATGGAGAAATTGGATTGCTGAGTGTTTGAGCACTGCAAGAATTTCTATTTTGCTAAATGGCAGTCCTTCTGGTGAGTTTGGAGTTGGTAGGGGGCTAAGGCAGGGAGATCCACTTGCTCCTTTTCTGTTTCTTATTGTCGCCGGGGGCTTTAATGTATTGATGTGCAAGGCTGTTGAACGAAAAGTGTTTAATGGATATTCAGTTGGTAACCAGTATGTGATGGTGTCTCATCTTCAATATGCAGATGATACTTTGATTCTTGGTGGAGCTTCTACACAGAATGTTTGGGCAATAAAATCTATCCTACAGATTTTTGAGTTGGTGGCTGTCTTAAAGTCAATTTCCACAAAAGTAAGCTTTTTGGGTTTAATATTAATGATGAGATGTTGAATTTGATGGCCTAGTTTCTGAATTGCAAGGTTGGTTTGTTACCTTTTTGCTATCTGGGATTACCTATTGGAGCAAACCCGCGTTGTATTAAAACTTGGGAACCCGTGATTTCTAAAGTGCAGAAGAGGTTATCAAAATGGAAGTCTAAAACCTTGTCATTTGGTGGGCGCAGTGTCCTCTTGAAATCGGTCCTCAATTCCATCTCGATCTACTATCTTTCCTTCTTCAAGGCTCCCCAAGGTATTATTTATAAACTTGAATCTCTTTTTAAACTATTTCTTTGGGGTGGGGATGAAAATCATAGGAAAATAGCATGGGTGGCTTGGGAGGATGTTTGTAGGGGAAAGGAATATGGTGGATTGGGAATTCGTGACCTTAAAGCATTTAACATTTCTCTTTTGGGAAAGTGGAGGTGGAGACTGTTAGTTGAAAAGGGTAGGTTTTGGCATAGGGTTGTCAGTTCTATTTATGGGGAGAGCTGCTCTCAGGGAGTTGGTGTCAAGGTTCAAAGTTCAAAATGGTGGGTAGATCTGTGGACCATTGATTCTGTTTCACATGCCTCAATTGATTGGTTCTCTTCTAGGTGTGTTAAGGTGGTGGGTGATGGCCATAATACAGCCTTTTGGCAAGAAGGTTGGAGTGGTCAGGGTTCTCTTTGTAATCGGTACAGTAGACTTTTCTCTATTGCTTCAATCAAGGATGTACCGGTTGCTAACATGGTGCATTATAGGGATGGAGGGTTTGAGTGGGTTTGGTCTTGGCGAAGGAGCTTATTTCAATGGGAGTTAGAGTTATTAGCACAATTGGTTGCTGATTTAGGAACAATCGTGCTAAAGAATGATACTTGTGATAGATGGTGCTGGAAGGATACTAATTAATGATGGGATTTATAGTGTCAAATCAACATATAAGGCGGTGATTAATGAAAGAATTTGTGCAGATTTTCCTCTTCATAAGTTTCTTTGGTCTAATTGTGTGCCTTCCAAAGTCTATGGTTTCGCCTGGAAAGCTTTGCTAGATAGGATACCATCTAAACATAATTTGATTAAGCGAAAGGTTCTTAATATTTCTGCTGGTGGCTGTGCTTGGTGTGGTCAGGATTTGGAGACTAGTTCTCACTTATTGTTCGACTGTCATTATGCCTACAATACATGGTTGTCTGTTTTTGATTGGTTCAGTGCTTCAATTGTTTTACACAACTCTTGTCATGAAAATATTACTCATTTTATTGGCTTCCCGAGATGTTCTGGTAGGAACAGGTTAAGGTGGTCTGTGATTTGGCTGGCCACAATTTGGTCTTTGTGGCTAGCTAGAAATGATGCAATTTTTCAGATAAGGTGATGGAGTCTACCGATTTGCTGGAATTAATTAAACTGCGTAGTTGGAGCTGGATTAAGGCCAATGATAGGTCTTTCTGCTACTCGTTTTCAGCGTGGTTTTCTTCCTAGTGCTTGCCTCAACTTTTTGGATTTGTGATACTTTCTGCTGTTGTTGCTGTTTGGATTGCAATTTTGGTAATGGCTAATATGTAGTTGCGTGGTAGTTTTATCATTAGATATCACGTGGGGGTTAGTTTCATTATGTTGTTGGATTATTAGATTTTTTGTTTTGGTTTGGACTTGGTGGAGTCAGTTTTCTTGGAGTTAAATTGCTTGCCTATCTTGGTTCTTGATTAGGTGTCTTTGTAATATGTAATGGGTTGGAGTACCCCTTGTACTCCCTTTAATTTAATTTTTTCTTATAAAAAAGTTTTATTTTTCAAGGACTGATGTTAACGAGACTAAATATTTCATATAAAAGTGAGGTAACCGTGATTTCTACATTTTCTGCTGATAAAATATTGTCAATTCTGAACCTCGCAAATTTCAAAGTCAAACAAGACTTTTATGAGTAATGTAGATATATCTGTACGACTCAGAGGAAGAATTAATGGTCCTGGCTTGAGAGGGTATCACTTTCACTTATTGTAAGAATAAATTACCACTTTTATCCTTGAAGTATCACTCTTTCTCCTATTTAGTTCCTAAAGTAAACAAAAATAAA
The DNA here is from genome assembly GCA_026901365.1 of Sesbania bispinosa. NCBI lineage: Eukaryota > Viridiplantae > Streptophyta > Magnoliopsida > Fabales > Fabaceae > Sesbania > Sesbania bispinosa. Next base: position 1,106,376 of record QLOH01000335.1, on the reverse strand, counting down.
AGTTGGTCCTCGAACTTTGAAATATCCATTACATTAGTCCTCAAACATGAACCAATGTGATGAGATAATTTGAAAGTTGGAGGACTAATGTGATGGATATTTTAAAGTTCAAAGACTACCTATGCATTTAATTTAGTTTAGGGACTAATTAAGAAATAGATGACCAGTTTGAGAACGAATTTGAGGGGTTATTCGTTATTGTAATGGATAAATATCTTTCCACTTTCATAAGTATGTAAAAACAGATAGTAAATTTTAAATTATATAACCGGAATAATCAATTGACAATGACACACACTGGCACCTATCAAATTTTTATACTTATACTACTTAATAGCATTTTATAATTCTACTTAATAGCATTTTATAATTAATCAATTTAATTATTGAATTAAAAATTCTTATGAAATACATTAAATTTTTTATATAAATAAAACAAATTAATATTTTATTACACTATTTTATTTTTACATATAATATTATTTAAAAAAATATATAAATATTTTACTGTAATTAATATTTAAAAATTGTATTTACTATTAAATAATATAGTTATGAATATCTAATTATATATAAGTTAATATACAAAATTATGAAATAATCACATGATTTAAGTAGTGAATTGATTATTTTAGTATTTAATATAAAAATTTGATATAAAATAATTAATCTTATTTCTAAATGAATTACACCTCAATTATTTTTTGTCTTTATCAAATTTTAAATTTATTAATATTAAATGTTTAAATAAAATAAATTAAATGATATTTTACTATAATAACTCGACTTTACTCATCTTTCTTATAATCATTCCTTGCTATAAGTTTCTACACTTTTGAACCAAGTTGCAAGATTTTTGTCTTATTTTAACGGTTATGGGCTACTAGTTTTTTTTTGTAAATGATATGAAATTAAACAAAGACAAAAGTACAGAAGTACAGATCAACCCCTACTCTTAGGGAAGAAATCTCCCCTAGAGTCAGCTAGAACTAAATCAAGAAAAACACCTGGTGAATCTAAAATTACAAAGGAATTGCTTTGGGACAAATCCCCTTTCTTGGCCAAAGCATCAACATCTATTACCTTCCCTAGGGATGAAATCAAAAGAAATACCAATCTTTACCCAGGAGATCCTTTATTTCCCGAATAACAGCTGCATGCATATGATGATCACCTAAGGTTTCTGTACATAGGGACACAGCAGTGGAAGAGTCAGACCAAAGCTTGATCCTTGCATATCCTTCAGTCCAAGCTAGCTTTAAGCCATGCAGAATAGCCAAAGTTCAGCCACTAATATGTCAGATGCAGTAGCAGCAGCATAAAATCCTTTTAACCAACCACCAGAAGAATCTCTTATAATACCACCAATACCAGCAGAATTTGTACTTGGAAAAAAGCTACCATCAACATTGATAGCTACATCTTGAGGAGGAGCAATCCACTTGATCCAGCAAGTTTTGCTGCCAACATAGTTGCTGTCTTTATCAAAAACAGCAGCAAAATTCTGATATAAAATATTAATAAATTTAAATTTTAAATTTCTATCGTGCAATAAAATATTAATAAATTTGATGAATTTTAGTATTTTACTAACTTGTGCACTGTTAAATAAGTTTTACTCGCAGATACTACTTTAGATTTTCAACAAAACGTAACATTTGACACAGGCTGAAATCGCATCATGGAGTTTTCTGTAAATTATATTTTGGTTGCCAATGAGATAAACTTAATTGTATACAAAAAGTTAAATGAGATAAATTTCATTGTGATATCATACTATATGAGCTTTTTGAGTTTCCCATTTCACTAGACAATTTTAATCTTATATTAAATTTTAAAGTTTTAATAACTACGTTTATTAAATAATTACCCAAAATTATTTCTTTTTTTGTTTTTATTAAAATATATAGAGAGGCATAAAGCGCCTATTTCCTCCTAGTAAAAATAATTTTTTTAGATATACTTTTCTAACCTTGTTTTCTCTCTCTTTTTTTCATTTCTCTCCATATTTCTCACATATGTCTCATTTTTCTTTCTTTTATTTTATCTGTTTCATTCCAAATGGAGCATATACACCTAATAGAGGCTTATAACAACTTTCCATAGAAAATTGGAATGAATCATCATATTTTCACACACCGAATTTGTTATACCTACTTTTACACATTTATTTTCCTCTTCATCTTTTCCCCCTTTCATATCACATTATCCATTACATCTTTCATATCTCTATTTTATCTTTTATCTCTCCTATCTAATAAGATATATAACACATCAAAGAGGTGTCAAACTATATTTTTCCATTGGATTTACTATTGTGGGTTCCATTAATATAGGGCCAATTCGGTTTCTGTTTTATTTCTTGTTTCCATTTTTAAGGGTCTATTTTGGGAAATGAAGTGTAAAAAGGGGGGCTTACTTCCTAAATCCAGTACACATAAAAAATAAGGGGTAATTTGGGAAATAAAATGTAGAAAAAGGGATAGGTGTGAAAAGAAAAAAGGTGCTAAAAGCAATTCCCCAAAGTTGATATCGTTTGAGCTCAAAATGTTCTGATAACTGTCACCAAGTCCCCAAATTATTATTAGTCATTAGTTAGATAATGTTATCCTTTTGGTCAACTGATTCTCATTACTAAGAACTAGCGGAAAGACAGGCACATTCGTGCCTATTTATCCACAATTCTTTTTTGGGGGGGATTCTAAATTTTGTTTATATACATTTAAATGAAAACATAACTAATCTATAATCTATAACAATATATAAAGGGAATACCCTCTTTTTGGTTTACACTTTTTCCTTACAATTATACCCCTAATAATTTAGTTAAAAAACACATAATAGAAAAAAAGAATGAAGGTAACAAAAGTAAAAAAAAAAAACACCAAAAACAAAACACAATAATGGAAATAACTGCTTCATTACTTGATTTCTCTCCATCTTTGCCCATCATGATGACCCACTTCATCTCTCTCACCCTCTTCCCCATTAACTACTATTTTCCTCTCAAATTAACTGTTATTTATTTTTGTTACTTTTCTCTCCGTGTCCGCTGCATCTTAATGAAACTATTCTCAGGATTTGAGAAGGTATGCCCCTCGGGTACGAGATGGCGACGAAGGGGGCGGTTGTGAACGGAGGAGCGATGAGGATGGGAGAAGACAAAGGGACATACAGAGGCTCTACCACTGTGGGGGATGGTAGCGCTCTTGCTAGCGACGCGCGTGGCGGTGCGATCCCGACGACGATCATCGGTGGCTTCGATGGTGACTCTCTTTCTCTTCTCTCCCTCTAGCTCTTTCTTACGCTACAAGCACCGAATCACACACTCACCGATCTCTCAATTCTTTTTCATCTTGGTTTATGTGGTACTCTCTCCTCTTTTCTCTATCCTGCTTTATTTTTTTTTACAAATTTCTTTGATGTGGTTTTTTGTTTCCCATTTCACTGGTCCCACACACTATGGTGATGCGTTCTCTTTAAAAATTTTCCAACGGTTTTTCCTTCTTTGTTTTATGAAACTAGCAATTTTTGTGCTTTAATCCCACTGGATCAACAAGTTTCATTCTTTTTTCTATCACGATTTTCTTAGATCAAGAAACTTCTCGCCGATTTGGTTTTTTGAAACATAACAAAAATTACCTTTTCATCCTCTCGGTTACCCTAACACCTCTTGATCCACCTTCTCTTTGCAATAAACATCCTCGATTCGATTTCAGGGCTTTCCAGTCTTCCTTTTTTGCAGCTCGAAGGAGAGACCCAGTCATGGGTAAGTTTTATGCTCCTTTAAAATTAATGTGATAAAATAAATTTTGAAGTGTAGTTGTTGAAAGAATTGAGAGTTCTCCCTTGATCTAAATAATGCCATATCAAAACCATCTTTTACAGTAGTTATGCAATAGTGTTGTATGATATGATGATGCACTATATGACGCAGTTGTACTTGGCTCCATTTTTAGGGGTTGCTTTTGAATTTGTAGCATAAAATCAGTACTTTCTGTGTACTGTAGTTTAATTTGTGTTTTTTTTAGAGTGTTTCCCAAAAATGGATTTACGGAAGTGCAAACCTTCTTTTGGTAGTACGAGTGTTGCACTTTTTAGTGTTCCAAATCAGGTGGATGAAATGGCTCGGCCCCTTAAGAACATGGGAGGTGTTGAGATTGATGTGGATATAGACCTCAGGGAAGTTTACTTTTTAATCATGCACTTTTTATCTGATGGGCCATGCTAGAGGACTTTAGTACACTTCAGGAATGAACTTTTAGAGCACAAGCTTCTACCTAGATGATATCATGCTTGGTTTCCATGAAGTGGTAAGTCCAGTTGGGATGATGTTGGTGATGATGATGACATCTCTTTACCATTAAATTACAATGATTTAGCCCACAAGTATTTTTGTTTTATACATGCCTTCTGTTTTATTTTTATACTAATTATTTACGAATTAGATTGAGATTAGATATTAGATGTTTTATTGCCATTTCGTTAATGTAAATAAGGTTAGAGTTTTAGGTTATTAGGTGTGGCTTTTCAAAATTTGATTTCATTTTTTGTTGGAGCTAGCAATTTGGTGTTCAAATTCACTTTGAATTATGATAAGCATTTAGTATGTTTATAAACTATTTTTATTAAATGCCAGCAAAAATATGTTTAAATCAACCAGAACTAATTTTTCCTTTCTTTTTTCTCATTATGTAGGTTGTTTCATAAAGTTCCAATGTCTTTAATTTTAGCCACTTTCTCCTTCCTTTCAAAATATTTGTCATTTATGTTTATGCATGAGGATTGAAAAGGTTATTAAATAGCCATAATTACAGGAAAATGTAGTTTTATTTGACCATACTACCCTTCAATTGTCACGGACAAACTTTTGTTGAGGGTTGATCTTTATTTTCACATGTTCTTGGATTGTGAAAGGCGCAACTTTGTAGTTCAAGTAATTATTTTATTTAGTTTGCATAAAATATCTCAGAGGAGACTGTTCTGGCTCTGCAAAGAGGATTTTGTAGCTTTTTGGCTTCATAGAATACAATGATTGCCATGTGATTTTATGGTCACATTCTCCCTTTCACTTATCTGTATTCAGATTGTGCTTACAGAAACACCACAGGGATATATTCAAGTAGCAAGTGTGTGAAATCCCAAATTATCTAATATGACACATGTGGCCTTTTAAGTCATGTAGTCAAATAAACAGTAAATTATCTAATATCTTTATCCTTAATGCATGTTCCTCTTCTTTAGAATTTTTGTTTTAAATTGTGAAGTGGAGAACTTTGGAATCCCATTTGTGTTTTAGGTTTAGGAGAGCTTGTGTCTAAGTTGTTTGTGTTTAGAATTTAATGATGACTGCTTTATATACTTGGTATTTCAATGATTTTTTTTTATTTCTATCTAAAATTGATTTGATGCTCTCTCTGTATTTTTTTTTGTTATAAATTAGAGTTGTAAAACTCTTTCAAACCGTGTCTCTCTCTGGTGGTCTTTGCCATTGCTTTATCTGGTGGAGAGTTGAGGATTATGAGAGTTTGGATAAGCTAAGGACTGATTTGGCAGACTATATTGTTGAATTATCCGAGGCATATATGAAGGAGCAGGGAGTCTTTGCCATTGCTTTATCTGGTGGTTCTCTCATTAGATTAATGTGGTATCTATATCTTATATTTTTGAGATAATGTTTCTATGCTTTTATGATTTGGTGTTGGGTTTAAACATTAAAACTTATGCTTGTAAACAGAAAACCCTGTGAAGCTCCTTATAACAAGACTGAGGATTGGTCCAAGCGGTACATCTTCTATGCTTAGTTTTTTAAGAAAACAATTATTTGGGGGTGATTTTTATGCATGAAAAAAGAAGAGGAGTTGAGTTATGGTCTAAGATTGATTGTGAGGAGTATCAAGATAATATAGCAGGGAGAAGAGGTCACTGTAGCATATACTGACCTCTTGCATCCTAAGGTATGCTTCAAATTATTATTATTATTATTATTATTATTATTATTATTATTATTATTATTATTCTTACAAGTTAGCCTATCAGCCTATATTGTTGAGTGAAAAGCTTGGATGCATTCACATTGTTAATTTCAGAGATACCAAAGAATATGAATTATTCATTCTTAACCATTTGTAAGAATAGTCTTTTGTTTTTTTATCTTTATTAAAAATGTATTGTTTTCTTGCTCATCCATTTTTTGTTTACAAAAATAAAAATGAGAGTTAGAAGGACAATAGTTTTGTTGTAGCTGGATTAATTTTAACTTGATGGATTATTGGATTGATTTTTTTCATGGAGTCCTGCAACATTGACCAGCGGTGTGCTCTTTTTGGGGTTTTACTCTTTTTTTTTCTCAACGTAAGCTTTAAGGTTTGACTTCAAGGAAAATCGATTTACCATTTATTTAATGTTATTATAAGGTATCTCAACCCATGGCTTCAACCTATTAATTATTTTGGTTTTTAAAGTTGTTAATTGTTCTTTTAGCCTCTTGGCTGCAAGATTGTCCTAATTTTGGTCTATTTGTTGAACCTTAAACATCTTTTATAAATGTATTTTAAAAGTTCGAGCTTTAGATGGACAAAAATCAAATTGGATAATGCACAAGTATCACCTTTAAACAGATGAAAATGGCACACTGCAGTAAGTTTGTACAATTCTACATTATATCTACAAGGTGATACTTGTGCATTATCCAATCTGATTTTTGTCCATTTAAAGCTAGACCTTTATAAAATACTTTTATAAAAGACTAATTTTAACAAATAGAACAAAATTAGGACAATCTTGCAGCCAAGAGGCTAAAAAAATAATTAACAACTTCAAAAACCAAAATAATTAATAGGTTGAAACTGGCTGGGCTGAGATACCTTATAATAACATTAAATAAATGGTAACTCGATTTTCCTTGGAGTCAAACCTTAAAGCTAAGGGCATTGAGAATAGAAAAGAGTAAGACCCCAAAAAGAGCACACCACTGGTCAATGTGCGGGCCTCCATGAAAAAGAAATCCAATAATCCATCCAATTAACATTAATCTAGCTACAACTAAACTATTGTCCTTCTAACTCTCATTTTATTTTTGTAAACCAATAATAGATAAGCAAGAAAAATACATTTGTAGTAAAGATAAAAAACAAAATACTATTATTGCAAATGGTTAAGAATGAATAATTAAGATTTCATGGTATCTCTGAAATTAACCATGGGAATGCTCATCTAAGCTTTTCACTCAACAACACATAGGCTGATAGTCCAACTTGTAAGCATAATAATAATTAATTTGAAGCATACCTTAGGCTGCAAGAGGTCAGTATATGCTAGAGTGACCTCTTCTCCCTTCTTTATTCACTTGATACTCCTCACAATCAATCATGGACCATAGCTCAACTCCCCTTCTTTTTCATGCATAAAAATTAGCCCCAAATAATTGATTTCTTTAAAAAAAGCTAATCATAAAAGATATATAACTTGGACCAATCCACAGTCTTGTTATAAGGAGCTTCAAAGGGTTTTCTGTTTGCAACTATGAGTTTTAATGTTTAAACCTAACACCAAATCATAAAAGCACAGAAACATTATTTCAAAAAGATAAGATAGAGATACCTCGCTAAGCCAATGAGAGAACCACCAGATAAAGCAATGGCAAAGACTCCCTACTCCTTCACAGATGCCTTCGATAATTCAGCAATATAGTATGCCAAATCAGTCCTTGGCTCATCCAGACTCTCATGAATCCTCAACTCTCCACCAGATAAAGCAATGGAAAAGACTAGAAAGAGACATGGATTGAAAGATTTTGACAATTCTAATTTATACACACAAAAAAGAGAGAGCATTAAATCAATTTAGATAGAAATAAAAAATCATTGAAATACCAGGTATATATACTAGTCATCACTAAATTCTAAACACAAACAACTTAGACATAAGCTCTCCTAAACCTAAAACACAAATGGGATTCCAAAGTTCTCCACTTCACAATTTTAAACAGAAATTCTAAAGAAGAGGAACATGCAATAAGGATATAGACATTAGAAAATTTTATTGTTTATTTGATTACACGACTTAAAAGGCCGCATGAGTCATATTAGATAATTTTGGATTTCACACACTTGCTACTTGAATACATCCCAATGGTATTTCTGTAAGCACACTTTGAATACAGATAAGTGGGAGGGAGAATGTGACCATGAAATCACATGGCAATAATTGTATTCTATGAAGCCAAAAAGCTACAGAAGCATCTTTGCAGAGCCAAAACAATCCCCTGTGAGATATTTTATGCAAACTAAATAAAATAATTACCTGAAATATAAAGTTGCGCCTTTCACAATCCAAGAACATGTGAAAATAAAAATCAACCCTCGACAAAAGTTTGTCCCTGACAGTTGAAGGGTAGCGTAGTCAATAAAAACCTACATTTTCTTGTAATTATGGCTATTTAATAACCTTTTCAATCCTCATCCATAAACATAAATGACGGATATTTTGAAACGAAAGGAGAAAGTGGCTAAAATTAAAGACATTGAAACTCTATGAAACAATCTACACAATGAGAAAAATAGAAAGGAAAAATAAGTTCAGGTTGATTTAAACATATTTTTGTTGGAATTTAACAAAAAGTAGTTTATAAACATACTAAATGCTTATCATCATTCGAAGTGAAGTTGAACACCAAATTGCTAGCTCTAACAAAAAATGAAATCAAATTTTCAAAAGCCACTCCTAATGACCTAAAACTCTAACCTTATTTACTTTAACAAAATGGCAATAAACATCAAATATCTAATCGCAATCTAGTTTGTAAATAATTAGTACAAAAACAAAGCAGAAGGCATGTATAAAAAAAATACCTATGGGATAAATCATTGTAATTTAATGGTAAAAAGATGCCATCATTATTACCAACATCATCCCAACTGGACTCACCACTTCATGAAAACCAAGCATGATATCTTCTTGATAGAAGCTGATGCTCTAAAAGTCCATTCCTGAAGTGTACTAAAGTCCTCTGGCATGGCCCAACCGACAAAAAGTTCATGATTAAAAAGTAAACTTCCCTGAGGTATATATCCACATCAGTCTCAACACCTCCCATGTCCTTAAGGGGCTGAGCCATTTCATCAACCTGATTTGGAACACTCAAAGGTGTAACACTCATACTACTAGAAGAAGGTTTGCACTTCCCTGAATCCATGTTTGGGAAACACTCTACAACAGAAGACAAATTAAACTACAGTACACAAAAAAGTACTAATGTTATGCTACAAATCCAAAAGCAACCCCTAAAAACGGAGCCAAGTACAACTGCGTCATATAATGCATCATCACTGCATAACTACTGTAAAAAATGGTTTTGATTTGGCACTATTAGATCAAGGGAGAACTCTCAATTCTTTCAGCAACTACACTTCAAAATTTATTTTATCACATTAATCTTATGGGAGCACAAAACTTACCCAAGACTGGGTCTCTCCTTCGAACTGCAAAAGATAAAAGGAAAAAACAAGCAATTACACTATACAAATTTATGGTGTGTTTAGTTTATACTGGATCCACGTTTCAAAAGTGGATCCGGGCAGAAGCTACTCTCGATAACATTTGCCCAGATCCACATTTGAAACGTGATTTTAGGGTAAACCAAATACATACTTAAATATAACAGATTTAAGTAATAACAGTTAAATTGTAAAGATTTAAATATGAACCTTTCCAAAGCATTAAAAAATAATCATTAGAAAGAAAAGGGGGAAAGACGTTATATCAGAAAAAGGAAGAATAGAAAGCCCTGAAATCCAAATCGAGGATGATTGTTGCAAAGAGAAGGTGGATCAATAGGTGTTATGGTAATCGAGAGGATGAAAAGGTAATTTTTGATATGTTTCAGAAAACCAAATTGGTGATAAGTTTCTGGATCTAAGAAAATCGTGACAGAAAAAAAGAATGAACTTGTTGATCCAGTGGGATTAAAAACATGAAAATTGCTAGTTCCATAAAATAGAGAAAAAAAACAGTTGGGAGATTTTCAAAGAGATCGCATCGCCATGGTGTGTGGGATCAGTGAAACAGGAAACAAAAAACCATATCAAAGAAATTTGTAAAAATAATAAAGCAAAAATGGAAAGAGAAAAGAGGAGAGGGTACCTCATAAACCAAGATTAAAAAGATGGAAAGATCGTTGATTGTGTCATTCGGTGCTTGTAGGGGGGAAAGAGCGAGAGGGAGAGAAGAGAAAGAGAGTCACCATCGAAACCACCCATGACCGTCGCCAGGACAGCACTGCCACCCTCACTGCTGGCGAGAGCACAACCATCTCGCACAGCGGTAGACCCTGTGCATGTCCCTCTGTCTTCTCCCATCCTCAACCCTAGGAGTATAATTGTAAAGAAAAAGTGGAAACCAAAAAGAGAATATTCCCTTTATATATTGTTATAGATTAAGAAAGAAAGGCCCAAGCCCAAAGACTAAAAAAAAGATAATGTTATCTTTGAAAACGTTTTTTTTTTTTTTTTCGGTACAATCTTTGAAAACCTTGAAAGCCCTATCATGATTTAAAAAAAAACTTTGAAAACCGTATCATGATTCATGAGTATAGTTACAAAGATTAATTCAGCAAAAAGTTATGGGGTTTTTTGACTAAGGAATGGCACCATCTGAAAATTATTAAGGCCTTTCACTATGGAATTAATGAATGGGAAAAAACAGTCACAAATCAACAAAATAATTTCACATATAATAACTAGGGAATGATGAATGCTGCATTAGATACAAATAAAAACAAAACAACAAATTAAAGCAGCTTATTTTATTATGAACTCTGCTGCTCCCAAGGATTTTTATTTGCATCTTATTTTATTATGAATTCTGATGCTCCAAGGAATTTTATTTGCGTCCCTTCACCATAAGAGAAGGTATACTCTGTTCATTTCTGAAGAAGTTAAGAGGATCAACCCTGGTCTTCACTTTGCCAATCTGTTGAAATTGTTCTTGAAATACTTAACACCCCAAACACTTGCTTGCTGGTAGCTTGTGTAACCATTGTTATTGACCCCAATGTCAAGGTCTCTATAATTGACATATGCAGCTCTAGGAGACTTTGAAACAAAAGGTTCCATATAACTGTAAAGTCTTCTAATCCAGTGATGTGCCTTTGTGCTACCTCATCCCCTTCCTCTTGCCAATACACTAAGGTCTGAATTTTGTAAATGTTTCCAAATCTATGTGGGAATGGAATTTCAGACTCTGAAATCTCATCCATTCTTCCTCCATAAGGATTGAATATCAACACTGCAGCTTGAGCCTCATCTTCATAAAACATTGGCCATAACCCTTCTAACCCATCATCAGGAATGGGATCTCTCACATAATCAGATTTTGCTTTGAAAAACAACACAGATCTTTGAGTTCTGTTTAGCAAAACTTCAAGGTTTTGACCATTTGTAAATCCAGCAAGGTAAGGACTGATTCTATCCAACTCATCTCAGTGCAATCTTCTCTTACCAAACCCAGCTCTGGGAAGCTCTCTTGCATCAAGGGAATGAGCCTATCAACACCTCCAAGAAACATGGATTCAAATGTGGCTTGGATTGTTTTCTCCCCTGTTTGACTTGAATTTACTCTTACCAATTGAATCCTAATGGTTTAAATCCTCATCAAGTTATTTGCCATAAGCTGCCACTTATGAATAAGATGGTTTGCATTTTGTTCCAATGTTCTTGGAACACTAAATACTGTCACAGTGGATGGAACTTCAACTAATTTGATCTTCCATGATATGATGACTCCAAAGCTGGCACCTCCACCTCCTCTAATAGCCCAAAACAGATCCTCACCCATTGCTCTCTGTCAAGAAGCTTACCATTCACATCAATTATGTGGGCATCAATGATATTATCAGCAGCAAGACCATATTTCCTCATCAAGAATCCATAGCCACCACCACTCAAGGTCCACCAAACTCCCATAGTGGGACACACACCTGCAGGGAAGCCAAGTGTTTCTGCTTTTTGGCTAATCATGTAGTAAAGTTCACCAACAGTTGCCCCTGCTTGAACCCATGCAGTTCTGTTTTCCACATCCACTTCAATTTCTCTGAGGTTTATGAGGTCAATGATGACAAATGGAACTTGAGAAACATAGGAGAGACCCTCATAATCATGGCCACCACTTCGGGTTCTAATCTGCATGCCATGGCGTTGGGAACAGATTATGGTGGCTTGAATTTCTGATACTTCAAGAGGTGTTACAATGACAAGGGGTTTTGGAGTTGAGTTGGTAGCAAATCTAAGGTTTTGAATGGAAAAGTTGAGTATAGGTGAGAAAGAGGTGTTGGTTTGGGTGTAAACAACTTTAGAGGTGTTTGGAGAATAATTGTAAAGACATTGAAGGAAGTTTTCATGATTATCAGCTGTAGAAGATGTAAATGAAAGTAAAAGAGCAATTGCAACAATAGCAAAATATGGCTTCATTTTTGTTTTGTTGATAGAGTTGTGCAAAAATAATGAGAGATGTTGGAAATTGAGGAATGAGGAGTGGTGAAGTCTCTAATTTATAGTAGCTAGCTAGGTAGGTGTAATTAGAAAATTTCTGATTTATTATCCAAAAGTGTGGACATTAGATTTATCAAGGCATGACTTATTCTGCCACATGGGAGAGAATTCATACACGTATATAAACACTTGAGAGTAATTTTACAATTTTATATATAGTGATAGAGATTAGAGCAACTTCAACGTAATAACGGTACGATGACCAACTTTCCCTCCGTGCATGTTGCCTTACAATGCCAATCTTGACTTTTGCTTCATATAGTTGTATTTATTAATTCATATATATGTCACAATTAATTAAATGAAATTAAGGGAATATTACGTTTGGGAAAAACCTTGGCATATTTTTAAAAGTGCAGCTAAAAATAATGTTGTTGTTTACGGTAGCTAAAAATGAATATTGTTAACACTGAGTAAAAGAGTAAGGTAATGAAAAAATTAGTTCAACAAATATAGATGAAATTTTGGTAGCACTCTGTTAACATTCCTCTACTTTAATTCAAGAAAATGTATAATAATACCCTTTCGAAGGATTGTATTTGTTCATTTGTGCGGTTTTAAATCTTCATAAATTCCTAATTGTTAATTTGAACCAAAAAAAAAGAAGATTCGTGGTCTTTCTCATTCACATTTTTCTCTATAGGGTATATTATTTAGTTTGAAGTCAAAGGTCAGAATGAAAATTCCAGGAAAGGTTACGAGTTCTCCACCAATGAAAATTCCAGCAAATTAATTGTCAACATACGTAATACTTAGAAATTTCAAGACATGCAGTACAACTACGTTCTATAACAAGCTTAATTTAATGGATAAGTTATATACATATACCTCCAAACTTGGAGTCACGATGGACTTTTCCAAGCATCTAGATTGTGAATGTTAATTTCTGCATCTACACGTATGCTGATATGATTTTATTCCATAATTTAATCATAGGCTAAAAAATATATCAACTTTAATCTAATAACAGATTAGTTAGTCATTTAGGCTTATGATTGATAATGCTATAACTAAGGAAGTACGTCATATATATATTGAAATTGAATAGTAGGGGAAACAGGTATACGAGAATCAGGACCGATCGAGGCTAGGACGAAAGGGCCATCATGGCCCCCTTAATATTTCCTTTTCTTTATTATATATATATATATATATATATATATATATATATATATATATATATTGAGTAAATTTGCATAATAAACCTAAAAATTAAAATTTAATTGATAAATTAACTTATTAATTTATATTTAAATATTTATTAATATAAAATAATATATTTACATAAGTTTTATAATATAAATTCTATTCTTTTTCTAGTAAAATATATAATGTTAAGTAATTATAACTTTATACTTTTTATAAATTTAAAATCTTATTAATTTTTAGTGATAAAATATTTTATTATAAATTAAAATAAATAGTGAAATAATAAAAATAAATAGTAAAAAAGAAGAATAGATAAAATAATTCATTATAATTTTAAATTATTTATACTATATATAAATATATAAATTATGAGTGTTTTGAAATTGGTCGGATGTCTCTAGAAGGGGTGGTTGAATAGAGACTTAAAATTTTTTCCTGAAAACTTTAAGTTCAAGTTGAGCTTAGCTCTCAAGCTTAGCAGCTTGGAATCTCAATTTGACTTAGAAAATGAAAGGTTAATGAAACTCAGAATGTATATAAATACAATAGAGAGTCTTATAGTAGAGATCCAATTGTCAGGTTATGATAGAGTTAATTAATTTAATTCAGCAACTCAAGTATGCAAACTTATCTTCACGCGTTTGCAAAAAGAAAAACTTAAATAAAACAAGATAGAGAGAAGAGATGCACATCTAGTTATCCTGGTTCACCCACTCCTTGGGTAACATCCAGTCCTCACAAAATTGTGAGATTTTCACTATGACAACTTTTAGTCACTCACAAGTATTTTTTCTGCCTCTTCAGGCTCACCCTCACACCAAGCTTAGGGCCTCCTAACCTGGTTGAGATCCAAGTATTCTTTACCTTGCCTCTTCAGGCTCTTACACAGCTCACACTGAGTCTAGGCTTCCTCCTAACTCAGTTGAGACTCTTACAAGGATGGAATAGAGATGATGTTTGACTAGCTTAGACAACGTACAAGGTACGAATATACAGTGACATCAGCTAGGCGTTTCTCTTTCTAAGAGTTACAAGCAAATAACAATAGTATGAAAGAGAATATATGAGATGAACTTAAGATGCACTTAAGTATTGCTGAGATTGAGTTGAGCTTGACTTGAGATTCAGTTGAGACGGATAAGTCATGAAACATTCAATATAGTCTCTCACGTTTTCCTTGACTTGAGCTCTGTCTTTTATTTCAAATGAAACTAGATGTTTCTAGCCGTTATAGGAGAGAGATTGCCTTTTACTGACACTGCTCAGGTATTGTATGCTCTGCTGCGCTCAGGTCTGTTCTGTCCGTTGTAGCAGTTACAACGTACTTGCTTTGACTTTTTATTAATTCCATGGAGCATGTGTCTGAGGCTGAGTCTGAGTCTTAGGCTTTGTCTTATGCTTATCTTGCATCTGAGTCTCAGTCTCTATCTTAGTCTTACATCTAGGTCTTAGTCTCTTATGTGCAGCTCGACCTCTTGTTCTTCATCTGAGTTCCATTATGACTTATGCATCCGAGTCTGAGTCTTTGTCTTATTCTTCCCTTGGCTCTTTGTAACTCTTGATCTTGTCTCTAAGTGTTATAAATTTCATTTCCGATTGCTTTAGCACTCCAGCTTCATGCATCTCAAGTGTTAATTGTTGGATTGCAAGATACCCCAGCGTCTCAGCTTGTCTTAACACACGAAAAAAGTATCCTGCAACATGAGAAGCTAAACTCTGCAATCACTTAAGCACACAGTTAGTATAAACAAGACATCTTAGATATTCATCTTTTGCTTTTCCACTTTTGATGGTTTGATTTCATTAAATCTTCTTGAAGAGTGAGTTTTTCTTAACATGTTTATCTTAATTCTCTATTTTTATTTGGTTTATATATTTAAAATAAAAAAAATATATTTGAGTTGAGCTAATTAACTAGAAAAATTGTTATATTGACACCCTTACCTTCATTTTCTTACTTCGTCCCTCACAAGCATGGCAGTTATTATGAGGTGTAAGGCTATATGCAAATGGTATATTTAAGAGAATATGACGGATTAACTAAGTTGGTTTGAGCTTGAAAGAATTTTAAATCTACTATACTTATAAAAACACTGTTTTTCTGATAAATA
The DNA here is from genome assembly GCA_026901365.1 of Sesbania bispinosa. Taxonomy (NCBI): domain Eukaryota; kingdom Viridiplantae; phylum Streptophyta; class Magnoliopsida; order Fabales; family Fabaceae; genus Sesbania; species Sesbania bispinosa. The sequence goes on along the minus strand of QLOH01000335.1, from coordinate 1,090,568 downwards.
GATATTCTTGAATATTTGGTTAGTCTCAGTCTTTGGACTTAGTCTCAGTCTCAACTCTTAAGATGAAAAAAAATAAAAATTGAATATCATGAAAATATTTGTAGTACGAAATCATTCACTAGTGCGCATGTTTAAGAGATTCAAAATAAAATTAAACCTATCCTCCATAAGTGGTTTAGTAAAGATGTCAGATAGCTGACTCTTTGTCTCAACAAATACAGGTTCAATATTTCCTTTTTGGACATGATCTCTAATAAAATGATGCTTAATGTCAATATGTTTAGACCTCGAATGATGAATGGGATTTTTGGCTAGATTAATGGCGCTAGTGTTATCACACAAAATTGGAATTTTAGAGTACCTTAGTGCATAATCCAGCATCTGAGATTTGATCCACAAGACTTGGGTACAACTAGCTGCAGCTAATACTCAGCTTCAGTTGTGGATAGGGCTATTGTGTTCTGCTTTTTGCATGACCATGAGACAAGGCATTTTCCTAGGAACTGGCAAGTCTCACTTGTGCTTTTTCTATCCAGCTTGTCTCCAGCAAAGTCAACATCACTATAGCCTATGAGATCAAATTTGGTTCCCTTCTCATACCAAACACCAAGTTTAGTGGTTCCAATTAAATATCTAAAAATTCTTTTAACAGTTGAGAGGTGAGATTCTTTAGGATAAGATTGATATCTAGCACAGATTCCCACAACATACTGAATATCGGGTCTACTAGCAGTTAAGTACATGAGAGATCCAATCATACCTCTGTACAACTTGTCTGAGTCTGTCTTACCTTGATCATCTTTGTCAATCTGAGCTGATGGATGCATAGGAGTCTTCATAGGCTTAGCATCACCCATCTTGAACTTTTTCAATAGATCTTTTGCATACTTTTCTTGATGTATGAAGATTCCATTTGATTGTTGTTTGATTTGTAAGCCAAGGAAGAATCTCAGCTCACCCATCATGCTCATCTCAAACTCACCCTGCATGATACTTGAAAATTCTTGACAAAGAGACTCATTGGTTGATCCAAAAATGATATCATCTACATATATTTGAACAATTAATAAATCCTTATTATACTCCCTTTTGAACAAAGTTGTATCAATCTAACCTCTAGAGAACCCATTTTCAACAAGGAATGAGCTCAGTCTGCCATACCAAGCTCTAGGTGCTTGCTTGAGTCCATATAGGGCTTTCCTTAGTCTTAGTACATTCTCAAGATGTACTGGATCTTCAAATCCAGGAGGCTGTCTTACATAAACTTCTTCTTCTTTTGATGGCCTCAAGTCTTGCTACTAGTGCAAAAGGTCTCATCATAGTCAATTCCTTCTTGTTGATTGTATCCTTGAGGTACCAGTCTTGTTTTGTTCCTCATCACTTTCCCTTTCTCATTAAGTTTATTGCGAAACACCTATCTGGTCCCAATTTTAGATTGATGAGAAGGAGGTGGAACAAGATCCCAGACTTTGCTCTTATCAAATTGGTTGAGCTCTTCTTCCATGGCCTTGACCCAGGACTCATCACTTAGTGCTTCTTGAATGTCCTTGGGCTCTACCTCAGATAAGAGAGCCACAAGATTCTCAGTAATTCTGAACGAGGATCTTGTCCTTACTCTATCTGGGTCTCCCCAATAATTTGTTCTCTTGGATGAGATCTGACTAACCTCCAAATTCTGGGCATCTCAGATGCATCTTGGTGTTGAGTCTCATGTATGATTTGGTTTATTGGCTCAAGCTCAGTCTGATCTCTGCTCTTTTCTTCATTTTGGGAGTGGTCACCCATCTCAATTTCTGTCTGAGGTTGTCTGTTGAGCTCTGTCTGAGATGGCCTTCTAAGCTCAGTTTGAGTTGACCCCTCATCTTTCTGATCTTGAGATGATCTTTTCTGCTCATTTTCTTCCCAATCTGAGATTCTCAATTCTCCCATGATCTCGTCCAATTATTCTTCTAGTTTCTTTTGTGAGAGACCTTGTACCTCATTAAAAACTACATGCACAGACTCTTCAAGAGTTTTAGTTTTCAAATTGTATACACGATAAGCTTTGGATGTGAGTGAGTAACCAATAAAGATTCCTTTATCAGATTTAGTGACAAATTTTTCCAATGGGTCTTTTGTGTTAAGGATGTAGCAATCACACCCAAATACATGAAAGTAGGAAATAGAAGGTTTTCTCCCTTTCCATAACTCATATGGAGTTTTATTCACGATCTTTCTTATGGTGAATCTGTTAATTATATAGCATGAGGTGTTTACAGCCTCTGTCCAAAAATATTTTTCAATTATAGAGTCACATAACAAAGTTCATATACCTCTTCATCTGAGGAGTCTCCATCAGCCATCAGACACAGATTGCCTGACTCATCATCTTGGCTTTCTTCTTCCTCAATGTCATCCCAAGTAGCCATCATGGCTTTCTTTCTTGGACTATTCTCTGTATCGTTTCTCAATTGGGGACACTCAACTTTGATATGGCTTGGCTTGTTGCATTCATAACATATGATTTGTCCCTTCTTGTCAGTCTTAAGCTCACCTTTTCTAGAGGGAAATCTTCTTCTTCCACTTCCTCTAGATTTCAACATATGTCTGATTTTTCGTGAGATAAACGCTATCTCATCATCCATTTCAGTCTCATCATCATCATCATCATCATCATCGTCTTCACCTTCTTCACTATCTGTGTCATGAGATGAGTTTAGTGAAATTTGATGAGATGAGCTTACCTTTTTACCTTTAGAATTACTGGATGAAGCTTTCAGAGCTATTGTCTTTGGTCGTCTGATAAGATCTTCTTCCATTAGCTCTTGTTCATGTACTTTGAGTGACCCAAGTAGTTCATCCAGTCTGAGTGCGCTTAGATCCTTTGCTTCTTGTATGCCCGTGACTTTAGGCCTCCAAGGTTTAGGTAAGCTTCTGAGGATCTTTCTTACCATGTCTTGATTTGAGTGGGTTTTTCCCAAGGACTCGAGATCATTAGTGATGACTGCAAAACATCTCACCATGTCTTCAATTCCCCCATCTTCATTCATTTTGAAGAGTTCATATTGTTTGACCAATATGTTGATCTTAGCCTCTTTTACTTGGTTTGTTCCTTCATGCTCAACCTCAAGTGCATCCCATATATCCTTAGCTGATGCACAACTAGCCACATTGTCATACTCACTACAGCTCAGTGCACAGGTGAGTAGATACTTAGCTCTTGAATTGAGAACGTATCTGCTCTTCTTAGCTTCAGTCCAAGTTTCCCTAGGCTTAGCTGTTCTCAAACCAAGTTCATCAGTAACAAAAGGCATATAAGGACCTACCTTAATGATTTCCCAAAGATATACATGTTGACACTCAATGAAAAGTCTCATCCTGTCCTTCCAGTAGGTGGCCTGTTGGTGGATGCTCCTTCAGGAATGAAAAGACTTGTGCTTAGTCCAGCCATGGATCTGTGCCCTCTTCACACGTAGGTGTGCTCAACCCCAAGAGGCCGAACTCCGATACCAACAGAAGTTGGTTGGAATCTTTAAGTTCAAGTTGAGCTTAGTTCTCAAGCTTAGCAGCTTGGAATCTCAATTTGACTTAGACAATGAAAGGTTAGTGAAACTCAGAATGTATATAAATACAACAGAGTCTTATGGTAGAGATCCAATTGTCAGGTTATGATAGAGTTAAATTTAATTCAGCAGCTCAAGTATGCAAACTTATCTTCACGCGTTTGCAAAGTGAAAAGCTTAAATAAATAAGATAGGGAGAAGAGATGCACATCAAGTTATCCCGATTCACCCATTCCTTGGGCAACGTCCAGTCCTCACAGAATTGTGAGATATTCACTATGACAACTTTAGTCACTTACAAATATTCTTTCAGCCTCTTCAGGCTCACCGTCACACCAAGCTTAGGGCCTCCTGATAAGTGCAAATTATATTATATATTCTTGTATTTTTACTGCACTTATCAAGGTTAAAATAGTAATTTATGCCCCAAAATAATCCCTTTTTAGTAATAATTGTGTTTATTTGAATTTGAATTTGATACTATTTTAATAGAAAATCTGTTAATTTTGCAGATTTATGAGAAGATTTGAATGAGGAAAGAAGATAGCATTATTTGAGGATAAGATCTGCAAATTTGAAGTTTAAATGAGAGCAAATAAAGATAAGATCAACAGCCATTTAAACAAGGATTATGCGGATAACTTCCCAATTTAAATTCAAAGGCAACATAAATACAGAATCAAATCAAAAAAGAGGGAAACAAGGAAAGCCAAGCAAACAAGGATAAGATCAGGAAGAGATCAAGTTAAAAAGAGAGAGAATCAAGGAAAGCTTGAACAAGAAATACGCTTCATCTGCGCTCAGCGCAGGTGAAGCACAACTATCAGGATTCCTCTCTGGATCCTACGCTTCAAACGCGTTGAGCGCAGGTGAAGCGCAGGAACGCAGATTTAATTTTAGATCTATTTTCAAAATAGATTCCTTCCAGATTTAAGATAGCTTTCCTTAGTCTATAAATAGGACCTTTTGTAAAGATCACAGTGTGAGGTTAGCAAAGGAGCATTTAGGAAGGAGATTCGAGAGACGAAAAAGGCAAAGCTAGGATTGGAGCAAGGTGACAACTTCTCCATTGGGTTGTAATGGCTACTATGCGTATCTAAGCGTCTCAGTAGGATTGAATTTAGTTTATTCAATCCCCAAGTGTATGTGAATTCTCTTTATTATTTATGAATCCCTATTCTATAATATTGGTATTTTTATACTTTGCTTAATGCGTAGCTTCCGCACTTGTGCCGGAGTTATAGGTTAATTTTAGGATTCAGGTGATAGATGTTTCTATAAAATTAACAGCGATTTTAGGGGAGCCGATACTTAGGAAACTCAAATTCTGATTGGTAAAAGTACTCATAGATCGCTATAGGAATATAGGGGGAATCGATGATTGAAGAAAAGGAATGGTCAGCCTCTTCATAGTAATCCCTATAGGAATATACGGTATATTGATAGTGTTAACAAACGGAAAAGTAGAGCAATCAAGTCGGGGTAATTTGTCGCCTGGGAGAACCTGCATGGATTATCTTCGAGTGGTTTAGTGCTGGTAACTCGAGGTAAAGCAATATAGTTTGGCTAGGATATTATAGAAATATATTCATAAATAATATTGGGATTCACATGCATAAGGGGTGCGATGATACGAAGTTCAATCCTGATCCAAGTAACATATTTTATCTTCTCTCAATTGTATCTTTACTCTATGCAAATTTACTTTCTTCACCACAAATTCTCAAAATATTGTTTCTTACTTGATAGTCTGATCACTAGTAAATACGATGCGAACCGTTCCCTGTGGATACGATAAACATATACTTACTATTATACTGCTGAAATTTTGGTACGCTTGCCAGAATCTCATCAAGTATTTTTGGCGCCGTTGCCGAGGAACGGTGTATCAATTCGTGTAGACTTGGGAGGTCTAACTATGAAGTTGTATATACTCTATTTTAGGACTTTAGATTTTTATTTGTTATTTTTAGGAAATTTAGGAAATTTTTCTTTTGTTTTTAATTTTCCTTTGTATAAAAATTCTCTTCCACACTTACCCTTTTCAAGTTTTCTTGTTTATGCTTTTGAGAGGCCAGGTATCCCCAAATCAGTTACAATTTGATCCAGAAATAGAAAGGACATCAAGGAAGAACAGAAGTAGAAACAGGAGAAGGAGAAGGAGAAGGAGGATACTTGAGGAAGAACCCAAAAATACGGCAGAAGAACAAATACCAAGAAGAAGGACCTTAAGAGATTATGTCATGCATCAAGGACCTCGTCATTTTTCAAGCATTGTCTTACCCACAACTGCGAAGTCCTTGGAGTTGAAGGTTGTTCACCTCAATCTTATCAGTTCTAATCAATTCGCAGTATTAGAACATGAGGATCCAAATACACATCTCTCAAACTTTTATGAATTAATAGGCACTATGGGTTTTGAGGAAGGTGATTTAGAGTCTGTATACTTACGCTTATTCCCTTTTTCATTGATAGGTAAAGTTAAGGAGTGGTTGAAGTCGCATCCAAACTATAGTCTAAACAACTGAGATGTGGTTGAAGAAAAATTTCTGACAAGATTTTCCCCACCAGGAAAACACATACAAGCCAAAACAGACATCTCCACATTTAGACAAGGATCAGATGAACCATCATGTGAAGCTTGGGAGAGATACAAATCTATGCTGCGCAAATGTCTTAATCATGGCTATGATGACATTGCCCAACTCAACATTTTCTGCAAAGGACTCAGGTCTGATTCCAAATCTTTCATAGATGCTGCAGCAGGAGGAACTATCTTATTCGTGGATGCAGAGCGAGCAATCTCAATCATTGACAACTTTTCTCAGAATGATCAGCAAGCTCAGTGTGGACGACAACCAGTTCAAGTACAGAAGAAAGGAATGTTGGAACTCAACAATAGTGATGCTATTCTAGCAGAAAACAAACTTATCAAGAGACAGATAGGAGCACTCACAGAATAGTTGAAAGCACTTCCTCAACAGTTAAAAGTTGTCCAATCCCAACCTATTCGAGCCCAACCTTTGATCTGTGACTTTTGCGGAGGTGACCATCCTAATGGTCAATGCTCTTACCAAGAAAACCAAGCCGAACAAGTCAACTTCATGGGCAACCATGGGAGGCAAGGAAATTTCTCCAACAATAACAATCAGTACTCACAAGGATGGAGGAATAACCAAAACAACTCTGGATGGGGGCAGAATGGAGGGAACAGACAGACACCATACCATCAGCAGCAATCATCAACGTATGACAGATTGAACAGGTTGGAAGAGAAGATTGATGCATTCATACAAGGATTTGATGGATTCAAGAAAAACATAGAAGCATCAATCAAAACATTGGAAAATCAAGTGGGCTAACTAGCAACAGAGATGGTAGAACACAAGAATGGCCACTTTATAGCAAACACTCAGATAAATCCAAAGGAGCACTATAATTTGATTGCTACTAATGGCAACATCACAGAAGAAAGTGAGTTAGAAGAAAGCATCACATTTGAAGAGCAAGTGCCCAAAGAAGAGATTGTCAAGGAGAGTGTTCAACCAGAAGAGAAGCTAGAAGAGATTTTGGAAAAAGAAGAAGGAGAACCAGAAGAGGTCTACACCACAGGCAAGTCACTTGACCCAGGTAAGTTCACTGTACCTCTTTCTATAGGTAATCAACTAGCTACTTATGCTTTAATGGATCTTGGGGCGAGCATCAACTTGATGCCGCTATCGTATTTTAATAAGCTGGGAATTTTGAAGGTCAAGCCTACCAACGTGAAGTTACAACTTGCAAATAAGTCCACTCAAAGCTCATATGAGAAGATTGAAGATTTATAAATTAAAGTGGACAAGTTTGTATATTTTGTTGACTTTTACATTGCAGAGACAGAAGAGGAGGATATTGATGTCCCCTTAATATTGGGAAGACCCTTCATGAAAGCTGCCAAGGCAATAGTGGATGTTGATCGGGGAAAATATCATTTAAGCTCTAAAGATGAGAGCATTGTGTTTCACATTGACAGAGGAATCCCCAAAGTATAGAAAACTCCAGAAAAATTAAAAATGGATCCTACTGATGGGATCTATAAATTTAAATCTAAATCACAATTGCCAAAGGTATGAAAGAAAGAAGCTCCGCCATATATTTTGGAGCAAAAGAAGAAAAGGGTTTCTGGATTTCTGAGGAAACCAAGAATGAGAGTAAAGCAGCCAGAGTCAATAATGGAGTTCAGATTTAAAAAGATAAAAAGAGCAGCATCAGAGGAAGAAATGAGTGAAGACAGTGATGATGAGAAACTAAGAATTTGGCATGGAGGATGGGAACTAAAAGGAAGAACTGGAACAGAGTCAACCATCATCCTCCAATTGAGGCCACCATAAATTCTAAAAGTGACCAGGCGTCGAGCTATCAGACGTTAAACAAGCGCTTCCTGGGAGGCAACCCAACATTTTTGTTTTAATTTTTCTTTTGTTTTTGTTTTTGATTTTTTGTTTGTTTAGAGTCAATATTTGTGTATAATTAAAAATTGTTAGGAATTGGATTGATTTTAATAGGAAAAGGATGAGAAACAGTTAAAATTAGGAAGAAGTAGAAAACAAAACTAAAAATACAACTTTGTTTTCTGCGCTTCATCTTGCGCTTAGCGCAAGTGAAGCGCAGAAACATCAATTTGTTTTTGTTTTTCACGCTTCATCTTGCGCTTAGCGCAAGTGAAGCGCAGAAATTAAAAATTGTCTCTGTTTTTCACGCTTCAACCTACGCTGAGCGTAGGTGAAGCGCAGCGGGTCGCTTCAGATTCCTGATGACACGCGCTTCATGCCTCGCTGAGCGCATACTGAAGCGCGCATCACGCTGCAATTTAAATTCAAAAACTGAAGCGGGAAGGCTCATTTTCAAGCCTTCCCAACTTCTTAAAGTTAATTTTCTCTGAAGTCTCATCCTTTCCTCTAACCTTTTCACTTTCATATCCACTTCTTTTCAGTTTCTGAGGCTACACCAGGTATGTTTTAATAGTTTTAGTTACTTTGCACCGATTAAAATTTTTAGTTTTTCACTTATATGAGCAAAACCTTAGGCTAGGAAACTTAGGCTCTTAGGACCTTTTTAAAGTAGGAAAATTTGTCAGTAGAGTCTTTGTTTAGTATGTATGTTACTATGGTGTGTTTATTGGTGTATTTTGGTATGATTAGGTGGTAGTTTTTGAGGTGCTCAATGAATTTTTGCAAATTATTCTGTTTGGTGCATGTATACTCAATTTGTTTCATATTTTTCCATGACCATGCATGAATAACTGTGCCTTATTGCATGTTTCTAATGACATGAAATTTTAGCCTAATTTTTGTTACCATTTTTATGCCTTGCTTTAAAAATTAATTAGGACTGCTTTAATTGATCACTTTAGCATGTTCTTAATAAATTAATTAATTGGCATTTGGTAACTAAAAAATCAAGATTTTGTGCAAGTGCTTGATTGGATGATTACTTTGATTTTTGAATTAAATTGGCCACTTATTTCATTAATTGTGAGTAATCAATTAATTGCTTAAAAATGATCTTGGTTTGGTTTTGGTTTGCAGATGGCTCGCACCAAGGTAGTCAAGGGGACCGGCACCTTTAGCAGAGGTAAGGGGGTGCCAAGAGAGACAGAGAGGCACCACCTTCAGAGTTTGATGTCTCCAGATTCAAAGACCTCAAGGCTTTTGAGGCTTACAGTTCACTGATGAACAGTAACTTTATTAAGGAGAGGCCAGTAGCTTTACAACCTGGCGATTTTGATATATTTTTGGATGAGATCATCCGGAGGAGGTGGAGACAGGTTGCTGAGCCAGAGAGATATTTTGACCCGGAGATCGTCAGAGAGCTCTACGCCAATGCCATTGGAGACCGTGGCACCGATGCTAGACGTCGGTCATTTTTTAGGGGGCGGGTTGTTTCCTATGGTCGCGATGCGATCAATGCATTGATTGGGCACCAATTTCCTGAGGACCGGGGTATGATGGCTTGTCAGTATCACGCACTAATGCGTGAAGTGGGCATTCGTGGCAATGACCCACTGGACACCAAGACTGCAGAGTACATATGTTTGCAGGGGCGGACCTTTGATAGGAATACCTACAGAGAGGCTGCTAGGATTTACAAGAGAGACATGAAGGACGTCGCGAGGATGTGGACAGTGTTGGTTTTAGCCAACATCCATCCCACAGGTCATGTATCAGATGTTATCATGCCTGTTGCACATCTACTCTACAGCATCCTGGTTGGGCTGGATGTTGATATAGCCTAGGTGATATCTCATAAGATATCAGATTTTGTTTCCTCCGTAGGACCAAAAATACTTGATGAAATTCTGGCAAGTGTATCAAAAATCCAGCAGTATAATAGTAAGTAAGATATCGTATCCACAGGGAACGGTCAATTCGCGTGTACTCGTGATCTATTTATCAAGGGGAAATAGCGGATTTATGAGAGTAATTGGTGCGGAAAATATAAATTGCAGAATAATAAACAAAAGCAAATAAAAGAAAGAGTTGAAAGCACTTTACTTGGATTAGGATTGAACTTCGCATCATCTCACTCCTTTGTATATATAGTACCTACCTATTGTTTATGACTATATTCTTGTAATGACTTAGCCAAACTGAATTGATACAACCCCGAGTTACCAGCAACCTACCACTCAAAGATAATCCATGCGGGCTCTCCGAAGCGGCAAATTACCCTCGGCTCATTAAGCTCGTAATTAATTAATTATTGTTCTGTTTGTTTGAATCGTCCATTAATTGTACTTCCCTATGAACGCTCTTCAATCAGGAGCTGTCACTACCCCCTCAATCACAAGACCCCATTTATCCCTCGCATACAACTAACTTTCAATTATGTTACTACCGATAACCATACCTTCCTATAGACGCTCTTCAATCAAGGGCTGTCACTACCCCGTCAATCCCGAGACTCCGAATATATTTCAATATGACTACCGAGTACCTTTACACAATCAGAGTTTGAGTTCCCTATTTCTAGGCCCCCCCATCCTCACTCCTAACCGGAAGTCTCTATCCACGTTATGTCCCAGACGTTAGCCTATAACTCCGGCGCATGCGCGGAAGTTAGGAATTAAGCACAGAATAAAGATACCGAAATTACAAGATAGGGAATCATAAACAATAGAATAGAAATTACATATACTCAGGAGATCAAATCAACTACATTCAATCCTACTGGAGAGTTAGCTACTCATGGTAGCCATACAAGCCATCGAAGAATCTGTCACCTTCTTCAATCCTCGTGCAGCGCTTCGCCTCTCCTAATCTAGAAATAAATATGGTGCATGAAATTATACTAATCTTATACTACTCCCTGCACACCTTGATTTGGGGCAAGAGTGTCCTATTTATAGACTAAGGAAAGACAAAGGAAATTGGGAAGAAATCTATCTAAAAACGGCAACAAGGCAAAAGTTACGAGTTTTGTGTTTCACCCTGCGCTACAGCGCAGGTTGCAGTGCAAATGTCAGATTGTTGCGCTTCACCCTGTGCTGCAAAAGCGAGCAACGCGAGTTGCACAGCTTCGATCTTTCTCTTTTTAACTTGATTTCTCCCCGAGACTGGTTTTGGTTGATTGTCTTTCCTTGTTTCCCTTTTCTTGATGAAATCTTGCATTTATTGAGCATCTTGAATTTAAATGGGAAGGTTGTCTGCAGAATCCTTGTTTAATTGGCAGCTGATATCTTCATTAATTAGTCTCAAATAAACTTCAAATCTTCATTAATTGTCTTCAATTAAACTTCAAATCTTGCAGATATCTCCCCTATTTAATGCCATCTTCCCTTGTATCAAATCTTTGCAATAATCTGCAAAAATCAACACAATTTATATTAAAATAGAATCAAATTCAAATTCAAGAGTAATAAATACAATTTATCTAATATTTAATAAAAAGAGATTAATTTGGGGCAAAAATTCCATTTTATCCTTGATATTTGCACTAAAAAGTACTGTAATTTATCATATATTTTTCACTTATCAAGCCCCCAGTCCAGGATCAGCTTAGTGATAAGTGTAAATTATGTGATATTTTCGTATGTTTTTATTACACTTATCAAGGCTAAAATATTAATTTATGCCCCAAAATAATCCCTTTTGGTAAATAATTGTAATTATTTGGTTTGAATTTGAATTTGATGCTATTTTAATTAGAAATCTGTTAATTTGTGCAGATTTACGATAGATTTGAATTTGGAAAGAAGATAGCATTAAATGGAGAGATTATATGCAGATTTGAAGTTTAAATGAGGACAAAATAAAGATAAGATAAGCAGCCATTTAAACAAAGGATCCTGTGGATAACTTTCCCAATTTGAATTCAAGCTCAAATAAACGCAAGATGAAGTCAGAAAAGGGAAACAAGGAAAACCAATCAAGCAAAGGAAAGATCAGAAAGAGATCAAGTGGATAAATGAAGAATTAAAGAAAGTCTGCAGCGTGTTTCACGCTTCACCTGCGCTTAGCGCAGGTGAAGCGCAGCACGCGAACCAGCTTTTTAAAATGCAAATACAGATTGATCTCTTCCAGATTTAGATTAGGTTTTCCCAGTCTATAAATAAGACCTTTTGTACAGATCACAGGGCAGCACGTAGGAGAGGCATAGAATAGAAGATAGACGCACAAGGATTGAAGAAGGTGACAGATTCTTCAGTGTTTTGTAATGGCTACCATGAGTAGCTAAGCTCTTCAGTAGGATTAGATGTAGTGGATTCAATCCCCAAGTGTATGTGAATTCTCTTATTTTAATTATAAATCTCTGTTTTTATATTTATCGGTAGTTTTATGCTGTTCTTAATGCATTACTTTCGCGCGTGCCCCGGAGTCGTAGGCTAGTGATCAGGATACAGCGAGAATGAGATTTCCAGCTAGTATTAGAGTTTGGGGGAACCTCGACCCAAGGAAACCTAACCTCCGATTGCTAAAGGTACTCGTTAGTTATATGGAAATATGGGTGGAGTCTGATGATTGAAATGTTTTGGTGAGTGATAGCCCGTTCATAGGAGCATCTATAGGAACATATAATTAATTGATAGTTTTAACAATGGACTAATTGAACGATCAAGCCGTGGTAGTTTGTCGCCTGGGAGAACCCGCATGGGCTACCGTCGAGTGTTTTACTACTGAGACCCCGGGGTAAAACAATAGAGTTGGCTAAGGTATTATAAAAACATATTTATAATTAAAGAAGGAATTCACATACATGAAGGGTGCGATGAAGCGAAGTCCAATCCTAATCCAAGTAAATCTATCTTCCCTTATTTTATTGCTTATTTTTCTTCTTGCCATTTAAATTCTTCACATCAATCATTCACAAAACGTTTCTCACTTGACAATTTGATCACTGAAAATTTACGAAGTGAACCGCTCCTTGTGGATACGATACTTTATACTGTTGAACTTTTGGTACGCTTGCCAGAATTTCATCACTTAGGCTTCCCATCACTTATCACTTCTCTTTGTGAGTCCAGGGGCGTTGAGGTATTCCGCTCAATACGCATCTTGCACCCCATGCACAGAGGGTATATAGAAGCCAACTGCATCCCGGAGGAGGATGACGATGACGATGAGCAGCAGCAACAACAGCCACAGGAACCACAACCACCACCACCACCACCAGCAGACATGCAGCCTCCAGTCTGGGCTCAGCAGATCTTGGCCCAGAACACCCATATGATGGCTCAGATGTCCACTCTCCACCGAGCAACAGTATATTTTCAGGACATGCATTATCAGGCTCGCTCGGACCCGTACCCAGGCATGCACCCTGATCAGTTTGGAGCTTATTTGCAGTGGCCTGGGGACATGCCTATTCTTCCAGGGGAGGATGGAGCAGCTGGAGATGGAGCAGCTGATCACATGGACCAGGAAGATTGATTTTTTATTTGGTGTTTTTCTTTCTTTTTCTTTTTCTTTTCATTCTTTTCTTTTATTTTCTTTTCTTTTATTCTGGATATGTACTGTATATATATACTCCACTGATACATCATATTTTGTTATGCAGTGCATTTTCCGCATTTTCTTTATTTTTCTTTATATTTTTAGGATTTTAGGAATTAAGATTTAAAGGATAAAATTTCAAAAATCTTTGAAATTAGGCAGTTTAACTAACCAGATTAGGAAAGAAGAAAGGGTTTTGTGATTAATTCCATAATCAGTTAGGATTAGGATACTTCTCAGAAGAACCTATCAGGGTAGTTAATTAAAACCAGTAAGTGCTTTATCAAGGAATTTAGCCAAAAAGCCGGTGAGTTGTGAGTCCAAACCCTTAAATTGAGAGTTTTCACCGCTGCTTGTCAATTGTTATTGATTGAGTTTTTAGATTTTACTCTGTTCATGGAAAATGTGGAAGTGAAAAAGACAATTTTTGTTTTTACATTATTTGCTCAATGCCTAAAAGTCAACCCTTGATTGAATTTTTCCAATTTTTTTAGTAACCCATTTGAGCTTGAATGTTTCTTCTTATGCACCCCAGCCATAATTGATTTCTATATCGTGTCCCTTACACACTTGGGATAGAGAGTATGGTGCATCTTGATACAATGGGAAGAAAAGTTGGTAATTTGAAAGTAAAAAAATTACAAAGAGCAGGCACAAGAAATCAAAAGAGGATCACCCCCCTCAAAAATCAAAAAAGAAAAAGTGAATGAATTGAATAAGTTGGGGGGGATGCATTCTCAAACAAAGAAAGAGGCCAGCTGAATGAAACAAATCAAGAATGAGATGGAGAATGGAGAGAAGTTCCAAATTCAAGAAAAATCAAAAGATGCTCTCTATTCTAAGTGTTCTCTTGCTTATCCAGAAAAACCATGATTTCTTGATAACCCAACCTCATTACAACAAAGAAAAGACCTTTTGATCCATATTGACCATGTGCATGTTTAGAAACTAGAAACGACTATCAATTCTAGTTGTTCAACTGTGGTGGAAAAATTGAGGGAAACACTTACCCGTGAGCATGAGAGAATTCCTTGGTTTATCATTTATTGCTTTAATTTCTATTTCTGAGAAAGTTTGACTGAATTGTTGTATCTTATTCTGATTGAGCATGGGTAACATCTCTTAATTCTGATTTTTTCTGATATTTGGAAAGTGACTTCTGCCTAATAAAGAGATGGTGGAAATTTGTCCTTATTTTTGAGAATTGTATAGGGGGTTGAATTGATTTCTGATTGCAAAAAGGTCTCTTGCTTGAGGACAAGCAAGAAGTTAAGTTGAGGGGTATTTGATAAGTGCAAATTATATGATATATTCTTGTATTTTTACTGCACTTATCAAGGTTAAAATAGTAATTTATGCCCAAAAATAATCCCTTTTTAGTAATAATTGTAATAATTGTGTTTATTTGATTTGAATTTGAATTTGATACTATTTTAATAGAAAATCTGTTAATTTTGCAGATTTATGAGAAGATTTGAATGGGGAAAGAAGATAACATTATTTGAGGATAGGATCTGCAGATTTGAAGTTTAAATGAGAGCAAATAAAGATAAGATCAGCAACAATTTAAATAAGGATTCTGCGGATAACTTCCCAATTTAAATTCAAAGGCAAGATAAATACAGAATCAGATCAAAAAAGAGGGAAACAAGGAAAGCCAAGCAAACAAGGATAAGATCATGAAGAGATCAAGTTAAAAAGAAATAGAATCAAGGAAAGCTGGAACGAGAAATACGCTTCATCTGCGCTCAGCGCAGGTGAAGCGCAACTATCAGGATTCCTCTCTGGATCCTGTGCTTTAAACGCGCTGAGCGCAGGTGAAGCGCAGAAACGCAAATTTAATTTTACATTTGTTTTCAAAATAGATTCCTTCCAGATTTAAGATAGCTTTCCTTAGTCTATAAATAGGACCTTTTGTAAAGGTCACAGTGTGAGGTTAGCAAAGGAGAATTTAGGAAGGAGATTCGAGAGACGGCAAAGGCAAAGCTAGGATTGGAGCAAGGTGACAGCTTCTCCATTGGGTTGTAATGGCTACCATGCGTAGCTAAGCGTCTCAGTAGGATTGAATGTAGTTGATTCAATCCCCAAGTGTATGTGAATTCTCTTTATTATTTATGAATCCATATTCTATAATATTGGTATTTTTATACTTTGCTTAATGCGTAGCTTCCGCACTTGTGCCAGAGTTATAGGTTAATTTTAGGATTCAAGTGACATATGTTTCTATAAAATTAACAGCGAGTTTGGGGGAGCCGATACTTAGGAAAGTCAAATTCTGATTGGTAAAAGTACTCATAGATCGCTATAGGAATATATGGGGAATCGATGATTGAAGAAAAGGAATGGTCAGCCTCTTCATATTAATCCCTATAGGAATATACGGTATATTGATAGTGTTAACAAACGGAAAAGTAAAGCAATCAAGTCGGGGTAATTTGTCGCCTGGGAGTAGGGCTGTAAATGAGCTGAGCTATTCATGAACTATTTGAGTTCGGCTTGTTAAATGCTCGACGAAGCTCGTTTGTTTAATTAAACAAACAAACCCAAGCTTAAAGTTGGGCTCGATTATTTAAATGAGCCAAGCCAAGCCTTGTAAGCTTGACATTAAGAGCTCGTGAATAGCTCGCTTATTATATATAATAATTAATTAATCTAAATAATTAAAGTAAAGTAATATTAATAAAAATTAGAAAAAAAACATACAGTTATAAGTTTAATTTTAAAATAAATAATAAAATAATAAAGTAAAATAATCACTCCATATATATGAAAATAAGTATTAAAATATTTCTTATATTAGTCAAGAAGTTATGTATTAAATTTTGAAAAATATAATATTTTAGAATTGTCTAACTATATATATATATATCTTATATTAAGAATATAATTTGATTTTTATATATTATCATTTAATAAAAAAATATTTATTAAATACTCAATTCATATACTTTAAAAATGATTTAAAGAAAATTTTCATAAAAGCAAAACAATAAAGTTATAAATGAGTTAAACAAGCCAAGCCCGAGCTTTATTTTTCTTTAACAAGCCAAGCCCAAGCTTGAAGTTTGGCTCGTTTAAATAAATGAGCCAAGCTTGAGCCACCCATTTTTTTCACAAGCCAAGCCTGAGCTTCAGGTACTCGGCTCGGCTCATTTACAGCCCTACCTGGGAGAACCCGCATGGATTATCTTCGAGTGGTTTACTGCTGGTAACTCGGGGTAAAGAAATATAGTTTGGCTAGGATATTATAGAAATATATATTTATAAATAATATTGGGATTCACATGCATAAGGGGTGCAATGATACGAAGTTCAATCCTGATCCAAGTAACGTATTTTATCTTCTCTCAATTGTCTCTATACTCTATGAAAAATTACTTTCTTCACCACAAATTCTCAAAATACTGTTTCTTACTTGATAGTCTGATTACTAGTAAATACGAAGCGAACCGTTCCCTGTGGATACGATAAACTCATACTTACTATTATACTGCTGAAATTTTGGTATGCTTGCCAAAATCTCATCACCTCCTAACCTGGTCGAGATCCAAGTATTCTTTACCTTGCCTCTTCAGGCTCTTACACAGCTCACATGGAGTCTAGGCTTCCTCCTAACTCAGTTGAGACTCTTACAAGGATGGAATAAAGATGATGTTTGACTAGCTTAGACAACGTACAAGGTACGAATATACAGTGAGAACAGTTAGGTGTTTCTCTTTCTAAGAGTTACAAGCGAATAACAATAATATGAAAGAGAATATATGAGATGAACTTAAGATACACTTAAGTATTGCTAAGATTGAGTTGAGCTTGACTTGAGATTCAGTTGAGACGGATAAGTCAGGAAACATTCAATATAGTCTCTCACATTTTCCTTGACTTGAGCTCTGTCTTTTATTTCAAATGAAACTAGCTGTTTCTAGCCATTATAGGAGAGAGATTGTTTTTTACTGACACTGCTCAGGTATGCTCTGTTGTGCTCAGGTCTGTTCTGTCCGTTGTAGCAGTTACAAACGTACTTGCTTTGACTTTTTATTAATTCCATGGAGCGTGTGCCTGAGGCTGAATCTGAGTCTTAGGCTTTGTCTCATGCTTATCTTGCATCTGAGTCTTTGTCTCTGTCTTAGGCTTACATCTAGGTCTCAGCCTCTTATGTGCAGCTCGGTCTCTTGTTCTTCATCTGAGTTCCATTATGACTTATGCATCCGAGTGTGAGCCTTTGTCTTATTCCTTGTGCTCTTTGTAACTCTTGATCTTGTCTCTGAGTGTTATAAATTTCATTTCTAATTGCTTTAGCACTCCAGCTTCACGCATCTCAAGTGTTAATTGTTGGATTGCAAGATACCTCAACGTCTCATCTTGTCTTAACACAAGAAAAAAATTATCCTGTAACATGCGAAGCTAAACTCTGCAAACACTTGAGCACACAGTTAGTAGAAACATGACATCTTAGATATTCATCTTTTGCTTTTCCACTTTTGATGGTTTGATTTCACTAAAACTTCTTGAGGAGTGAGCTTGTCTTAACATGTTTATCTTAATTCTCTATTTTTATTTAGTTTATATATTTAAAATAAAAAATTATATTTAAGTTGAGCTAATTAACTAGAAATTTTTTTAATATTGACACCCTTACCTTCATTTTCTTGCTTCATCCCTCACAAACATGGTGATTATCATGAGGTGTAAGGCTATATGCAAATGGTATATTTAACAGAATATGACAGATTAACTAAGTTGGTTTGAGCTTGAAAGAATTTTAAATCTACTATACTTATAAAAGCCCTATTTTTCTGATTAATAGATATTCTTGAATATTTGGTTAGGTTGAAGTTGAGAACATATGTTTTCCAAACTCAACCGAATATAAGTGGAGTTGTCAAATTAGTTTCTTCGACCCGAATCGATTTAAGTAGCGGGTTTCTGCAGGCTAGGTTAAAAAGTCTGGGAGTACTTCGAATTTCTAAAATAAAAACTCGAGTCTTACATTTTTTGTGGGTAGCTTGAGTTTTTTTGTGAGTTGCGAGCTTTTACCGATAGCATAGGTCAGACTGAAAAGTGCGAAAGTTATTCAAACTTATAAAATAAAGACTCGAGTTTTTACGGGTTTTTACCAGATCTTTTAATAAGTAGGTTAATTAGTCGAAATTTATACCAAGGGTGTGTGTAGGGGAGGGGTATAGCGGTGTGAAGTCTTGGGAATATATATAGTGTTTCCTTATAATAAGGGATGCATATTTTTTTACATAAAATTAAGTTGAGACTTTCTTTTTGGTAAATTACTTTCAATATACATTAAAGTTTTAGAGTTGTCGGGGGGAGTTACTTGTTCTTGGCTTTGTCTATTTTTTTTTTTGTCTATTTTTGTGATTCATGAAGGATATTTAGGGTTGAGTTATAGTTGGTTGTGCATGGAAAAAAATAATGGTAGCCTATGTTAGAAATATATTCATTCATGTGTCCTCCATTCAACAGCTTAAACTTTCGGGATAGTTGGTTCATGACATTGTATGAGCTAGAGCCTCTATGACCAAGTGGTCAAGAGTTCGAAGCATGTTGCCGCCAAATCCATACAACAATTAGTAAGAGTATAAGATACATTCTTTCTTTTTATCTCTCTCCATAATATATATCACTCATTACATTCCACACCCTATTCTTTTCTATTCTCTTCTCTCAAATTGTATAAAAACCAATTGATAAAACTTAGTGTACAAATAGAATTTCTCTTCATTCTCACACATCATGGAAGTGAGACAATTCTTTTTTAAAATTAAAATAAAAAATAGCTTATTTTATAGAAACCTTTATTGCCCTGGGATTCCTATTTGTGTTCCTCGAGACAGGAGAGAAGGTATGCTCTGAGCGTTCCTGAAGAAGTTAAGAGGGTCAACCTTAATCTTCACATGTACCAATCTATTGAAGTTGTTCTTTAAATACTTAACACCCCAAATGTTTGCTTGCTCATAGCTTGTGTAGCCTTTTTTATTTACCCCAATGTCAAGGTCTCTATAATTAACATATGCAACTCTAGGAGATTTTAAAACGAAGGGTTCCATACAACTATAAAGTCTTCTAATCCAACCAATGCGCCATTGCGCCGCCACATCCCCCTTCTTACAACCAATTCACCGAGTACTGAATTTCATATATTGCTTGGAAGCCTAAAGAAAAGAGTGGAAACTCTCAACTGAATTTGATTATTAAAACACAATAACTTGGTACATATTTATAGGAGGTATAGCTAGTATGAATGCAAGAAAAGGTTATAAGCTGATAGTTGTATTTGTAGCCCATGTTTTTTGACAATTCATGGTATTGGGTGGCTTAGCATGCATGCCCTGTTTTATTAGGCACTTCATGCTCTGTTGCCGTATCAATATAAGTTTCCATATCTGTGAGGAAATGGAATTTCAGATTCTAAAATCTTATCCATTGTGCCTCCATAAGAAAATAATACTAAAACAGCACCTTGAGCCTCATCTTCATAAAAAATAGGCCAAATCCCTTCTAAGACAATTTCAGGAATGGGATTTCTCACATAATCAGATTTTTCTTTGAAAAAATCCATAGCAGTTTGAGTTCTGTTCAGAAAACATCAAGGGATGACCACTTGGAAGTCAAAAAATGCAAGATTATTCTATCCAGCTCATCTCGGTACAGTCTTCTTTGATCAAACCCAATTCTGGAAAGCTCTTTTGCATCAAGGGAATGAGTTGATCTACACCTCCAAGAAACGAGGATTGGAATGTGCTAATGTGGCTTGTATTGTTAACTCCCCTTCTTTACTTGAATTCACCCTCTGCATGACAACATAGATCGCTATGTTCTCATCAAGTTTATTTGCCATAAGTTGCCGCTTATGAATAAGATTGGTTGCATTCTATTCCAATGTTCTTGGAACTCTAAATACTATCACAATTGGTGGAACTTCAACTAATTTTATCTTTCATGCTATGATGACTCCAAAGCTGGCACCCCTACCTCCTCTGATGGCCCAAAATAGATCCCTACCCATTGCTTCTCTGACATAACAAGAAGCTTACCATTCTCATAAATTATGTGAGAATCAAGTATATTATCAGCAGCAAGGCCATATCTACGCACCAAGAATCCATAGCCACCACCACTAAAATGCCCACCAACTCCCACAATGGGACAAACACCTATTGGGAAACCAGGAGTTTTGCTTTTCTAGCTAACCCTATGTAGAGTTCACCAGCAGTTGCCCTTGCTTGAACCCATGTTGTTCTGTTTACTATGTCTACTTCGATTTCTCTGAAGTTTATGAGATCAATAATGAGAAATGGAACTTGAGAAACGTAAGAGAGACCCTCAAAGTCATTGCCACCACTTTGAATTCGAATCTGCGAGCCATGGCGTTGGGAGCAGATTATGGTTGCTTGAACATGTAACAAGAAGAGATTTGGAATAATGGTATAGTCTTATTTCATAGAAAACCAATACATATATAAACGGGGAGAAGCACTAATTTCACGCTGCTTCTAAATATAGCAACCTAAATGTATGCCTTAATTTACAACTAAGCATGATATTAGTAGACATGACATAATATTACAGTAGAAATAGAATATTGATGAGAAAATTCGGCAAGTGTACCGAATCGTAACAAGTAATATAATGAAAGTAGAGTATCGTCCCACAGAGATTGAAGTTCAAGTACCAATTACAAGGAGTTATCTAGTTGGAAAGAGAATTATGAGTGTGAATGAGGAATTCTAAACTATGCAGAAAATTATAACCAAAAACTGAATTATGTAGTTGAACAATTAACAAAAACACAATATTGATGAAGAACAATATCAACAAATGGTTAGGACTTGGTTCCTTTTAATTCTCACTCCATGTAGCAAATTATTCAACTCAATTATTATGATTTAATTCATGATCCAATTCACTTAGATAGTTAAATCCCAATTCCTTGGTGAATTAACCCTATATCTACAATTAAGAACCCTAATTCCTTAGGTGAATTCAATTGTGACATGCATTAACAACAAGAATTGACAAAGATCACACAAGAATCAATTCTTATTCCTAGGTAATTAACTATTCATGTTATTTACTTCAGATCTAAGTTTTCCCCAATTTTCCAATTGTGAGAATCACTCTAAAATCATGCATTGGTTGATCAAGTCAATGAAGCATTAAGATTGGAAGTAAACAATGCAATTGCATCATAACAATCTGAATTGAATTCAAAACGAAATTACATGGAGTTTGAACCAGAATTCCCCAATTCCTAACCTAAGAAATTTAGAAATCCATTACAAAAGAGAAGAGAAAAGAGAAGGAAGATGCAAACTCAAGGACGAATTCCATGGAGATGAACCCTAGGCTCCACCTTTGAGTTGAATCTTGAGAGAGAGAGGAGAGAAAAAGAGAGAAAATTCGAGTGAAAGAAGTGAGAAATCTGAAAAATTGAAAAGACTCCCGCTAAAAATCTAACAGAAACTATTTATAATGTTTCTGCAGAATTCGTGTCCCCACACAAGCCTTGTCATGTTCCCACACGAGCATGGCAGAGAGCAAACTTCAATTTTGTAGCCTCTAGAGGTATCGTGTCCTCACACGCTGCTGGTCTGTCCCCACACGATTCTGGCAGAGAGTAAATTGCCTCATATGCATCTCTCTTGCCTCAAAATTCACTGTTTGTTTCATCCAAAGACTTCATAAATGCTTTTCTTCAAACTCTTTTTCTTCTTTTTCAAACAATACCTATAAAAACACCAAATCAATGAAAAATTAGAACAAAATTACTATTATTTACTACAATCACCTAAAATACAAACAAACTCAATTATGTACAATTTTAACTACAATTTTACAAAATTATCAACCTAAACAGCTAAAAACTACCTAAAATAAACCTAAAAATCTACTACTAAAGTGGATTTATCAAATATCACAGTAGAATATCTGCCCATGTGATTTAAGATATATTTGTCTCCTAGTACCCCTCAAGTCGGAGCATACGGATTTCGAGTGCCCAACTTACAAAGAAAATATTCAAATTGTTTCTTGCCAAATATCTTCCAGTTGACTGTGAGTGGGTACATAGTTAGTGGTGATATTGCCTCTGAGAATTTCATTACGGATAAAATGATAATCAACTTCCATGTGTTTTATGCTCTCATGAAAAGTTGTGGCAGCAATGTGAAAAGTTGTTTGACTATCATAGTAGAGTTTTATAGAAAGTGTATGATCAACTCCAAGAGATATGAGTAAAGCTTTTAGCTATTTGTGTTCCCAAGTGGTAGTAGCCATGAATGGATACTCAGCTTCAGCAGAAGAGCGAGACATAGTTTGTTGTTTCTTGGTTTTCTAAGAGATAGGGGATTGTAACCCTTTGTTTGTGTTGGGTACTAGAGGGGAAGAGGTATTTCCACCCGCGGAAGTACACCCACGAAAGAAAAATAAAGGAACAAACTTATAAATTTACGTGGTTCATCACCTTTTGCCTACCTCCACAAACACACACAAAATTTCATTACTCCACTTACATTTTTTTAAAAAGAGAAAAATGCAAACCTTTTTACACAACTTTTGCACGGAAAAATTGCAAACCCTTTCTTGACACACAACTACCCAAGTCCCCAATACACCCAAAGACTAGTGTTGTTGTGGTGAATATACCCAAACTAAGACACTTTATTTATAGTAGTTTCCTACCCCTTCCCTTCTTCAAACTACTCGATATGGGACTTTGGAAGACACCCACCCACTTTGGGCACAACGGTTTGGAGGAGGGAAGAAAGTGTGAAGAGAGAAAGAGGGAAGAAAGAAAGATAACAGCTTTATTTTTGTGTTGTTTGATTTAAGATAAAGAGGAAAGAAAAAGTTTTTTATTTCTCTCCTTCCTTTGTTTGGTTGGAGAGAAAGTGAGAAGAGAGAAAATAGATTTTATATAGAAAGACAAAAGTGCCCCTAAAACAAATAGAAGATAATAAAGTAATATTTTTTAGAGGGGTATGGATGAAAAGTACACACATGGGGCCCATTTTTCTTTCTCTCATCTACAAAACACAAACAACCAAACGTCCAAATGTTTTTCCCTCTTTCTCTCCTCCCACTTTCTATAAAAACAAACAAAGGGTAATAGAGTTGTTATGTTTGGTTCAATTTTTTAGAAGGGGAGGGGAGGGTCCAAGCATTTTACTTCCCAAAAGTGGGGGATTAGGAGGCGAGAGGAGTGGGTTTAAAATAAACTGATCAAAATTATTTAAATATCCCTCCACTCATTAATAAAGTTAGATGTCATAAAAGTATAAGGATATCAAAGAAAATTAGTTTTATTTTTCTTTTCCTCCAATTGTGAACCAAACAAGAAATGTCTCTTCTTCCCTTCTCGAACCAAACAAGATAAAGTATATCTCCCCTCTTCTCTCTTCATTAAATCTCTCCCCTTATTTGAACCAAACGAGTCATCACTCTTATCTATACCTATATATAAAGGGAATACCCTTTTTTTTGGTTTCCACTTTTTTTAGACAATAATACCCCCAATTATTTTTTGAAAAACACACAAATAAAGAAAGAGTGAGGGTAACCAAGTAAAAAACCACTAAAAAACAGAATTCAGTAAATCATCCAAATTTAAAGAAGGATTTGAATTTAAATTATTAATCTATACTTTTCAAATTTATTTTAAAAATTTCCGACTTAAATGATAAGGATAATATTTTAAATTTAAATTAAGAAATGGAGATTAAAATTAGAATAGGAAAAATATAATCAATCGGGATTTGAATTTGAATTGTAAAAATAAGGATTAATGTTAAAAAAATTATTATTAAAAAAATTAGAATTCAGTATATCATCCAAATTAAAAGATGAATTTGAATTTGAAGTATTTGAAAATATAAATAAACAAATTTTACGTTTTTTCCTAAAAAAAATGTGTAACATCCCAAGATTAGAACCTAAAAGGCACAATGAAAGTCTTAAGTTATGGATTCGATCAGGAGAAGAAGGACTAAGTTAGAAGGGAAATTTAGAAGGAGAACTAAGTGGAGAAAGAGAGGAGTTTTGGTTGTGGGGGAGTGCGCTTCAGCACGCTCTGGAGGCTTCAGCACGCTCCGGGGGCTGCAGCACGCTCTGGAGGCTTCAGCACGCTCTGGAGGCTGCATCACACTTTGGGGGCTGCAGCACACCCTAGGGGCTTCAGCGCACTTGATTCAGTGTTAATAGGGGGCTTGGCAAGTGTTAATAGGGGGCTTGGCAAGTGCGCTTCAGCACACCTTGGGGGTTGCAGCACACCCTGGGGGCTTCAGCGCACATTAGGTGCGCTACAAACGCATGCTTTTAGGCCCTTGATGCACCATATTCAAGTGCGTTACAACACACTCTACCTCCCCCCCTTGTGCGCTAACACATCTTGGCATTGTGTGGAGTGGGCTACAACGCCCATCGGGGGGCTACAGTGCCCTTAAGGGGGCTGCAGCGCCCTTTAAGTGGGCTGCAACACACACTTATGGGTCTTATACCCAACTCTACTCCCTGTCTCATTAAGTTCCATTTCTTTTCCCCGTTCTTCCAAGAGCTCGAGAGAGAGAGTTTAGGGTTCGTAAGAGGGATTGGAGGAGAGTTAAAGAGAGGGCTTGATTGAAGAAATCCTCCTCTTCCAAGGCTTGATTCCATCTTCTCCTCCACCTCCATTTCTCCATTTCTCCACCCTTTGGTTCTCCATTTGAGGTGGGTGTGGTCTCACTCACTCTATTCTTGGGTTTCTCTTATGAATGCTCCCTATTCTTCCTTTCCCCTTCTATTATTGATGATTATGCTTAGATTATGCAAGACCTAGGGTGGATTGTTAGTTGTATTTGAATATATGTTGTTTAGCCAAACCCTAGGTTAGGGGATTTGGGGATTTTTGGTGAAATTGATGATTGTGATGTTGTAACCTTGAAGTGTTGTTCATTTATGCATACACTCATGTTCATAGAATTCTTGTTATGTTTTATGTCCCCATTTACACATGTTTTGAAAGGAAATTGGGTCTTAGGACCTCATGTTTTTATGTAAAAAGGACCTTTGGGTCTGTTAGACCTCATGTTGAACTTAATGACTTTGAATCCATGGACTTCAAGTTTTGAAAAGAATTCTTTTGGGTCCTTGGATTTCCTGTTTAAAATTGATCATATTTCACACTCAGACCTTTGGTCCCTGGACTCACGTTTTGAGACTTTGTCTCCGGTCTTTGGACTCATGTGAATTAATGAGGTTGATCTTTAGACTCATGTTTTGAGACTTTGTCTCCGGTCCTTAGATTCATGTTGCAAGAGAGGCAATCACATTTACCTCTAGGCCAAGGGGTATATGGGATTCCTCAATTAAAAATGAATTGTACTTGTTTATTAATAAAACGTAATGATGGTGGCCCTGGACGACGGTCCTTGGTCACATGGCCGAGCGCTCAAAAGAGGTAACAGTGAAAAGACCCCGTGGGTGTTCGGGTTATAACACTATGAGGACTGACTCTGCATTATTTACTTATGTGACTGACTCATGTTTCTAGTTCCCATTCTTCAGGGCATATACTTAGTATTTTGAGGTCGTGCCATATGTTCATAATGCCATTTCATGTAAATTATGCTCATGTACGTTGTATGCTTGGTTGTTGCCTTTTCCCCACACTGCACACACTATTATCACACTCACTAGGACGTAGTCTCATCCCACGTTGTGGGAAACATCTTTAGTGTGCAGGAAAGGATCTTCTAGCATTGGATGAAGAACCGGAGTCTTGTGGTGGATACTTCCGCCTCCTCAGCTGCCAGTTAGCCGTAGGACATTTATTCCCATTGTTATTGAAGTGTTGAAAAGGTTGATAATTGTAAATGTAATGTAGTGGATTGAATTATTGTGAGGATTGATGAGAATGTCTTATTTTTTGCTGTGGAGGCCCATTTTGTTATTGAATTGAATTAGTTGTGGAATATTATAAACTGTACTGGTGTTTTGCTGGATTTCAGGTGAATCTGGAAATTGGGAAACATCCAGTTTTCAGGGGAAATCGGCAGAAGTTTTATGAACCTTAGCATGCCAAGTGCAGGCTTCTCCCTGGTTTTTCCTTAATGGAATGTTTTCAGAATCTTATTTTTGAATGTGAGGGAGCCTAAGCATACGTTGGACTGTTTAGGCAATTTGTGCTTGTATGTCGATACTCGAAATGACGCGAAATAATTTCAGAAATTCGGAATAGTGTTTCCAACGAACATTATTCTCGAATTGAGGAATTATGACGTTACAAAATGCGGATAGACAGGCATGACAGTGCCTGTCTTTCCGCTAGTATATATAAAGATTTTTTAATTTATAGTCTCGATATGTCATGTAAATTTTTAAATCAAGTATCTCTATTTTTATTATTTTATATATTTTTTCTCCAAAATAATATTTTGTAAATTTAGTTAATAATATGTTTAAATAACCAACTCATTGTGATATAATGGGAGGAAAAGAAAAATAAAACTCATTGTGATCGCCCTACTGCTGGAGCGTTTGGTTAGTTTACATAAGATCCTAAATGCAAATCTCAGTATAAAAAAATTAAATTTAAATAACAATATTAAAACATTTCATAACTATAAATTTGGAGTTTATAACTTTAAATTTTGACACATAATATTAAATTAATACCCAAGCATGGCGATGCATTAATTCATACAATTCATTTTTGTAATATTTTTCATAATTTAAAAATTTATATCTCTATAATTTATATGTATTTTTTTGTAATTATACACATTTTATATTTTAACTACTTCTTAGTATACTACCTTTGACTCTTTTTATAATGGAACAAATGACTAAATTATCGAGATTAAGCAAGAATATTAAATCACTCAATTTTAATTAATAATATCATAAATTTAAATTTTATTTCTAAAATATCAATCCACATATAGAGAATGAGTACATCCACTTATATTATGAATATAAAAGGAATTTAATCATAAATGCACCACTTAATATGCTTTCTATAAGAGCTTTGCTAAATAGGAAGAAAAAATTAGTTATGAAAAGTTAAGAAATTCATGTTAAGTAATGTAAAATAAAGGCTTAAATATTTTTTTAGTTCTTATGAATGAGTTGTTTTTTTTAATCCGGTAAAAAAAATTAATTTTTCATCCCTAAGAAAATTTTCATTAGTCTTTTTCTCCTTGTTGTTAACTTTATACTGCCACATGTGATGATTCTGTCCATCTTAAATTCGTTTTTAGTCTCTGTAAATATGATCATTTTGTTTTTAGTCGCTACATTTTTTATTTATTTTTCACCTCAATTTCATCCCCATCCAACATCACAATGTTCTTTTGCCTCTATTGCATTGTTACACTTGAAATTCTGGAACTTCTCGTGAGTTTAAGAAAATAAATTCTTTATGTATTTAATTATTTGAAATTTCAACACACTTTGAATCATTATATAAAGGGGAAAAACTTGTAACGACCTTTTTTTATCTGTAATTCTTTTTTGGGAAAAATATGTTTGTCGTCGCTATAGTTTTGGTCAACTTTAGTTTTCGTCCCTGTACTTTAAATCCTGTGTTTTTTGTCCCAAAATTTTCTAAACCTCCAAATTGTGATCCCTGCCCGTCGGTGAGATCAGTTAACATGATGGACTGGCTAACAAAAATTACATGTTAGCCTCAATAGTGAGTCCCAAATAGCTTACTCATCTAATTAATCTTTTTTTATTAATTTTTTAATTATTAAAATAACCATAATTATGAAATTATATTTTTTATCGGGTAAAATTGCTTAAGTGAAAATCCAAATGTAGCAATTAGGATTATTTTAATAATTAAAAATTAATAAAAAAATTAATTAGATGATCTGTCTGTTAATTGAGACTCAAAATTGAGGCTGACATGTAACTTTTGTTAGCCAACTCATCGGGTTAACAGATCTCACCGACGGGCTGGGATCACGGTTTGGGGTTTTAGAAAGTTTATGGACAAAAAACACAGGATTTAAAGTAGAGGGACGAAAACTAAAGTTGACTGAAACTATAGGGACAAAAAAACATATTTTTCCCTTCTTTTTTCTGTCTATTAAGTATTGACTGACAAAATTTTCATTTGATTTTACAATTACAAGTCTTTTTGTTAGTCAACTCAAATACCATCAAGATATAGATCAATAGACATAAATCAAATGAAAATTTTGTTAGCCAATTGACAGAAAAAAGAGTTGCAGAGAAAATAAAGGTCGTTACAGGTTTTTTCCCTTTATACAGTGAATCAAAGTGTGTTGAAATTTCAAATAATTGAATGCATAAAGAATTTAATTTTTTTAACTCATGGGAGTTCAAGAATTTCAAGTGTAACAATGCAGCAAAAGCAAAAGAACACGATGTTTGATGGAGATGAGATTGAGGTGAAAGACAAAAAAAAATATAAGAACTAAAAATAAAATAACCATATTTATAGGGACTAAAAATAAATTTAAGCTAGACATAAACAAATTTTTTAGGGATAAAAAACCAAAAAAAATTAGGGACTAAAAATAAAATGACCACATTTTTAGGAACTAAAAACATTTTTTTAAGACAAAAATAAAAAATAATAAGATTGACTAAAATCGGACCAAATAAAAGATATATTGTGAAATGCTGCATCTTGCCTGGTTAGTGTAAATTTTTATCATGACATTAAAGATTTTTCTTTCAAAAATATTGTATAATGTACAAAATATGTATTAATAAATAATAAGTAAAATAATTTTCCTAAACTCAAGTTAAAAATATTTTAGTTGAGTGAATTATCTAAAATTAGCTTTTAATTATAATCATTAAAAGTAAAAATGGGGAATATATTGTAGCATCCAATACAAATAGTCGTCCAGAAAGGAATAAGTTAAACTAACAAGTTTTTTTTGTTAATCACAAGTATCATATATTATTAAAGACAATTCTATTCAGAATTTAATGTTTTTCACTCCTTATTAAGAGTGTATTTAGTTGGGATCCAACCCCTCCCTAATTTATTAACTGAATCAACTTAATCACATATGACTTGTTATAATTGAAACCTCAAACACAATGTTTATGTTTACCCCAATTCCTCCTGTGTTTCCATTCATATACAAATTAATCGTCCAAGTTTAATACATCTATAATAAAAGTAGAGACCAAAAGTGCTATCTTATGAAAACTTATAGTTTTGGCCTTTCGGGTAAATTTCATGTATCTCCCTAAAAACAAAGTGTATCTAGATTTTTTAGTGAAACCTACATGAAATTTACCAAATTATAAAGAGTATGATAGGTTGTATTGATAGCATATTGATAAACCAAAAATTTAGAGAGACTAAAATTAAGCCATGTAAAGAGCAACTTATTAGGCACCCTCCTACTATGGACTGCTGAGTGCTACAATTCGATACACATTAAGTAAAATAACAGAGCAGTTTATGATATTGAAATCTTTATTGATGAGGGATTTCTATCTGCGTCCTCCATACAGAAGAGAGGGTATGCTCTGTTCGTTCCTGAAGAAGTTAAGAGGGTCAACTTTAGTCTTCACATGTGCCAATCTATTGAAGTTGTTCTTGAAATACTTATCACCCCAAATGCTAGCTTGCTTATAGCTTGTGTAACCATTGTTATTCACCCCAATGTCAAGGTCTCTATAATTAACATATGCAGCTCTTGGAGACTTTGAAACAAAAGCTTCCATATAACTGTAAAGTCTTCTAATCCAAGCGACATGCCGTTGTGCTACCTCATCCCCTTCTTGTTCCCAATGCACCGCGTACTGAATCAGGTATAAGTTTCCAGATCTATGGGGAAATGGAATTTCAGACTCTGAAATCTTATCCATTATGCCCCCAAAAGGAAAGAGTAGCATAGCACCTTGAGCCCCATCTTCACCAAACAATGACCATATCCCTTCTAAGCCAATTTTAGGAATGGGAACTCTCACAAAATCAGATTTTGCTTTGAAAGAATCCGTTGTGGTTTGAGACCTGTTCAGCAAAACTTCTAGGGACTGACCACTTGGAAATCCAAAACTGTAAAGCACTGACTCTATCCAGCTCATCTCAGTACAGTCTTCTCTGATCAAACCCAATTCAGGAAAGCTCTTTTGCATCAAGGGAATGAGCTGATCTACACCTCCAAGAAACAAGCATTGGAATGTGGCTTGTATTGTTAACTCCCCTTTTTCACTTGAATTTACCCTCTGCAGGACAACATTGTTGACTATGTTTTCATCAAGTTTATTTGCCACAAGCTGCCACTTATGGATAAGATTGGTTGCATTTTGTTCCAATGTTCTTGGAACTCTAAATACTGTCACAGTTGATGGAACTTCAACTAATTTGATCTTCCATGATATGATGACTCCAAAGCTGGCACCTCCACCTCCTCTAATAGCCCAAAACAGATCCTCACCCATTGCTTCTCTGTCAAGAAGCTTACCATTCACATCAATTATGTGGGCATCAATGATGTTATCAGCAGCAAGACCATATTTCCTCATCAAGAATCCATAGCCACCACCACTGAAGTGCCCACCAACTCCCATAGTGGGACACCCACCTGCAGGGAAGCCAAGAGTTTTGCTTTTTTGGCTAATCATGTAGTAAAGTTCACCAACAGTTGCCCCTGCTTGAACCCATGCTGTTCTGTTGTGTACATCTATTTCAATTTCTCTGAAGTTTATGAGATCAATGATGACAAATGGAACTTGAGAAACGTAGGAGAGGCCCTCAAAATCATGGCCACCACTTCGAATTCGAATCTGCATTTCATGGCGTTGGGAACAGATTATGGTTGCTTGAATATGAGAAGGTTCCAGAGGTGTGACAATTACAAGGGGTTTTGGAGTTGAGTTGGATGCGAATCTAAGGTTTTGAATGGAAAAGTGAAGTATAGGTGAGTAAGAGGTGTTGGTTTGAGTGTAAACAACCTTAGAGGTGTTTGGGGAATAATTGTAAAGACATTGAAGGAAGTTTTCATGAGTATCAACTGCAGAAGATGTAAATGAAAATAAAAGAGTAGTAATTATAGCAATAGTGAAGAATGTGCTTAGAGGCATCATTTTGTTGATGGAGTTGTGCATATGAGATGAGAGATTGTAAATTGAAAATAAGAAGAGTCTAATTTATAGAAAGCATGCACTAAGCGGTAGTTTAATTTATCGTGTATCTAAAATGTCGACATTAGATTTAGATTTATCAAACACGTGCCTTATTCTGTCATGGGAGACAATTCAAGGACGTAAAGTAAGGAGATTATTCATATACGTAACATAAAGAAACTTCAACTTAATAATAGTAGAAGTGTAATCTTGACTACTTGGTTTTAATGAAGATCCTTAAATGGTATGATTGAATAATCTTCTTCTTCTAGAATCTGAGTTTTACAAGTTAACAGTTGAATTCTTTGATATTTGCATTATAAGTATGCATGTTCAGGATAAATTTATGGCTGCGTCTAGGGAATGAATATATGTTAGTTATCCACTCAAATGAATATATGTTAGTTATCTTAAAGTAATTTAAAAAATGCTGAAATATGTTTTTTATCCCTCTAAAATACACTTGTTTTCATTTTAATCCCCCTAAATTTTTTTTATCTTTTAGTCCCCTAAAATTTTTCCTTTTTAAAATGGTCCTCGCCTTTAGAAAAGTTAACGGTGTGCTGATATGTCAGTTAACATCTATGCTGATTTGTCTTTCTCACTCATACATGGCATCCACCATGTCAAAATTATTATTTTTATCAATTTTTATTACTTAAATGGTTTTAAAAATAAATGCATAACAATTAAAATTAAAAAAGCTCTTTTGAAGAACATTGAGTTTCTATTGTTCGAGTCTCCCTCTCCAGAAAATCATTATTCTTCCTAAATCATTATTCTTCCTTCTTCAACCATTTCTGTCATTGTGACCATCATCAACTTTCTCGTCAACTTCTCCAACAGCATCACTATTCTAATTAGAAAGTATATTTGAGTTTGACTCTGGAATAACTGTTGAAAAAACTACTTTGTCATCATCAACTTGAGACTCTTCCTCAAACGCGCTTGGTACACCATTACATTCATCAGCAACATCTTCACTTAAAATTCCATGTTCACAATCCTCTACTGAATCCAACTCCAGATGTCTATCAATTTTTTTTATTTAAGAGAACATTTACATCATGGTGGGCTACCTCTACCAGAGGGGGAAATTTTTCCATTCATAAGAATTGAACCCAAGAGCAATAGACAAAAAAAAAAAACCCAAGAACTTTACTTAAAGAAAAAACAAACATATATTACTTGAATTAACCCTCATTGATAGTAGAAAAATGACACGAATACACTTGGCTCCTTTTTATGGATTTCACAATAATATATTTTCATCGGCTCATTAATTATATTGGTAATAAACACTCGTGATTGGTTATTTTACGCTATTGGTTGCTTTTTCACATGATGTTGAATTCATGATCTTGATCATAAAAAATACTCTCACACTTTCATATTACCTATCTTTTAACATTTTTTTTACAAGAATTAAAAAATATAATTAATTTTCTAGATTTCATTAAAGATGTTAACTAATTTCTTATTATACTTTTTATCATTTATGGATTTAATATGCTGCCACATCATTTATTGAATTTAATAACACATGATATGTCATAATCATTAATTGATGTGGCAACACATCATTGGATGACCGTGTAAATTTTCTTTACACTAATTAAACTCATCATTTATTATTAAAATTTATCTCATTTATTATTTGTAAAGAATATATTTAGTAAAAAAAGTATTAAATGTTTCTTGAAATTGTAAAATGACAAGTAAAAAGGGCCAAAAATTTCTTTCTAAAATGACAGGTAAACTGGGACAGAGTGAGTAGAAGTGTGCTCTTAAATTTTTATTGGAGCATGACATGTATCCTGATATACCTTGTTTAAGAAGAATCAAACATATACCACTTGAAACATCTCCGTTGGTTGTGCTCTTAAATTTGAGTCTTCACTCTTATATATAAATATTTTTTATAGTATCGATATGTCATGTAATTTTTTTAAGGAAACGAGTATATAACCACTCTAAACTTTCACCCTTTTGCAAATAGGCACCATGAACTTTTATTTTGTCCTAATTAACCCTTAAACTTTTATTATTGTTGCAATATGTATTTTTGTTAACATAAAGTTAAATAACTAACGAAACCAATCATAATTATTCAATATTTTGTGATTAAAATATTAAAATAATATAAAATAAAGTTTTAAAAATTAAAAAATAGAAAAAAAACCCTAAATTAAAAGAACACACCATCATGTTTCGCTTTTAAAATTTCAAATGTGTTTGAAATTTGAAAGAATTCAAAAAAATATTGAAAATTTTATTCTTTTACATGTTTTTAATATTTGAAACACAAAATATTGAAAAATTGATATTTATTATGTTAATTATTTAACTTCATATTAATGAAAGGACCTATTGCAATAATGATAAGAGTTTAAGGATTAATTGAGACAAATTGAAAGTTCATGGTGCCTATTTATAAAAGGCCAAAAGCTCGGGGTGGTTTTATGCTTTTTTTTTTCATTTTTTATATTAACTTATTAAGTATCTTTATTTTTATTATTTTATATATTTTTTATTTCTCCAAAATGATATTTTGTAAATTTAGTAATCATATATTTAAATAACAAACCCACTGCCGTCTACCTATTGATTAAGTGTTTGGTAAGTTTGTATGAGATATATAAGTTCAAATCCCAGTACTTCAATTATATAAAAAAATGTTATTTAAATAATTATAAAGGATTTTATCACTTTAAATTTTAGCACACAATATTAAATTAATAGCCATGCATGGTTATGTGCATTAATTCATACAATTCATTTTTATAATATTTTTTATAATTTAAAATGGCTGAAATATGTTTTTCGTCTCTCCGAAATACACTCATTATTTTTATTTTAGTCCCCCTAAAATTTTTTTTAGCTTTTCATCCTCCTAAAATCATTGTTTTTCAAAATAGTCTTCGTCGTTAAACTCAGTTAACAAAGTGATGATGTGGTCGTTAACATGTTTACTGACTTGATGGCAATCTTCTTCTTCAACCTCATTTTTGTTACATAAGACACAGTCCATCATTTTTTAGCTTTAATACCAACTCTTTCAACTCTCAAAAACCCTAGTGCTTCATTCCTGCACATCTGAGGCAACCACTCCTAATCTCAATCAAAATTGTAGTTGGTAGCAGGTATTTGTTCTTCAACTTGCAATGTTCCGGATTTGAAATAGCTTAATGTGTTTGTAGAAAGTTTTTATAGAATGAAATCTTCCACATTACCATGTTTCTCCCAACGATCTATGTAAATGTGTGGACCAATTGATTTTTCTAACATCTAAGACAACATCTAATTCTGGAAAACAATTTTGGAGGTGAAGATTCTATAATGTA
The DNA here is from genome assembly GCA_026901365.1 of Sesbania bispinosa. Classification (NCBI taxonomy): domain Eukaryota; kingdom Viridiplantae; phylum Streptophyta; class Magnoliopsida; order Fabales; family Fabaceae; genus Sesbania; species Sesbania bispinosa. The sequence goes on along the minus strand of QLOH01000335.1, from coordinate 1,055,603 downwards.
AGAACTCCAAACCCTAACTTTTTTAGTCCCTCCAATATACACTTTTTCATTTTAGTCCCTTTAATATACCCTCATTTTCATTTAAGTCCCTCTTTTGGTGATTACACCTAAAGAACTTATTCATTCTATTTAGCAATTTGTTGTAGACACCTAAAACTTGTAATTATTTTCGTTGGTGTAAGGACGGGAATGTACCTGGTGAAAGTTGTGCAAGCCAAAAAGTGGATGAATTGAAAGAAGTAAAATGGAGGAAAATGATGACATGGGTAGTATGTGGCTACGGGTTCAACAAGTATAAGGGAAGCAGAATCAACAGCGTTTTAGGGTAAGTAGAGGGGAACCTTGCTCCGACAGAGAGATGATAAATAATATGGGTGTCTCATAGAAATATCTCTTTTTTAATTTCTTTGTTTGGAAAAAATAATTTTCCTTTATTATTTTTCATTTTTTATGTAACAATAAATTACAAAACTAATTTATTGACACAATTGATGCCACGTAAGTATGAGAAAACTAGATCAACAAACATGTTAATGGTCACATCAGCACAATGTTAACTGAGTCTGATGTCGAGTACTATTTTGATAAAGAATGGTTTTAGAGGGACGAAAAGCTAAAAAAAAAGTTAGGGGGACTAAAATGAAAATGAGTGTATTTTAGAGGGATTAAAAACATATTTAAGCCTTTTAAAACTTTATATCTCTATAAATTATATCTTTCATTTGTAATTATACACATTTTATATTTTAACTACTTCTTAGTACTCCCTTTGACTCTTTTTATAATGGAACAAATGACTAAATCTTCAAGATTAAGAAAAAGTATTTAAATCATTTAATTTTAAATAATAATCTCATAAATGTAAATTTTATTTTACAAATATCAGTCCATATATGGACAATGAGTTCATCCCCTTATATAGAGAGTGAGTGAGTATCTTGTTGATATGAATTTCACAATAAATTATACATATAAAATGAATTTAACAATAAATTCATGTGAATGTGAGACTATATTTTTTGAGAGTAGTGCTAAATAGCAAGAAAAATTTACTTATGAAAAGTTAAGAAATTTATGTTAAGTAATGAAATAAAAGATAATAATATTGTGACATGTGACAACTTGTCTTGTTGGGGTAAAATTTTGTAATGACATTAAATTTTTTTCTTTCAAAAATATTGTACAATATACAAAATATCTATTAATAAATAATAAGTAAAATACTTTTCCTAAACTAGTTGAAAATATTTTAATTGAGTGACTTATTTAAAATTAACTTTTAATTATAGACATTAAAAATAAAAATGGGAAATATGTTATATCATCCCGTCCAAATATTGGCCCAAAAAAGGAACAAGTTAAACAAATAATTTACTAACTTAATTGGATCTGACTTGTTCTAATTGACACCTCAAACACAATGTTTATGTTTCTCCCAATTCCTCCAATGTTTCCATTCATATACAAATTAATCCCAGTATGTCACTTAGCAATGAGTTGTAGAATCCATTTGAGTTTGACACCTCAATTAACTTCTATAACAAAAGTAGAGACCAAAATTGCTCTCTTTTCAAAACTTTAATTTTGGGTAAATTTCATGTATCTCCCCAAAAACAAAGTGTATCTAGATATATGACACTTACCAAATCATAAAGAGTATATAGAAGATAGATTGTATCGATAGCATATTGATGAAACCATCAACCCAAAATTTAGAAAGACTAAAATCAAAATTTGGTATATTTATAAGACAAAAAGAGCATGTTTAGGCCATGCAAAATACATATGAAGCTGCTAGAAAAGAGAAACAATGAAACATGATAACTCAACTTATTAGGCACCCTCCTACTATGGACTGCTGAGTGCTACATTCGAGACACATTAAATTAAAGGAAATTAAAATAACAAAGCAGTGTATTAATTATACTGAAATCTTTACTGATATGAAATTTCTATCTGCCTCCTCCAGACAGAAGAGAGGGTATGCTCTGTTCGTTTTTGAAGAAGTTAAGAGGGTCAACCTTAGTCTTCACATGTGCCAATCTATTAAAGTTGTTCTTGAAATACTTAACGCCCCAAACGCTAGCTTGTTTATAGCTTGTGTAGCCATTGTTATTGACCCCAATGTCAAGGTCTCTATAATTAACATATGCTGCTCTAGGAGACTTTGAAACAAAATCTTCCATATAACTGTAAAGTCTTCTAGTCCAAGAGACATGCCCTTGTGCTACCTCATCCCCTTCTTGTTCCCAATGCACCGCGTACTGAATCAGGTATAAGTTTCCAGATCTATGGGGAAATGGAATTTCAGACTCTGAAATCTTATCCATTATGCCTCCAAAAGGAAAGAGTAACATCTTAGCACCTTGAGCCCCATCTTCACCAAACAATGACCATATCCTTTCTAAGCCAATTTTAGGAATGGGAACTCTCACAAAATCAGATTTTGCTTTGAAAGAATCCGTTGTGGTTTGAGACCTGTTCTGCAAAACTTCAAGGGACTGACCACTTGGAAATCCAAAACTGTAAAGCACTGACTCTATCCAGCTCATCTCAGTACAGTCTTCTCTGATCAACCCCAATTCTGGAAAGCTCTTTTGCACCAAGGGAATGAGTTGATCTACACCTCCAAGAAACAAGGAATGGAATGTGGCTTGTATTGTTAACTCCCCTTTTTCACTTGAATTTACCCTTACCAATTGTATCCAAATGGTTAGGTTCTCATCAATTTTATTAGCCACAACTTGCCACCTATGAATAAGCTTGATTGCATTTTGTTCCAATGTCTTGGGAATATTAAATACTGTCACAGTTGATGGAACTGGAACTAATTTGATCTTCCATGATATGATGACTCCAAAGCTGGCACCTCCACCTCCTCTAATAGCCCAAAACAGATCCTCACCCATAGCTTCTCTATCAAGAAGCCTACCTTTCACATCAATTATGTGAGCATCAATTATATTATCAGCAGCTAGGCCATATTTCCTCATCAATGCTCCATAGCCACCACCACTGAATTGCCCACCAACTCCCACAGTGGGGCATACACTTGCTGGAAAAGCAAGAGTTTTACTTTTCTGGCTAATCTTATAGTAAAGTTCTCCAGCTGTTGCCCCTGCTTCAACCCATGCTGTTCTGTTTTTTACATCTATTTCAATTTCTCTCAAGTTTATGAGATCAATAATGACATATGGAACTTGAGAAACATAGGAGAGACCCTCAAAATCATGGCCACCACTTCGAATTCGAATCTGCATTCCATGGCGTTGGGAACAGATTATGGTTGCTTGAATATGAGAAGGTTCCAGAGGTGTGACAATTACAAGGGGTTTTGGAGTTGAGTTGGATGCGAATCTAAGGTTTTGAAAGGAAAAGTGGAGTATAGGTGAGTAAGAGGTGTTGGTTTGGGTGTAAACAACCTTAGAGATTGAAGAGGTGTTTGGGGAATGATTGTAAAGACATTGAAGGAAGTTTTCATGAGTATCAACTGCAGATGTAAATGAAAATAAAAAAGTAGTAATTAAAGCAATAGTGAAGTATGTGCTTAGAGGCATCATTTTGTTGATGGAGTTGTGCATATGAGATGAGAGATTGTAAATTGAAAATAAGAAGAGTCTAATTTATAGAAAGCATGCACTAAGCGGTAGTTTAATTTATCGTGTATCTAAAATGTCGACATTAGATTTAGATTTATCAAACACGTGCCTTATTCTGTCATGGGAGACAATTCAAGGACGTAAAGTAAGGAGATTATTCATATATGTGACATAAAGAAACTTCAACTTAATAATAGAAGTGTAATCTTGACTACTTTATTTTAGGATTGAAATCACTGTCTAATAGTCTAATTTTCCTGTATCATTTCCTGTCCCACCAATAAAAATATGACAACTCAGTTAAAAATTCCAACTCAGTCTCCACTATTTTTAACACCGTTACTGTTATATTTTTTTAGAACTATTGTATATTACTTTGTTTTCCTGCGTGTATCATCTCCATTGTGCCTCCATTAACAACTGAATCCAACTCTCACCTGTAACCAACAACACCGCAACACCGAACCACCATCTAGGCAGGGGCAGACCTTAGAAGGCTCCCCCAAACTTTTTTCAAAACATTTTTTTTATATATATGCTTATTTATATAATTATAAAAAAATACACTATTATCTTATAATGTGTAGCTATATTATTTAGTGAATATTTTATCTTATGTGTTATTAAATTTATTAAATGATGTGGCAACGCATAATATGACATTATTTAGTAAATGTCGTCTCATGTCCTCAAGTTTTTATGAACAAATTAAGTTTCTATACTTTTAATATTAAGCAAATTTAGTCTCCTATCAATTGTCTTATGTCTAAAACTTTCAAATGATCACTTTCTATTTAACATTTCCACATATGAAATTAATTAAATCATTTTGAATCTTATTAAGTTAAAAAATTCACAATCAAAATAACATATTTCACCTGAAATTGAAAAAATCTCAATTTTTTGTTTTATTTAAACCTTAATTTCATTCCTATAAAATCCTTCAAAATTTATTAAATTTCTATTAAAATACTTGTGAACCTTTAAAATTATTTCATATTTCAAACCATCATAAACTATCAAATATTTAGATTGAAATGATAATTTAAGAGTGTTACGTGGAATACAATCGATAAAGGAACCAAATTTACTTAATTTTAAAAATTAAGGAACTAAATTTACTAAAAAAAAGGAAGGACCAAAATTGCATATAATGTAAACAAGAGTGACCGAAAATAAAATTAAGGTGATGTTTAGAAGAGCTTATTCGAGCTTATCTTATGACATACACACTTATGTAACTGTTTGGGTAAACTTATGAAAATAGCTTATCACATGCTCATAAGTTGTTTTCAACTTATTTCATTAAGCTCATGAGAATAGCTTATAAAATATCTTATGAATAATTTAATATTCTTCTTCAATTTTAATATACTTTTTTAAGAGCTTACTCATTAAGTGTTTATTAAATAAGTTATAAGCACTTAAATAAATTATATTTCCAAACCGGGCCTAAGTCTATAATATTACTAAAAAAATTATCATATATAAACCAAATATTTAGATTGAAAATGAGAATTTAAGAGTTTTATGTGGAAGATAACTGATAAAGGAACCAAATTTACTTAGTTTTAAAAACTAAAGAACTTAATTTACTCAGAAAAAATTAATAAAGGACCGAAATTACTTATAATATAAACAAATGGAGTGAAAATAAAATTAAGTCCATATTATTATATATTTATTTATGTATTAAAATATTATTTCGGATACCCCAACTATTTTGGTCAAGATCCGTCACATGTAGGCCTCCCATGACATCCACCATGACATCCACCACCACCTTCTAGGGAAGAACCAAAACCACCATAAACACATCACTACCCCCTGCAACCATCACACCACCGTCAAGCATCTTTGTTCAACCACCTACAATTGGGCCTAGATGTACCACGTCCGAGCACCCTTTTCTGCCTTGAGATCATTTCCGTCGATATTTCTGCATATCTCTAATTTGTTCCCCTCTCTCTCTCTCTAAGATTTGTTGGTGTTGAATTCTCTCATTGTTCCTCATCACGTTGGCACGACAGTGCTGTTTGTTTGGGTGAGGCTTGGGTTCTATACATAGGAATGGGATGAAGAAGTTTAATAATGGAATTTTCAATGGCGGCACAGGGGAGATGGAAGAAAACGGAGTGATATACATGACGGAACTATAACGGTGTTAAAAATAGTGGATGCTGAGTTGGAATTTTTAATTGAGTTGTCATATTTTTATTGGTGGGACAGGAAATGATACAGAAAAATGTGACAGGTGATTTCAATCCTTGATTTTAATGATGATCCTTAAATGGTATGATTGGATAATCTTCTTCTAGAATCTGAGTTTTACAAGTTAACAGTTGAATTCTTTGATATTTGCATTATAAGTATGCATGTTCAGGATAAATTTATACCCCTTTTAACTTTAAGTTTACTCTCACCATGCCACCAAAAGAAAAAAAAAAAGCATACTCTCACTTAATAGGCGAGAAATTCATAATTTCATCCTTATGGAATGAATCTCTTCCACTCAAATGAATATATGTTAGTTATCTTAAAGTAATTTTAAAAATATATACTTGTGATTTAAATAAAAATATAAATTGATTTTTAAAGTATCAATTAATCTTTATTTATTTATTTTTCTAATTTGTATTACCTTAATTATCCATACAATACTGATTGTAAATTATAAAACTAGAATTTATCAATTCCTATATTTTTGGTGCAGAAATACAAAATCACATGAAGAAAAAAAGAGTAGGAAAGTGATATTTTTTGGTTTAAGAGAACATCCACAATATGGTGGAAAACAAACATGTACCACTTTAACCAACCTTCCTTGATAATAGGAAAATGACACCAATACACTTGGCTCATTTTTTATTGATTTCACAATATATTTTCATCCGCTCATTAATTATATTGGTAATAAACATTCGTGATTGGTTTTTTTTAATAAGCAAAATAATTATGGTAATCAATAACAGTAGTACAAGGGGTATTTCAACCCGTTACACAATGCAAAGTCACCTAACCAACAAACAACATATGTGATTGGTTATTTTACACTATTCGTTGATTTTTCACATGATCTTGAATTCTTGATCTTGATCATAAAAATACTCTCACCCTCTCATTTTATCTGTCTTTTAAGATTTTTTTTATGAGAATTAAGAAATGTAATTAATTTTTTAGATTTCTCATTAAAGATGTTAACTAATTTCTTATTATACTTTTTATCATTTATTATTAAAATTTGTCTCATTTATTTGCAAAGAATATATTTAGTAAAATAAAGTATTAAATGTTCCTTGAAATTGTAAAATGACAAGTAAAATGGACCAAAAAATTCTTTCTAAAATGACAAGTAAACTGGGACAACGCTTGATACCTTACTTAAGGCGAATCAAACATGTACCATTTGAACTTCGTTGATTGTGCTCTTAAATTTGAGTCTTCACTCTTATATATAAATATTTTTTATAGTATAGATATGTCATGTAACTTTTTTATATTAACTTATTAAGTATCTCTATTTTTATTATTTTATATGTATTTTTTATTTCTCCAAAATAATATTTTGTAAATTTAGTAATCATATATTTAAATAACAAATCCACTGCCGTAGACCTATTGATTAAGTGTTTGGTAAGTTTGTATGAGATATATAAGTTCAAACCTTAGTACTTCAATTATATGAAAAATGTTATTTAAATAACAATGTTAATTAAAACTTTTCATAACTATAAATTTGGAGTTTATAACTTTAAATTTTGACACAATATTAAATTAATAGCCATGAATGGTGATGTGCATTAATTCATACAATTATTTTTATAATATTTTTTATAATTTAAAAATGACTTAAATATGTTTTTCGTCTCTCCAAAATACACTCATTTTTATTTTAGTCTCCCTAAAATTTTTTTTTAGCTTTTCATCCTCTTAAAATCATTCTTTTCCAAAATAGTCTTCGTCGCTAGTCTCAGTTAACAAAGTGATGATGTGGTCGCTAACATGTTTGCTGACTTAACAATCTTCTTCTTCAACCTCGTTTTTGTTACATAAGACATAGTCCGCCAATTTTTAGCTTTAATATCAACTCTTTCAACTCTCAAAAACCCTAGTGCTTCATTCGCGCACATCATGGGCAACCACTCCTAATTAACCTCAATCAAAATTGTACTTGGAAGCAGGTATTTGTTCTTCAACTTGCAATGTTCCAGATTTGAAATAGCTTAATGTGTTTGTAGAAATTTTTTACATAATGAAACCTTCCGATCATTATCATGTTTCTCCCAACAATTTGTGTAAATGTGTGGAGGAATTGATTTTTCTAACATCTAAGACAACATCTAATTCTGGAAAATAATTTTGGAGCTAGGTACAGATTCTATATGTAAGAACTCCAAACCCTAACTTTTTTTAGTCCCTCCAATATACACTCGTTTTCATTTTAGTCCCTCTAATATATCCTCGTTTTCATTTTAGTCCCTGTTTTGGTGATTACTGTTGAAGAACTTATTCATTTTGTTTAGCAATTTGTTACAAACTTGTAATTATTTTCGTTGGTGTGAGGATGGGAATGTACCTGATGAAGGTTGTGCAAGCCAAGAAGTGGATGAATTGGAACAAGAAGTGATAAAATTAAGGGAAAAGGTTCAAGCTACAATGCAAGCTTAAAGAGGAGAGGTTTTGGAGGAAAATGATGACATGGGTAGTATGTGGCTACTAGGTTCAACAAGTAGAAGGGAAGCAGAATCAACAGCGTTTTAGAGTAAGTAGAGGGGAACCTTGCTCCGACAAAGAGATGATAAACAATAGGGGTGTCTCAGAGAAATGTCTCTTTTTTAATTTCTTGGATTGGAAAAATAATTTTCCTTTATTATTTTCCACTTTTATGTAACAAAATAAATTGCAAAACTAATTTATTGACACATTTGATGCCACATAAGTCTGAGAAAACTAGATCAATAAACATGTTAATGGACACATCAACACAATGTTTGAGTCTAATGTCAAGGACTATTTTGAAAAAGAATGATTTTAGAGGACGAAAAGCTAAAAAAATTAGGGACTAAAATAAAAATAAATGTATTTCAGAGGGATTGACATATCTAAGCCTTTAAAAATTTATATCTCGATAATTTATGTCTTTCATTTGTAATTATACACATTTTTTATTTTAACTACTTCTTAGTACTCCCTTTGACTCTTTTTATAATGGAACAAATAACTAAATTTTCAAGATTAAGGAAAAGTATTTAAATCAATTAATTTTAAATAATAATGTCATAAATTTAAATTTTATTTTACAAATATATATCCATATTTATATAGAGAATGAGTGAGTGTCTCGTTGATATAAATTTCACAATAAATTATAAATATAAAAAAGATTTAACAATAAATTCATCTGAAAGTGAGACTATATTTCTTATAAGAGTAGTGACTGTAGTGCTAAATAGCAAGAAAAATTTGCTTATGAAAAGTTAAGAAATTCATGTTAAGTAATGAAAAAATAAAAATAGTAAGATTAACTGAAATCGGACCAGATAAAAGATAATAATATTGTGACATGCGGCATCTTGCCTCGTTGGGGTAATTTTTTTGTCATGACATTAAAGTTTTTTCTTTCAAAAATATTGTACAATATATAAAAGGTGGGAATTAAGTTACTCCAGGAGTAACTCTTAGAGTAAAGTTACTCCGCTTAATAACTTATTGTGAATGCCGATTTTTGCCAATCCAGTCGTTCAATTGAAAGTTCTCATTAAGTAGATTAAGTATACAGGTTTTCATAAAATTTAAAAATCATTTGATACTTTATCAAACAACTCCAAATTAACGTATAATATATTTTACAAAATATATATAAATATTGACTATAACATTACATACCTGCAAATGTCCAAATTATCTGAAATTTGGTGTGTATGATCATCACGTTAATATCACAATATTGAACGGTTAGATTTTTAAAATTCCTATTCTACAAAAAGTTATTAAGCGTAGTAACTTACCAAATGTTACTCCTAGAGTAACTTGATCCCCACCCATATACAAAATATCTATTAATAAATAATAAGTAAAATACTTTTCCTAAACTAGTTGAAAATATTTTAATTGAGTGAATTATTTAAAATTAACCTTTAATTATAGTCATTAAAAAAATAGAAAATATGTTGTATCATCCCGTCCAAATAGTGGCCCAAAAAAGGAAGATAATATTGTTTGTACAACAAAGAGAGATGTAGAGATAAAAGAGAGAATAGAGAGAGAAATGTGAGATGTGATGGGTGATAAGATGGAGAGAGATAGAGAGAAAAAAATGTGTTGTATAAGTTGTTGTATGTTTTTTTTATTGTAGGAATATATTAACAAGTTAAACTAATAATTTACTAACTTAATCGGATCTGACTTGTTCTAATTGACATCTCAAACACAATGTTATGTTTATGTTTCTCCCAATTCCTCCAATATATGTTTACATTCATATACAAATTAATCTCAGCTGAATGATATGTCACTTGGCAATGAGTTGTAGAATCCATTTGAGTTTGACACCTCAATTAACTTCTATAACAAAAGTAGAGACCAAAAGTGCTCTCTTTTCAAAACTTTAATTTTGGGTAAATTTCATGTATCTCCCCAAAAACAAATTAAAGTGTAACTAGACTTTTTACCTTTTTAGTAAAACCCACATGACATATACCAAATGATGAAGAGTATGATAGAAGATAGATTGTATAGATAGCATATTGATGAAACCATCAACCCAAAATTTAGAAAGACTAAAATCAAAATTAGGTATATTTATAGGACAAAAAAAGCATGTTTAAGCCATGCAAAATACATATGAAGCTGCTAGAAGAGAAACAATGAAACATGATAACTCAACTTATTAGGCACCCTCCTACTATGGACAGCTGAGTGCTACATTCAATACACATTAAATTAAAGGAAATTAAAATAACAAAGCAGTATATTATACTGAAATCTTTACTGATGTGAAATTTCTATCTGCCTCCTCCAGACAGAAGAGAGGGTATGCTCTGTTCGTTTTTGAAGAAGTTAAGAGGGTCAACCTTGGTCTTCACATGAACCAATCTATTGAAGTTGTGCTTGAAATACTTAACACCCCAAATACTAGCTTGTTTATAGCTTGTGTAGCCTTTGTTATTTACCCCAATGTCAAGGTCTCTATAATTAACATATGCAGCTCTTGGAGACTTTGAAACAAAAGCTTCCATATAACTGTAAAGTCTTCTAATCCAGTTGATGTGCCTTTGTGCTATCTCATCCCCTTCTTGTTCCCAATGCACCGTGTACTGAATCAGGTATAAGTTTCCAGATCTATGGGGAAATGGAATTTCAGACTCTGAAATCTTATCCATTATGCCCCCGAAAGGAGCTAGTACCATCATAGCACCTTGAGCCCCATCTTCACCAAACATTGACCATATCCCTTCTAAGCCAATTTCAGGAATGGGAATTCTCACAAAATCAGATTTTGCTTTGAAAGAATCAGTTGTAATTTGAGACCTGTTCAGCAAAACTTCAAGGGGTTGACCTCTTGGAAATCCAAAAGTGAAAAGGACTGACTCTATCCAACTCATCTCAGTACAGTCTTCTTTAATCAAACCCAATTCTGGAAAGCTCTTTTGCATCAAGGGAATGAGCTGATCTACACCTCCAAGAAACAAGCATTGAAATAAGGCATGTATTGTTGACTCCCCTTTTTTACTTGAACTTCCCCTCTTCAAGATGATATTGATTTCTATGTACTCCTCAATTTTATTAGCCACAACTTGCCACCTATGAATAAGCTTGATTGCATTTTGTTCCAATGTCTTGGGAATATTAAATACTGTCACAGTTGATGGAACTGGAACTAATTTGATCTTCCATGATATGATGACTCCAAAGCTGGCACCTCCACCTCCTCTAATAGCCCAAAACAGATCCTCACCCATAGCTTCTCTATCAAGAAGCCTACCTTTCACATCAATTATGTGAGCATCAATTATATTATCAGCAGCTAGGCCATATTTCCTCATCAATGCTCCATAGCCACCACCACTGAATTGCCCACCAACTCCCACAGTGGGGCATACACTTGCTGGAAAAGCAAGAGTTTTACTTTTCTGGCTAATCTTATAGTAAAGTTCTCCAGCTGTTGCCCCTGCTTCAACCCATGCTGTTCTGTTTTTCACATCTATTTCAATTTCTCTTAAGTTTATGAGATCAATGATGACAAATGGGACTTGAGAAACATAGGAGAGACCCTCAAAATCATGGCCACCACTTCGAGTTCGAATCTGCATTCCATGGCGTTGGGAACAGATTATGGTTGCTTGAATGTGGGAAGCTTCCAGAGGTGTGACAATGACAAGGGGTTTTGGAGTTGAGTTTGATGCAAATCTGAGATTTTGAAGGGAAAAATGAAGTATAGATGAGTAAGAGGAGTTGGTTTGGGTGTACACAACCTTGGAGATTGAAGTGGAGTTATTATTATGGGAATAACTGTAAAGACATTGAATGAAGTTATTATGAGTATCAGCTGCAGAAGATGTAATTGAAAATAAAAGAGCAATTACAACAACAGCAAAATATGAGCTTAGAGGCATCATTTTTGTTAATGGTGTTGTGGATATGAGGTTACAAATTAAGAAAAAGAGTTTATGTAGCTTCTAATTTATGTTAGTAGTGTGGGTACTGTAGAATGTAGATTAACTAATAATGTGTACCTAACTCAGCTATGGTAGACAAAGTCAAGCATGGAAACCGGCTAGAGATTACTTGGGGGTGGGTGTAATCTGATGGGTTTACTTTTCAATGAACACAACTGGACTTTTAGATAATTTTTTATAAACGATACTTGTATAATCATGCAACTTACAACAAAAAGAAGATAGAAAGAAAAGAAAAATATGAGATGTAATAGCTAATGTGATACAAACAGACAGAAATTTATGTTTTAGTTTTATAAATTTGTTATCTCATAATTTTTTAGAAAAGACCCACTTGCTAATGGAAAATTTGTCATTGCACTTGCACACCTCAATTTAGGAGCAGAGAGGAGAGATTGCGTTACCAAGTACCGATAGTATCACCCCGTAATGCACCAAAAGAGAACACCGATAGTATCATGCATACTCAAATGCATAGAATATTACATAAAGAAGACGTGGTACAAGTCTTCTACTTTATTGAAATGAAGATTTTTTATTATTTGAATAGTATGCTAGCGTTAGGTAATAAAGGGGCACCTTTTTAAAAAGGAAATTTCTTGGGTACCCAGCAAAACTAGAGGGTTTTGGAACCCTCTCTAATTTGCCCAATAGGTGGTAGGGTCTCATTTAATGAAGGTAGACTTAGTTCAAATGACTAAGTTATTTAATTTGCATGTTAATTTTTCAGAATAAATTATTTTTATTTTCCATTAAAAATATTTTTTATTTGATTATTTTTTTGAATTTTTAAATTGTATTTTTTAAAATCTTATTTTTATTTTATTACCCATCTGACTACCACCACTCCACCACCTTCGTACGTCAGATCACTATCTCATTGCCACCGGAAAAATGTCGTCAACCATAATTGTTCAAAGTCGTCTTATTTCTCATCACCTACAACAAAAAATAAGATCAAAGAAAGGGGAGAGAGATAAAAAGAGCAAAATCACCCCCGCAAATTCCGCCATTCGTGGCCACCGTCTGGGCACCCAAGCTCGCGACTGTAATGGTCATTTTTTATTTACAATAAATTGCTTCTAATGATGCAATAAGTGGTAGGCTTGTCTTCTTAATTTGTGAGGTTTTGTGTTAGTTTTATTTAAAATTGTTTGTAACCATTTCTTCATCAGCGTTCATGTGTTCAATGTCCAAAACTCTGATTTTTTTTAAAGAAAAACTGACGATTAAGTGTTTTATGTATACAAATGCACACGATGATAACTAAATGAGATATAATTAAATATTTTATTTAATATAAATATTTTCTTTTATATTAAATATTGTAATATTTATTTATATTAAAATCATTGAATATGATATTATTAGATATTTTAATTATTTGCTTTAATTACTTGTCAACTAAATTTTTGTATTTTAATTTCATCTAAAAATAAACATATATAAATTTTAATTAATATAATTCAATGTAATAAAATATAAGTAAATAATTTATTTAATTTATTTAATATACATATTTGTTTTCACATTAAAAACTTATAATATTTATTTATATTAAAATAATGAATATGGTATAGGTATCATTAGATATTTTAATTATTTATTTTATGGACATCTTAATTAAGTTTTTATGTTTAAATTTTATTTAGGAAAAAGACATAACTTTATATGAATAAAATTATTTAAATTTTGTATTTTAACTTCATCTAAAAAATACACATATATAAATTTTAATTAATACAATTCAATGTAATAAAATATAAGTAAATAGTTTATTTAATTTATTTAATATAAATAATTTTTTTACAATAAAAATTTATAATATTATTTCTATTAAAATAATTTAATATGGTAGCATTAGATATTTTAATTATTTATTTTATGTACATCTTAATTAAGTTTTTATGTTTGAATTTCATTTAGGAAAAATAATAACTTTATATGAAAAAAATGAAATAATAATAAAACAGGGTGGAGTTTACTAAGAATCGAACGCCACCCCTCAAAATTCATAAGATGCGCTGGTACCACAGCCAAATACCATTTCGTTTTCTTCTCGTGCATTTGAATATATAAAACATTTACTCATCAGTTTTTTTAGAAAAAAAATCATAAAGTCTTGGACACTGAACACAGGAACGTTGCGCCGCAGATGAAGAAATGGTTACAGGTTCAAATAAAATTAACACAAAATCTCACGGATTAAGAACACAAGTCTATCACATTGTGTCATTAGAAGCGGTTTACTGTGAATCAAGAACGACCATTACGGTCGTGAGCTGAAGGGAATCAAGCATGTGGTCAGGGTGCAGCGGAAATAAATGGATTCCCTCCCTTGTTATAATCGTTTTGCGAAAACACGAATCAAGGCAAAAAGGTATTGAAACGAAAGGTCGTACCTTATAAGGATTATAAACGAGGCAAGTGTAGCCACATCTCCATTGGTATCCACGCCAACGGCCGCACTAGGATTCTCTCCTCCGCTCTGCTAGTAGCCTTGGAAAGTAACTGCTCATGTGTCTCAGGTAGTGCATCTTATGCTCTATTTATAGAGTGGTGGCTAGGGTTTTACCCTTCACTCACTTAACCCTCACGCTTATGGGTCTGGCCCATAATAATTCTAATTAAATTTAAATTAGAATTATTATCCTTTTCTAGTGGCATGTTGTATGCGTGTGACCCAATAGGATTTTAATATTTGGTTATAATATTAAAATAAAACTCTTTTATATTTAATATCATAAATAGTGAGCGGTATCTAGCAACACATCACTATCCAAATATTACGATTATCAATAACTTTGATAAATCCTATTTTATTATAATAATTTATATTCTTTGTCCCTTTGTCCAAATATCTAATTGAACACAAGGGCATGGATTGTGTCAACCTTGTATAGTTCAATTTATATGTTCTTGATCCCCAAGTAGACTGTACAGAAAATAAATATCTCATATTTATCCTCCTGAGCATGGCCATGCATTTTGCAGTCTCACTTTATCAAGAGGCCTACAGATATAACTCCTGTTACATAGAAGGGACAAATCCCATCTAGGGCACTCACATTCCTCCACATAATTTATTATATATTCAAATACCAACTTTATGATCACCCTGTTACAGGCAACGTTTGATTATATTCAAAACATATAATTCCTTATGTAGGAATCATAGTGATTTCAGGTCGAAAGACTTCATATAATATTTATTAATTTAAGTAACGTTCATGACACTTATGTAACAACCCATGCAACGTTCTTAAGGTGGGTCTGTCCAGTACATCATTACTCTTAATGTGTACCTATGTGAGCGCATGATATCTCATATCCATGATCTGTGAGATGTGATCATCAATGAACTCACATACTAGTCTAAATGCATCTTTGTCCTAAGATGATAATTGACTAGGGACTATTTAAGAATAGTTCTTCATAAGCTCTCACGATCAAGTCATCTACTTGATTCCTTATGAAGTTTAAGCTTACTATTCTAAGGACAATAATTATATTCTAAAAGAATAAGTTTGCCTTTATAAAATAACATGATACAAGTGATGAATGTTCACAAATATATAAGTCTCTAGTGCATATTCCTAACAATGCTTGGGGCACCCATACTGTGGTCGCGGATGGCGGGGTTAGGTGATGTAGAGGCAGGACGACATTGAACAGTGATGATTGACGGCATTTTACTGATGACAGTGAGATAGGGGATACAGTTTTTCATGGAAATAGTGGAATGACAGCGGATGAGGAATAAAATAAAATAAAATTCTAAAAAATATAATTTAGAAATTCAAAAAATTAATCAAATAATTTTTTAATAAAAAAAATTAAATTAAATTATTCTGGAGGATTAACTCATAAATTAAATAATTAAGTCATTTAAATCAATTCCATCTTCATTAAATGAGACTCCATCAAATATTGGTCAAGTTAGAGAGGGTTCCAAAACCCTCTAGTTTTACTGGGTACTGTAGCAATGCCCTTTTAAAAAAAGGGCTTTGCTCTGATACCCTGGCTAATTGAAGGGTTTTGGAACCCTTCCAACTTGGACCGATAACATTTCATTTTTAATGAATAAGTCACGTGATGTTGTTCGAATTTTTTTCACCTTTCGCGGTTTAGCTCCTCTAAATCAATATTTTAATAAATTCTCAATATAAGAAAATGTTGACAAACAAAAATTTGAATTAAAATTCAGAATTAAAATTTGGGAATTATACATTTAAATCATTTTCTCTTTGCAATTTATGTTTAATTTCCTCTGTTCATTTTCCATGTGAAGATCCTTGTTCTCATTTGTATTAATTCTTCATTATTTCTTCTTCATAAGAAAAAGAAAGATGAAATCAAAGTAAGGAAAGATCAGACCAAAGCAAACTTGAAAAGTAAGCAAAATAACTAATGCCTAGGAAAATCTAATCAAAACAAAATTTTCTGTCACGAGAAAAAATGAAAATAAAATCATTCTGGGAAATTCATTAGTAGTCGTTGCCTACTGGTAATGTTAAATCTTGAATCTAATAAGGTGGCGAATTTGTTGTTGTGCTCAAATACAAACAAATGGAGAATAAGTGCAGATGATTGTTACTGTTAATAGAATTATGGGATAAATTTTGGCATTTTTAATTTGTAGAATGTTGTTCCTCTTACTCACGTCGGTTTCTCCATTGCTTCAAATGGAAGTACACGATGAGTGAGAGAGAGGTTTTACATTTTTACTATTTTTCATAATGATAAAAAAATAATTTACTCAAAAAAAATTAATAGAAACTATTAATAGCAGAGGAATACATGAACGATCAAATTAGAGTCACGTGATTATTGTACGGTGCACAAAGTTTTATTGGTCCACGCGAAAAGGGTTTTAAAACCCTTCAATTTCCCAGGATACAGAAGAAATTTCCTTAAAAAATTGCAACTGTAATTTAATTACACAATGATGACAGAGGACAAGTGACAATTGGTCATATTGACTTTTGGTAGATACGTTTCTATTTATAAGTATAGTGATCGTGTTATACCAACAATACATATAGACTACTAAACAAATTTAAAATAAATATTAAATTTCAAAATTTATCGTTACATTAAAAATTACTATAATAGTATATCTATAAAATTTCATGTTTATCTAAAACTATATAATATAATATTGAGATCATTAGGATTAACGTAATATATATTTTTTAAATATATAAAAACAAAAAATATTTTATTATTAATTTATTAATATTAAAAATTTATAAAATTAAACATAAATAATCAAAATAATGAATAATTATAATTTAATGATTAAATTAGCAAAAGATCATATTCTATTTAAATTTATCAATGATACAAATATTGTATTTGGATTAAGAATGGGAACGAGTATGATATATATATATATATATATATATATATATATATATATATATATGTGTGTGTGTGTGTGTGTGGTATTGTAACACTCATTTTTATACCTTTATTTTATAAACAAAAAGTATCGGTATTCATTCTCATAATATTAATTTCAGTTTTTCTAACTTGTGCAATGTTACAGTACAAGATAATAAATCAAAAGTGGAATTGTTTTATTGGAAATTTATAACTATCACAACATTCAATGCATTGGTAATACGAAATGTTACATCTTCCAATAAAACCTTTCAACTTTTGATTTATTAACTTGTGCAATATTGCACATGTTAGAAAAATCATATTAACTTTAATATACATACTTTTACCAACTGGATACTAGGTATTTCAAATGTATCCCCAAGGCGATAGCTAAAGACTAATCCCTTTCGAGGCGTAAAGATCACCGAAATGGGCTTTGCCTCTCCCAACAAAGTCTTTTCCATACACACTGTCAAGGATTAAACCTTTGTCAAGATGCTTAAGGGACCCAGCTATCTACCAGTTGTGTCGAGCTTTATTGGTAAAAGGAAAAACACAATAAACTTGCATATGATCTTCCCTAATGTTTTTGTTTTCAAACTAGTAAAGTATGAATGTTAATGACACTAACACTCAAAATTAAATAAATTAATAGAAACATATTTATTAACAATACAACATTTAATTCAATTAAAAAGCCATAGTAAGGTCATCCAAATCATAATTATATATAAAATATTACAAATGAATCACTTAACTAAATTAAATATAACATTACAAGGTAATTAAATACAACACATAATGGTAGCTAGCAAAGAAGAGATTAAGGAATTAAAACTTAAGTTTTAGGGTTAATGAGGTTGAGGAAGAATAGGGTATAAACATAGAGATCTTAAGATTGCCTTTAAGTTTAATATTTTAATTCATTATAAATGTGTGGTTGTGTATGCCCATTTAATTGGTAGGTGATTAACTATCCATCATGGGTAGTTTTTATGGAAGCCCATGAGGTACCCATTGTCATCCCTAATCTGGATTGCATTGTAATACACATAAAAAATACCACTATAATTAGTTCTAAAAAAATAAAAGATACCACTAGTAAACACTACTCTACATCATCAAAAAAGGTCATTAGTAGTCATCAATTAAGCCTTACTCTTCATAGCTATAAACTTGACTCGCTCTCCTCCATTAAGTCGATACATGAGTCAATTGTATGTCTTACTTAAGGTTGTTTGTAGGAAGGGTTAAAATGAGTTCAATTTGTCCTTATCCCAATTCAATTTTTTTTACTTTGTCTAACTCATTTGACTGAAATCTGAACACAAACTCGAAGAAACACAATGATATATGAGTCTAATTAAGGCTAAATTAGACTGGGTTGACCCAATATAATAGTTAAATAAAATCATAAAATGATCATAAAATAATTATTAAAAGCATAAGACCAAACTGGGAAAACACCTAACTAAAACATATAAGGACAAAATGAAATAACATAATCACATGGGAAAAACACCTAATTTTTAAAGGCTAGAAGCCATAACCTACTCCTTTGTAAATATTTGAAAATGTTGCATAGTTTAGTACTTATTATCAAAGCTTGTCAATTCTATCATTGACTTGGATTATAGGGTGTTTATCCCTGGTTTTACAGGTCTTCATCATAGAATTGCTTATCCTTAACGCTCCCACAACCTCAAATTAATTAGTAACAAAACCACACCCTAATCAGACTAAACCTCTATATCATTATCGATAATTGTGATTTTTTTATATCAATTGGTTAGACTAAACCTTTTTCTTCCTTTTCATTTTTAGCTATTTTAAATTTTATTTTGTAGCTAGACTACATATTTTATGCGAAGAACCAAAACTCTTCGAAACATCATAGAAGTTGACTCCGAGATTGAAATGATCTTTCGTATAAAGAGAAGACAACAACGGCAGAGAAAAAAGTAGAATAATTGTTACAAGCTCCCGTCACAGTTAATAACATTAACAAGCCTATAAGGAAATCTGCTATACTAAATAATCAAGGATTACTCTCTCTTGAACCTTTTTTATCACTTTCTTAGACAATAATTTAGGTAATTGTAATATATTTTAAAGTTTTTTTAAGAACTTTCACCCATCTTCCATCACTTTGTGTAGTTAAGTGGTTATGCCCAAAAATAAGGAAGACATGATAAAAATGCCCAAAACAGGGAGAAAATTAAAAAGGGTTACCAAAAGCCCAAAAGGTGAAGATATACGGTGAGTATAAGCATACGACCGTGCAACTTGAAGCATTCAACCATTTGCCCAACCAAACTTACATCCCATTTTATAAAGTTATGAGAGATAAATGGGCAAGTCATTTTTTGCATTCTATATATACCTTTCATATGGCCCTATGTTAAAGAGAGAAACAATGAAAAGAAGAATAAGAAGAGGGGTGACAACAACAACAATAATAGACGATCATTGGTATTGCTTGAAGGAAAACAAGATCAAGATGTAGCTAGGAGGAATGAGAAATCAAATTTGTTATTTCTTATCTTCTCTTTTCTTGTATTCATGGAACTTGCAATAAGAACCTTTTATGATATATTTATTACTATGTTTGGTTAGTCTCCTCGACCAAGGTTAAGGGTGAACCTTATTTTTTCAAGGATTCTGTTTAATTTAATATTATTAATCATTCTCTTAAACTGGATTTTATTGTTTAAATTAATATGCTAAGACACCAACGAGGGTTGGTTCAAGGGATACATGTTTGTTTCCTCTTAAACAAAGTTTCGGTTTCGAGTCTTGTGGATGGGAAAAAATCTCCGGGAGAGAGTTATAGCCCCACCATGATGAGGATATTCTCGATCGGCTCAAGCAGGATTGCCTCCCATGAAGAATACTTGTGGTTCAAACGAAAAAAAAAATGCTAAGACCCGATATTCAACATTAATATTACCTTAATTGATTAATGGAAGACGTCTATACCAGAGTTAATCAATGGATAGAATAATAAGGAGAAGGATTATGAATGTACTAAGTTTATTATTCAACTATTCTAATTCAATTAATTCAAGAGGATTAATTAACTTCCCCATGATTAATGCAAATTACCATTGACCTTTCTATGGAACAACAAAGGAGTTCATTAGGATAATCTAGATTATAGTTGTAAACTTGACCATGAGTGTAATCACAGAATTAAAGTAAGTGATTGGCATTGAGGAGGACAAAACTTATCCTTCAATCGAAAAAATTCCTAGTGAATTAGGGTTTAGGGTTTAGAATCCTAACCTAAAGTCTAATTAGTAGTCTTTGAATATAATTCTTCTCACCAATATTGTGATTAGTTATTATTTCCTTCATTTACAATGCTTTACTCCAATTCCCAATTAATCATAATCTGTGATTGGATAACATATATAAGAGCCTGGAGTATCCGAAAGTTGTTGCTTAGTAGTCCTTATGTGTTTGACACTTGGAGTCTGAAAACACCCCATATTACTTATTGATGTTCACTTGCCTTTAAAGGATCACACACCTACTTAAATTAGAATAAAATATTTATTTGCCATATTTGAGGCACACTCCCAAACACGCTCATGTATAGAAAGACCAATTATATAAGCTAACAACATTGAAATGAAGTCTTCTTTTGTTTCCATGGTTCAACAAAACAAAGGTGAAGAAGGCTCATTGATAGAGAATCCAAACCTACATATTTCTATATTCCTAGAATTCTACAACACTTTGAAACTTAATGGAATTTCAATAAACCCCATCAAAATTAGATTCTTCCTTTTTTCCTTGGTTGGAGGAACCATCTGAAACTCTCACACCTAAACAATCATAATCAAGTAGACAAACCAATGTTGCACCACTAGAACTGGTATAAGGTCACCCCTGCCTGTTTAGGCCAAGTCAACATTAGTCTACAAATGAGTGGACCAAACTAGGTTGGACTAGAATATTTTTGGGCCTGAGATTTCACTATCCTGCATTCACTCCATATAGCCCGCGAGTTAAAGAGAAATGTTATTTGTACAATACTTGTACAACATAGCATACAACAAATAAAGAGATAAAAATAGAAAGAGAGAAGTGTGAGATGTGATTGGTGATATGATGGAGAGAGATAATAATAAAAATTGTGTTGTATATATTATTGTATAAGTATGTTGTACAAATAACATAACTCGCGAGTTAACAAACTGGTAAGTGGATTTTTAATTTAATGAAAAAGTAATGACAAACCCATAATCTAAAAAAACTTCAAAAAAAATTATTAAAAAAAAAGAAAATCACAATGCTCTAATTGATTGAAATCTTATCACATATTAGTTTCAGCCTTAGGGCTCGTTTGGTGCACGGGATAAGAGACAGGATATGATAATTTTATTCTATCCTGTCACTTATCATGTGTTTGTTGCCCAATATGATATGATAACTTTATCCTGTTGCTTATCATATCATTTCCTTCTAGTGTAATTCTTATCCTGAGGGGGGAGCTGGGTTAGGGAGTGATAGGATAGGATAAGATAAGATAAAAAAATTTCTTCCTCATTTATCCTCTCTTTCTCTCTCCTCTTTCCCCCTCTTTCTCTTTCTTATCTCTTTCTCTCTCTCCTCTCTCTCCCTCCTCCCTCCCTCTCCTCCTTTCTCTCTCCTCTCTCTCCCTCTTTCTCTCCTCTCTTCTCTCCTATCTCTCGCCTATCTCTTTCCTCTCTCCCATCTCTCTCCTCCTCCCCCTCTCTCCCCCTCTTTCTCTCTCCTATCTCTTTCCTCTCTCCCCCCCTCTTTCTCTCTCCTCCCTCTCTCTCCTATCCTTCTCCTATTTCTTTCCTCTTTCATCCTTCCTCTCTCCTCTCTCTCACTCCTCTCTCTTTTTCCTCTTTCTCTCCCCTCTCTCCTCTCTCTTGCTCCCCTCTCCCTCCTCTCTTTCCTCTATCCCCCCCTTTTTTCTCTCTCCTCCTCTCTCTCTTGCTCCCCTCTGCCTCCTCTCTCTCTTTCCCCTCTCTCTCCTCCCTCTCTCTCCCCTCTCTCTCCCTTCTCTCTCTATAATAACAATTTTTTGTGGTAATTTTGATATTAATTTTAATATTTTTAACAATTTATTTTTGAAAAATAAATTTAAATATTTTTTAATAAAAAATAAATTTTTATTTATGTGTGCTTGCTGAAAAGAAAAAATAAATTAAATTTGTAATGAGGGTAATTTTATCATTTTAATATTATTTATATCATATCCTACCATAATCTGTCCATCTCAAACGTAGGATAGGATAAAATAATCATATCTGTCTTCTTATCCTGGTGTACATCAACATAGGATAAAATAAGAGCTTATCTGCTCTTATCCTATCATGTCACTATCCAACTCTCCTATCTTATCCTATCATATCGTATCATGTGCACCAAACGAGCCCTTAGTGTTGCTACAATGAAATTGGCTGGAGAACTTTCAAGCACCCACTATTCAAATTGCCAACAACAATATTATACTACTTTGCAATTTTTAAATCATCATAGAGAATCAGACATATCTCTCAGTATTCACATAATAAATCTTCCAAATGACACTGAATATGCAAAGAGAGAACTCGCGATTCACTATGTGTGGCTCAAATATGATAAATAAGTAGTTAGAGGTCACAAAGGTTAGGAATAAAAATAATAAGAACTTGGGGAGTTAGGAAATAGAGGATACTAGGTTGAGACCACATAAGAAAGATTTACTCTACATAAGAAAGATGAGAATAAAAAAGAAGTTGAAGAAAAAAAGTGAGGAACCCACCAATGCGTTATAAACCACCCATGTCTATAATTTTAATGCATCATGATTTATAATCATTAATGGTATAAATCTATCAAAATCAATTTTACCTTAAACCAAATCGACCTTAAAATTATTTGAATTGACTAATTTTTTAATAACCTTAATCAATTACTTTAAAAGGAAATTGATATATATTTTATGCATTTTAAAATTAACTATAAGAATTAAGAAAGGAGGGATAATAAAATTAAAAGTTAAAAACGTACAATCTTAAAGTTTCTTTAATTACTATACATTGCTTTTCTTACCTAAATAATCAATTTGATCTAAAACTAATTTATTTTTTAATTTTTAAAAACAAATAATATAGTTAAATAGAAGTATTTAAGATTTAAAGTTTGACAAACTACAATAATTATTTATTAAGTATAACATTTATTATATTAATTACATTCAATAAATATAATATTTAATATCATTAATTAATTATATATTGTTGTGAAATGATTCTAATAATATGTTATGTTATATTATATTAAATGGATCGATGGGGAACAAAGTTACAAGTAACTCAAGGTAAATTACTCTGCTTAATAATTTTTTTTGAATGTTAATTTCCATTCATCCAACCATTGAATTGAAAAATCTCATTAAGATCAAATATATAAAGTTTTATAAAATTTAAAAATCATTATCAAATAGCTTCAATTTAACGTGTATAATATACTTTTTCAAAATATAAGTAAATAATGAGTATAAAATTACATACTATAAATGTCTGATTTATTTAAAATTTAGTATGTATAATCATCATGTTCATATCACATTATTTAATGACTAGATTTATGAAAAAAAAATTCTACTAAAAGTTATAGGCGAAAGTAACTTGATTCTCACTCAAATTAAATATTATATATATACCATTGTTAAACTCAACTGTACATAAATTATTTAGTGTACCTGCGAGCTAGTTTTGTCTTAATTGGTTGCTAGCTGTATCTGTTTTTTTTAGCTAGCTAGCTTCCAACACCACCAAACAGACTCACTACTACACTTTTAATTAATCAACTCATATATATCATCTTATTCTTTTAAGTTTATAATCGAGTTCAAAATTAAGATCAAATTAAAAATAAACACAAATTAAAGCCGTTGTAATGTGACAATTTTTAAGTTCTGACTTCTGATCCTTATCATTTCTAGCTTCCGCTCTGTGTAAGACAAAACAAGACTTACCTTAGCTTGAAAAGAAAAATGATTGGCAGCTTGCTGCCTAGCTAATATAATCCAATTAAACTAAACTCAAAACAAAACTTGTTAATTAATTAAGAAGATCCAAACTAAGTTAATTATTTCTATCAAACATAAATGAGCCCTACTTCTCATAAATTCAGAACAAACGGCAACAAGGATCAGTTATTATTCCAAATGTCAACACGAGGATGAGACACGTCACACTCAAACCTTTGCATGCATGAAACAATCACGAATATACCCTCTGATGATCTCATTGATTCTCCTTCCAACACGTGCAAATCCCGAAAATTCCAAAATTAAAGGTCTGCTGTCTAAACACCTTGGAAAGTATGCCAAACAGATAACACCGTATTATGTATATCCTCTTTTGTTATTGATATATAATAAATTATTTTTTCTAACAAATCAAATACTACATAACATAACATATTCTTTAAAAAAGTGTGTCACCTTTATCTATATATCTATATGCGTGTGTTTTTCTTTTCCATTATACGAGGAATATTATCATAGAGAGATGTCTTCGGTAGTGTTGGAGAGAAGGGATGAGAAAGGGTGGAGCAGGGGGAACTCTGTGGTCTCCATAACTGCTCCTCCTTTGCAGCTGGTAGCAATAGTTGGCATAGTGATGTTCTTGCTGTGGGTTTCATCCTATATGAACTACAAACCAGCCATGCAGACAACAACCATCAATGTCAACTTGTTCCTCTTGTTTTTGCCTCTTGTCATAACCCTCATCGCCCAATATGGACGCTTCATGGTTCCTGAACCACCCAATAAGGTCACAACAACAAGTTCCCATGGTGGAGGGCCATCACCTTGGGGATGGGTTGCCTTGGTTGTCCTTCTTTTGAGTCTTATATCCTACCGACTTCACCCTATCTTTGTTGTTACAATAGTGCTTTTTTATTTGTATATATTATCAGTGTAAGACAGTTTTTTTTCTTTCTATACTTGATGGTTTAATTGTGGAAGAAGCTAGCACATGTTATCCACCTCCTTTCATCGATCTCTAGCTTAGTTATCTTTTTTTGTGTAATAGCAATAGGTTTTTCCTCAATTATATCAATAATGAAGTGGACTCTTCTTCTGAATTAATTGTATTTGATATGTAAAACAATAATCCCACCTTGTTCTTCATTACAATTTTTTTGGTTGGTTGGAGTAGATGTTAAAATGAGTTCCTATCTGATTAATCTCACCTTGTTGTTCACTAAATTTTTTGTTATCATATAAACCTATTTCCAACAAGTTCATTACAAGAATTGAACAGCAAGACCAAACTAAACATAAATAATTTACATAAACTGTGGTGTATTAGACTAAAAGTAAAACCAACTTCTAATAGAAGACTAATATTAACGTGAAGACATTATACCCCTGCTCAAAAACAAATTAAAAGCAAATCATATGATATACTAAAGGGCATGAAGCAACACAAGGAATCACACCAGGCAGAAATGAGAAGATAAAACACAGGCTATAACACTTCAGAGTCATTTGCAGGAGCAGGGGCATCAGAACTCAGAAGTATATATTTCTTTAGTCAATGTTATATTGCTTCCATATGCTCTCGATTCTCGTGCCAAAGTTCCTGCCTTGCAATGTTTTACAAGTAGAAAGAACTTTGCTGTGTCTTGATTGGTCAATCCTAGCTATGTTGAAACCTTTGAAATGTGACTTGCAAGAAACTGCCTGAGTTAGGTTCGTGAGCGAAGAAGCCCTTCCCACCGTTAAGCATCTTCTCTCAGGTGCATGGATCAGCATTATGAATTTCCATTTTTCAATGATATATTCTTTATTGAACATTTTCTCTTTGGAAAAACACAAATACTTCTAAACAAAGAATTCTTCATAAGTAAAAAGGACATTTGAGAAGTGGTGAAACTCAAATTTGGATCTATAATTATTTACAGTGTTATGAGTTTATCATGTTCCAAATCAAGTCCAATTAGAACCTCCTTGTAATGTGACTGGACAAATACTTTACAACCGACAATTGTATTTTTACAGGATATGGATACAGAAAGAAAAGCATCTACATAAACTTATAAATTGTCAACAATGCTGTGTATTTTAAGAGACTAGAACAAAATTCATATGTAAAAATATATTTTTGGATACTTCATATTTAAATATAGTTTTGAAAATATAATCCCATGCATTCATACAAGTATATATAAATTTAATTCCCTACTCATTGACAGAAACTTTCTGGAGAAACATCAGAGTCAACTGTGCCTACAGAGAACAAATTATCTGATCTCATAAGTTCTAAACATAGATAATACATACAGAACTCAACTAAATACAGCCTCCTTCAATCTCCAGAGAAGGTTAATGTTGTAACTTTATGCGAATATCCAGTTGGAGTTGCCCAGAACCAAAAAAGTCAGATGGAATCAAAAGGAACCCTGTTGAAGGAGTAGTCCGAGCAATGCTTTGACTGATGTTGGTAACAGATTGCAATATTAGAGTGCTTCCCCGAGACCTTCCCAAGACATCATAATGAAACACTGCCATCGATTTGGGGCCAATGCAACTGACATGGACTAAATTCCCCAGACTCTCACGGTTATTTTGAACAATAAACAGATTAGCATCATTTTTCTCTTGAAGAACAATTGCTTTTTGGTCAGTGTTTAAGAAGACAGTGAAGAATTTATCATATGTAAACTGTATTCCAGAACCTACATGCCTATGGCTGAAGTGGAGGGATAACTCCTTGGATGAGGCAACAAAGCTGCAACCTGTATGTGGGCATAAACATGGTATGTAGATGCAATCCTCCTCATGGTCATTTTTCACACTGTAACTAAACATCTCTTTACAGCCATATTTTGCATTCAGGCATGATATTTTAATACATTCTAGCAGCTTCTCCACAGCTCGGCATCGATTATAGCCGATGGGCATTGAGCACATGGGACACTTGTTCCTAAGTCTGGCACAGCAATTAGAGCAAGCAACATGCCCATTCTCACACTGAATAGTCATTGAAATGTAAAGTAAGTTATTAATTAGATTTTTCATTACATGGAACAACCAATAAAACAATAAGAAAAAGAATCTTTTGAAAGGCTTGCAAATTGAAGTAGACATACAACAAAAGGGACAATTACAGCTACTTCTGTTTTTATTTACCTAAAGTGTCATAGTAACCATAAAAAATCTTTTC
Organism: Sesbania bispinosa; assembly: GCA_026901365.1. Classification (NCBI taxonomy): domain Eukaryota; kingdom Viridiplantae; phylum Streptophyta; class Magnoliopsida; order Fabales; family Fabaceae; genus Sesbania; species Sesbania bispinosa. The sequence continues at coordinate 1,027,736 of QLOH01000335.1, read as the reverse complement.
AATAAACTTTGACATATCTGTCAGTTTTTACGGTTACCATGATAGCATTGTGTTTCAAAACACGGCATCAAATCAAAAATTAAAGCAAGTAAAAAATCATGTGATCAAGAACAACTTATAGCAAAAGGAATGCATAATGTAGAAATTTTAGCAAGTTTTGAAGGTGAAAATTATCTTCTACAACAATTTCATCTACAATGCAGCTGCAACAAAGCAAAATGTATGGTGATGTCAATGCTTCAACTGGTTTGATAAATTAAAGTTGGCAATTCACTAAATTGCCAAACTGTATATATACAATACTTATCCATATATCAATACCAGACTACCAGGATACAAAGTTTAATCAAAATGGTCAGATTCCCTGTGATGTATTATAAATGCATTTCTATACTTAGCACATTAATAAAAACAACAGCTTATTTCATACGAAACATCAAGTAACTAGATTTTTTCCTTTCTGTATTCTAAAGTCTTTACGAGTTTATTGCAGAACACCATGGATGGCTATTAGACCCTAGATCATTTACCTTCATAAGAGAGTTAATTTTCTTTTTTGGTTACGTTGGACATGCAAGACTGCCATAGAACATCATTCAATTGCAACAATGAAGACTGCCATTGAACAAACCTCTATGCATCAATGCATATCCGTAGATGCAGGTAAATAAGAACAAAGAAATTATGCTAAGACATAGTATTAAATTGATGGGACCTTTGGAACTCAAAAACCAGTATCTGATGTATGTAGCAATTGATTTTTAAGTTATCTTTAGTTGTGACTATATAGCCAGGAAAATAAAAAAGCAAAAGCACCACCATAAATGGAATTTCAGACTCAAAACAGATAAATGGTAAATCAAATCAAATCTTTAGTAGATAGAATTTTACTAATTCCTTGATTTTTAAGTTGTTTATCAAATTACTGTCAAGAGGTCATCCAATCAGCAACTCCATACATCCTTTCTAAGTTATTGGAAAGTGCAGTCAATGCATCATCACCTTCAATTTCTTAAGTTCTAACAATCCATTAATGAAACTTTGCATTTAGTGTTTATATTTTTCAAAGTTGTTCACTTTATACAAGACCTAAAAAGTGAAACTAGTCTATACAAATATCTATGGACTTACCAGAAAATCACACCTGTGATCCCACATCACATCATAACCCAAAATAATTAAGGCATTAACTTCATGGATCCATCTATTTTATGTGGTCCTCACATTGTCCATTTCTTTTCAATATGGGACTTCTTTACTTACATCTCCACTCACACTTGAATTACAAACCTAAATTACTACCTATAGGCTGGACTTATATCCGAAGACTAACAGCTTAAAAGACCCTTTTTCGTCTCCTTCTAAATTTCAAACTTGTAAGCCACATGACGATTACAAACACCACTTCAATTCACAGCCATCAAACCATGACAATCCTAACAGAATTTCTCAAGCTTCCTAACACCAACCATTCACAGAACCCTAACGCCATCCAGAATCAGTTAATAAAAACAGAAAAGGAAAAAAATTCACACACAGTCATTAAAAAATGCAAATTTCACAGACAAAACACTTAGTCCAAACCGAAAAAACAAAAATAATAAGATGGGCATGAAGGGAAACTGACCTGGAAGACAGGAACACTCAAGGGTTCAAAGCAAATGCAGCAATCAAGGGCATCAGGGTCGGTTATGATTGCAGAAATGGACCTGCCCCTGTCATTACTGTTTCCTAGGTTGGCGTAGGATCCAACGCTTCCTTCAGTTTCATTGTTGTTGTGTTCTTGTTCTGCTTCTTGGGTCCCAATTGGAGGGTCTTCCATTTCATAGCTGTGCTGTAATTGTTGTTCTTGATCCTCTTCTTCTTCTTCTTCTTCTTCTTCTTCTTCATCTCCTCCTCCTCCTCCTCCTTCTTCTTCTTCTTCTTCGTCTTCAAATTCTACCCTGGGTCGCTTCTGGGTTGGGTTGCTAGGTCCTTCCCCATCATCGTATCCACCGACCGAGATTTTCACCATTTCTGCTTCTTCCTCAATTCTCAAACCCTCATTTACAAAATTCGTTCTGATTCTGATGGGAAAATGGCCAGTTTAATAAATAGTTTATTATTTCCATACTGTCTTTTTCTAAATTTTTATAACTAGGGAGTTTAGGATAAGGATGAAGAAAATAAAAAATAAAAAATTATTGGATAAAAAAAATTCATTTACTATATTAAAAATGTTAAAAAAAACTTATTACTTTCTTATTTAAATTATTAAAAATATTATATATAAAGTATTTTATATGGAGAGACCCTTCGAATGGTGGTTTTCGGTGAGATGTTGGTTGTTAACGGTAATAGACGTCAAACTCCGATGGTGGTGTACTTGCAGGCACTTCAAAGCTCAAGTCAGTAGCAGATAGGATTTTGTGTAATAGTGAAAAAGTGTACCTGAATTCGGCTTACTTAACTTTATTTATAGGCAGGTAAAAAAGCGGGAAAATCCGTTAGACAGTTATAACAGTAATATGATAGGGATACAACGTGCTTAGGGCATCCTTATATTCACGCGCCTCAATAGTAGCATGTCAGAATGTCATCCTATGTTGGTCGGTGCCTACACTTATAAGTCAACTTCAGTCGACCGTGCAACATGAGGTGTAAGTATGTCGGATGCCGGTCTAGAACAGTATTAAATACTTTTTAATTTATATCCTTAAATTTTTAAAAAATTGTTAATAAGTTTTTTATTTATATTCCTGAAATGTATGAGAGAATATATCCATTCTATGCAAAGCATTATTGTTTTGTTGATATATTTCTATTATAATACTAAATACAGGTATGCTAGCTTTTACAAAACAAAATGTATGCTAGCTTTTAACCAATCACGTTGCAGGCTATCAAATTATATAATTAAGGGTAAAATATGTTTTTAGTCCCTGTAAAATCACTCATTTTTTTCGTCCTTATAAAATTTTTTTATTAAATCATCCCTGGAAAATTTTTCTATTTGCTTTACATCCCTCCATGTAATTGGTATGTAATTAGTATGCTTAATTAGGTGAGTTGTCCCCCTTCTCTCCTACTCAGCATAATCCTACATGGAATAAACATTTCTGAGGTGGAATTAACAAATTTAATTCTTTTTCCTTGTGCCTCATCTTTGTCACGTGAGCGTCTTCCCATTTAATCTTCATCTTCTCTGCACCATTGTGTTTCAGAAATTGATGAAGCTGAGGTTGAAACCCTAAATCTATTATTTCGCTAAGCAACCATGAAAGGTAGAGGGATCGATAATGGTGGAGACTCACGAAGCGGTCCGTACAAGTCTTCTTCGTCATCGTCCATGGTGCGAAGGAAGCTCTGTTTGTTCGGTGAGGAGCTCGCCCTCTTCAAGTCGAAATCCACAAAGAATCTGGGGAGAGTGTTTTGGAGATGCCCCAATTGGAATGTGAGTCTTGAACGAACTTGTATTATCTTCTCTTGATACTCGCTTGATGGTTGATGTATTTTGTGGTCCCTGTTGTCTGAAAATTTTTCTGCGTTTTCAGAAACAAATTACTTGCAACTTCTTTAGGTGGGCTGATGGTGAAATGGCCAACCTGTAACATCCCAGGTTTGAAGATTGGCAGTATTATGAAGAAGAAATTGAAGAGCTGAAAAGGAAGGTTACAAAACTGAGAAGGAAGCTAGCTGATGAAAGGTGTAAGGTGAATGCAGCAGTGGCTTGTGTCATTTTCACCCTGGTTATCACATTGGGAGTTTTTGTGTTTGCTATGTTGAATTTTGAAGGGATGAAGAAGAGTGTGTAGGCTGAATGGTGATAGATTGTACCTTAGGTTTGGTGATTGAGTAGTGTATTTAAATCCTTTTGATGAAGTTGTACTAAGCTGAATTTTATTAATGAAAGTTATGTTATGGTAGTTGTGATCAATTTTTTAGATGCTTTTAATTTTGGTATAACTATCTTGCAATCCACCTTTAATTTGAAGACATGTATATTGAATATAGTAAACTTGTTTAAACAGAAAGTGCAAAGTGCATTTCATTAGATAATTAAAGAGTGGCATAATTACAAGAGTAACTTTCCATAATATTTGTCCACCAAAAAAACCAATTTCATAATGGCATAATCTAAAACTAAGTACATAGGTAACTCCATCATTCAGACTTAAATACATCTTCAAATAACCAAAACAACAATGAATTCCAAAAAAATTTCCAAAAAAGCCCATCTTCTTGTTCTCCTAATTGTGGCAGCACTTGATGGTTCATTCTTTGTGGTGTGTGGATGTGAATGAACTTTGTTGGGTCCCTCCTTCCTCATTAGAAGTTGTTGGGGTAACATTAGCAGCAGTTAGGGTACCTTCTTGAGGATGACAAAAAAATTTGGCTGCTTCCTGAAATTAAAGTAGAATGGAAAGTTAGTAATGGCACAACAAGTAAAGAAACAGTGTGGAAGAAGGTGTTATGAATTCACCAATTGTTCCATAAATCCCATGTATCCTTTATCTTGAGTTAGTCTAAGCTGTTGAGCAACTTTTTTCCAGTCATAATTGTTACCTAAAGTAACCTCTTGTGCAATTCCCTTGTAAATTACAAAAGGGTTATGGTTAATAATGGTACCAATAGATCTTATGCAAGGAAAAAAGGGGGAATGCATTTTACCAAATATCGAGTCAAGATTTTATTTGCCTCCACAAGGGTTGGTGGCAGTGGTGCCTTGTTTATGCCCTGTGAGTACAACACCATGTCATGTGCATTTTTAAGAACTTGAATTTGTGAAACACGGGTTGTTGGTTGAGATGTAGTTGACTGTGAGGATTAGCTGAAGGTGGTGGTGCAACAGTACCAGATGAGTTGGTTGGTTCACCACTTGCAACTACATTTGCATATTGGGTTGTGGCATCTTTTGTTATGGTAGGCTTACTTTTCCTCTTTGCAGGTGACCTGCCTTTTTTTGGAATAGCTTGAAGTAATTTACCCTTACCCTATATTACATAATTAGTGTTTTGTTATGTAAGAGGGATATCATGTGAAAATGTGAGAATTACATAAAGTACTGTAAAAAAATAACTCACATTGGTTGCAAATGATTGAGTAGCTTGATTAGCAACATTCTGAGCATCATTATGAGAAGCATCATTCTAAGAAGCAATGGGAGCAACATTCTGGGTACCTTCATTACCATTCTGAGCAGCATCCTGAGCTGCTGTCCCTTTTTGAGGAGTTGGTTGAACAATTATAGGTCTCAAATTGCATTTCCTTGTGTTATGGTCATATTGTTGGTAGTAACCACAAGCATACTTGGTATGTGACCTCTTCAACTTAGTGGAATTGGGGTCCTCATAAGGTTCTCTCCTTCTCAACTTCTTTGGCCTTCCAAGACCAGGTTTGTAAGTAGGAGGCAGTATTGGGGATTGATCCACCTTGGGCAACATGTCTTGTCCATTAATAGGAGAGATAGTTTGGCTATAGCACAACGCATATGCCTCTCCCTTGTAGTATCTATGAACATATGTCTCTGGCCTTTCACGGTTATAGTTAATTGCACTCACAACATGCCTATATGGTATTCCAACCATTTCCCAAAAATTGTTTACCCCAAATCTACAACAAATTTTTCTGGTGCCATGCTATGTGTTACCTCAAACTTTAAACCACCAGCCCATGTGGGAAACCACTTTGTAGAGTGGTTTATCTCCCTATCCAACCTCTTCCTAGGTTTAGGTAATACCTCACCAGGATACTTAACAAAGTTTCTCCTTAAGATTTGCAAACCTAGTCATAATATATGTCCTAATCCACTCCATGCAAGTTATAATTGGTTTATCCCTAGCAGCTAGTATAGTGCTATTAAATGACTCACAAATGTTGTTCATCAGCACATCACAACGAGGATAATAAGAAAAAGAATGCTTACACCAATTTCTGGTTGGGATAGCCAATAGCCATTCATAGGATTTCTTATCAATATGTTTTATCTCTTCCATCTTCTTGACCCAAGCCTCAAAGTAGGTTGATTTGGCTGCTCCCATAATCAAGTCCCTTAACAATGCTCCACCACCAAATTTTTTCTTGAAGTTTGCATATAAATGCCTCAAGCGGAATTTATGCTCAACCTCACCCAACATTTCATCAAATGTTGGGATTAAACCCTGTTAGGAGAAAAATTTACAAAAGTTAAAAAATCATAAGTTACATTTTAACCAAGATAAGAATATAACAATTATACCTTTTGTTGATCAGGGATAAACACTCATCTATTAGATGTTGCATCCCCAATGTCCTCCAACAGAAGAGTGAGAAACCATCTCCAACTCTCTTTTGTCTCATTTTCCACAACAACAAAGGCTAGTGGAAAGTATTGGTCATTGGGGTCCCGGCCTATAGCAATAAGTTGCCCCTTATACTTTGTCTTTAAATGGCAACCATCAACACCAATGAATGGTATGCAACCTTTGACAAATCCACTTTTACAACCTTCTAGACACATGTAAAAAGCTCCCAAATTTGGGTAAAACGGTGGGCCTAGGCCTATCCAGAGATAGCTTGCATGTGTTTTTACTGTCAGCACGCCTTAACTCCTCACTATATGACCACAACAAGCTATATTGCTTGGCCACATCTCCCTCAACCATATTCTTTGCCATCTTTTTAGCTTTCCACGCAACAAAAATAGAGATCCCAGCTACATAACCAGTTCTTATGTCTCCAATTATATCCACCAACCTTACACCCTGGTCGGACCTAAACCTATATGCCATCTGTGTTTTCCATTCTTTCCTCTTCACTGTCAGAAAAACATATATCACCCACACTATTCTCACTCACTTCATCCCTACAATTCTCAGTATCACATCCTTCTTCAATAGTTGGTTCCTCACAAACCTTCTTCTTGCCTTTACCAACTCCCTTGGTGTTCAAACTTCTCTTACTACAATTCTCAGCCCTACTCCCAGCTTTCTTTACAGAAACATCTACAGTAGCTTTTTCCCCCTCTTTGTATTAATAACCTCCACTTTTTCACCATCCACAAAAATTTCCACCTCACATTTGTTGCTAATAGCATAATTAGCAACCTCCCTTGCTCCCTTATCATTACTTATCTTCTCCAAGCCATCTTCAAAGCAACACTTGTTTTCCTTCCACCACGGTGAAAATTTCCCACTCACCCCAAGGTCCTCTTTCATTATCTCAACAGCCTCAAAGTAGGACCACTTATCCTCATCCAGGTTATGTACAACATGTACCTCCCCCCTTGATAATGTGGCCTTGGGTCAGTCATAAATGAGCCTTTTACATGAAAGCAAGCATAAAATGACATCTTACAACATAAATAAAGCATTTTTGTATTAAAAATATGTAACCGCACCATCCAACAATTAAATTATGGACACACCTCAGCAAAGGCACACATATGTAGTTAATAAAAAAGGGAATGAGGGTCCGGTTTAGGTTATTAAACAGTGTACAAAACATTACATTCAAGATTCCCTTGGTCCGCACACCCGTTCCACATGCAAAATGTTCAAGGAATCTAAGCATAATGAAAAAGGTTACCTTTCCAGCGTTACGCTCCTCACAAGCTTTGCACCAAACACGACGCCTTGTCAGGCACAATTTCTCCAACAGGAACAAGATCCTTCCTAACCAGCAAGCAAACGCGTGAGGAATGTGTATCGTCCTCTGCCAACATACGCAAAACGGGAATCACACAAGCACATTGATTATGGTAACTTCTTTGTGAGGGTGAAAATTTGGGAGAAGATGCTTAAGAGTGAAGGGTTTAGGTTTAGGGCAACCGAGAGTGAAATTTTAACCGGGAAACATAATTTCATTTGATTAGGATAATATTGTGTTAATATGGATTGTTGTGTTTAATTAGGGTTAATCAAGTCCATGTGGGAATGGTGACTAGGAAATTGTGGTGACACGTTAGCATAAATTACATAGAGGGATGTAAAGCAAACAAAAAAGTTATCCAGGGATGATTTAACAAAAAAATATTATAAGGACGAAAAATAAAAATGAGTGATTTTACAGGGACAAAAAACACATTTTACCTTATAACTAAAAACAATATTTTAGATAAGTGATAAGTAATACTAATACAATTATTATTATTTGCAATCATCCCTTTTTATTCTCTTTCTTATTTTTTTAAGGATTAAACAATTCACTAATTCTTAGCTTGCAGTAAATTGATAGGCATATAAAGGATCAAATTCTATTAGAAACGTCTCTTCAATAATTTAGTTGGGGTTTTGGATGTACAAAATTTCTTTTTAATTTTTATCCTTTGGTTTTAGTTTTCTGACGAGAAGAAAATTCAATTTTGGAGTTGTTTTTAGAGTAGATAAAATAAGATTTTGTTATTTTCTTTTATTGTTATGCAACCTATAAATAATAACAATGAAAAATAAATATAGATAATAGAAAAATTTACGATACACAAATAAGGAAAACTTGTACTGGTACACTAGTTATCTAAGTCGTTAATTTAATGTTAATATAAATGGACGGCTGAAATCACATACATGATAACTAATGAATAATGATGTGTCAATTTGGTAAGTTTGCGTAATTATTATCGAAGCCCTATTAGAGAACTTTGTAATTTGCAAATAAAATCCTAACTATCCATATTTTCGAAGAATGGACTTTGTGCGTCGGAGAGGCATTTGGAGAGAGCTTATTTTTCCCTATCACCTTAGGTATTTCATTTTTACGATAAAAGTGAGAAGTATGAGGAAGAGGATCTTGTCGATTTAACAATGGTTGCTTTTATTTTTTCGTTGATAAAGAGCCACTTGAGCAATGTATTTTGGAGGGAAGCAAGACAACATAAATCAATCCAGCAACTGTAAATAATTCACGACTCGGGACATAATTTAGACATTTCTAAAACCGGTGACAAGAGTTTTATTCTAGTGGATATCCATAATACGTACGAAGTAACGAAGGGTACATCAGAACAAAACAAATTAAGATTTGTTATTTATGAGGCCGGTGTGATGGGTCGACGATGGCAGCCATAGGAAGGAAGAAGAAGGATGCGCAGCAGCGCAGGTGCGCAAGTGATCGGTGAAGTGCATTTTGGACTTTTTTTTGTTATTGACGTCGTGAAATATGTGTATTTGGGCCAATAGTGTAAGCAGTGCAGCAATGAGTTAAAAGAAAATCGTCCTTAGTGGCCCAGCCCGTGTAGAATAGATGCAGCAAAAGGAGAAATTACATACTATCGGTAGTGACCTTTGTCCAAAAAAATCTATCCGTAATGACCAGAGTAGGTGTCGTAGCCATGTTGGTGGAATGAAGAATTCATAAGTAATTGGAAATTTATTTGCAAATGGCTTCTAATTTTTTTTATTTTTAATAGGGTTAAATATGTTTTTAGTCCCTAAAATATAGTCTAGATTTGGTTTTAATCCATGTAATTTAAAATCGGTGATTTTGGTCCCTCAAAAATTGAAAATACATCAATTTAGTCCTTATTGCCTAGTTTTGCTACCAATTTCGCTACAGATTAGCTACAAATTTTATCGATAAGGACTAAATTGATGTATTTTCAATTTTTGAGGGACCAAAATCACCGATTTTAAATTACAGGGACTAAAACCAAATCACGACTATATTTCAGTGACTAAAAATATATTTAACCCTTTTTAATATGATTAAAGAAATGTACCAAATCTTGTTTTCGCGTTGCGCATGATGTATATAAGATGCTCTTATGAGAATTTTGTTGAAGTGGAATGCAAATGTGTAGTATTTTTTTACGGGAAATGTGAGGAAAAATAGAGAACAATTATTTTTAATGAATTAAAAAATTGTGTGTAAAAACAATTATTGTAAATATTTGATGGATTTTTCCTGGGACGCCTCACAGCCACAATAGCATGGGAAGAGAAATAGGTGTTTAAAAATTAAGTTTGGTCATTTTTTTGAGTGGAATGCAAATATGCAATTTTGATGGATTGTTTAGTGGGAAAAATAATGAGAACTAGTATATTAACCCGGATAATATCTGAGTAAAAATATATGTTTATATAGTCACAATTAAAACTATAATAATATATTAGTCGTGTACTCGTGTCATGCATGAGGTATTTTTGTCGTATTAGATATACAATAATAATTTGACAAAACAAAAGACATACACTAATTTTTTAATAAATAGAATTCATAATATATGAAAGTTAAAAGTTACATATTAACATGAATTGATTATTTTTTTTCTATTCGTCTTTTATTCTTATTTCCTCAATTCTTCATTTGCACATTATATTCCAACCAACTAAAGGTACTTCCAGTTTTCCTTCTTTTCACCCCAACATGTGAACTTTTTTTATATTGTCAATGTATATCCATGTAAACTTTTCACCCCAACATGTTTCAAATGTCATGTTATATTTTTATTTTTTAAAATTAAATGTTACCTTTTTTATAAATTATTTTAGGCTTAAATATCTTTTTCATCCCTATAATATTAGCGAGTTTTGTTTTTCACCCCTCCAATTTTTTTATCAAAACACCCCTACGAAATAAGAAATTGCTGAAAAACATCTCTGCCGTTCACTTCCGTTAGGGAAAATTAGAAAATCAAGATTTACCTGGGGTTTAGAAACCGCGAGTAAAAACACAGAATTTAACGTGGGTTTAACTTCCCGATAAATACAACACCAAATCATAACTTCTCTGAAACCCAAATAACAAGTTGCGTGTAAATTTCTCAAGCTTATTGCTGCCGCCACAGTTGCATCTGGCTAACTCCCAAAGGAGAATCCATGGCAAGCATAGCACCAAACAAGTTAATTGAAAGCCATTAAGCAAAACATTCAACATGAAAATAAAACTCTAAAAAAAACACAAAAACTTCTTGTATGTTAAACATAATAGGGTAAGATTATGTATGTTAAATTCTGTATGTTAAACATTTTTTGTCCAAATTTTATTTACCAAAAACTAATAATATTAATTTTTTGATATCAATTTCAAGTTCACGCTAAATGAAAAAATATTTTCAAGATACCCACCCAAAACTTTTACATCTTAAATGAAAGAATTTTTTTCCAAAAACAAGAACAATTAAGTACTTGTAAACTAATCAGTTTAAACACCTTAAAAACTAAAATAAGGTTTTAATTAATATATTTACAAATAAAAAATTAAAATCAATTGAATCTCTAGTCTAACCCAAAAACCCATAGACCTTGAGCCCTTAACCGTCTCACATATCCCTTTCTTTCCTCCATTTACAAGGTTTTTGCTAAATCCCTAAATCAGAAAAGCTTTGCGAATTCGTGCTCACCGTTCTCGTTTCATTCCCTCGCCGTGCTCCACCGTCTTTCTGTAGCATCTGTCGTGCGTTGTGCGGCGTTCTTCCCTGTTCGACGTCTCTTCTCTGTGCGACGTCTCTTCTCTGTGCCTGTGTGGCGTCTCTTCCCTGTGAGTCGTGTGTTGCCGTCTGGAATCACACTCCTCTCTCACCGTGCAGGTATTGCGACTACAAATCTCTTCTTTTAACAAAACCTTTTTTTTCAATTTGGCCGCAGACATACCAGGTGGGTCCATTCCATTTCGCTTCTTGTTTCGATTACTTCTGCTTCTGACAGTTGCGGTCGCTTATGTTACAGGTTTTTGAAAGTGTGGTTTTCGATTGGGGTTGGTTTTGCCCTTACAATTAACTTGTTTGGTGCTATGCTTGCCATGGATTCTCCTTTGGGAGTTAGCCAGAGCGTTGCATCTCTGTGGCGGCAGCAATAAGCTTGAGAATTTTACACGCAACTTGTTATCTCTGACACATTTACCCTGCAATTTTTCAATTTCTAATTTAAAAAAACAAAGGAAAACATTAACCGCGGTTTCTAAACCCCAAGCAAGTACTTGTTTTTTTTGGTTGGGTCACTGTTGTATTTACCGGGAAGTTAAACCCCCGTTAAATTCTGTGTTTTACCCGCAGTTTCTAAACCCCAGATAAATCTTGATTTTCTAACATTTTCATTACGGAAGTGAACCGCAGGGATGCTTTTCAGCAATTTCTTATTTCATAGGGGTGTTTTGATAAAAAAAAAATTGGAGGGGTGAAAAACAAAACTCGCTAATATTACAGGGATGAAAAAAATATTTAAGCCATTATTTTATTAGGTTTTAAATTTTGTATTATATTTTTATTTATGTTATAAATTTTATATTATATTTTTATTTATGTTACAAACTTTTTCAATATTAAAATTTTAAAATGGACTTTAATGTAATAAAAGTTACTATAACTAAATAATTATTATAATTACTATCAACATAATTATAAAATGATTTTTTAATTTTTTGTGCATGTTTTTAAAATTTCTTATTATATTTTTATTTTTTTAATTATTAGATAAATTTTAAATTAATAAAGATAACTATAATTAAATAATTATTATAATTATCATTAATATAATCATAAATATTTTTTAAGTTTTTGAGCATGTATTACTTTTTTAATTTTATTAAATAATTTTTTAAACTATTTTAATATATTTTAAATTTCGTATTATATTATTATATATGTTATAATTTTTTAATATTAGTTTTGATGTTTGATATAATAAAGGTAACTATAATTAAATAATTAACATAATTATTGTTACTATAATTATTAAATGATTTTTAATCGTTTAAGCATGTTTAAAATTTCATATTATTTTTTTATAATTAAGTTTTACTTTTTTTAAACTATTTTATTATGTTTTAAATTTTCTATTATATTTTTATTTATTTTATAAACTTTTATTTTTAATATTGAAATTGTTAAAATAACTTTAAATGATATTGATATTTGATATATTATATTTTTATTTATTTTATAAATTTTTATTTTTCCGTCACACATCCTGATTGTTCAGTCCTTGCAGGTTTCCTCCGCGCAGTAACTCCGTCACAGAAAACGGGGGTTGCTCGATGCGGTGATATTCATCAAAGGCGGTGATACGAAGGTCTTCTTCTAATTCAGTGATAGGTCAAAAGATGATGCGCCGGACCTACTAATGTTGTGGTGCGCCGGAATTTGGGTTCACATGTAGTTGATGAACCTCCAAGAGAACAGTGACAGAGAAATAAAGATCAAAGTGAAACTACAGGAAGGGACTGCTTTGAAAAAATTTTTGGACAACAACACCTATCATAGGCGCAATTTCTAGGAGGGATTTTGACAGTAAATAAACTTGTGTATTTTAATTGTGTACCGTAAAGAGACCCCATTAGTTATACTTCTATGATGCTATTGCTATTAATTTTTCTGATTCTCAATTATCATTTCAGGGGGTAATGGAAACGGTCAGTGCTCTTTCATCAGATGTTCATCATTTGGTTGAGTTCTGTGCTCTTTCATCAGATGTTTATCATTTGGTTGAGTTGGCTCTCCAGCTCCTTGAATGAACCCAAGCCAAGCTCCGAAGAATGCAGCATTGGTTTTTTGTTGCTGCATTTGTCTTTAAAGCAGTTCTTGATGCTTTTGATGCCAAGGATGGATTACAGAAATTACTGGGCCTTCTAAAATCTAAATGATGATGCTTTGCTAAGATCAGGGGCTTTAAGTCTATACAACTAGTTGAAAAAAAAAAAGCCTATACAACTCAGTATCACTTTGAAATGATTCATCTGAGGTGCTGCATCTGAGAATCGTTGTTTAGAGGCAATTAACCTTTGTCAATTTTGGAAATTAACAATATTAAAATGACTTGTGTCTTAAAATGAAAACTTTGCCTATCTGGTACATAACTCTCAGTAGCCAGTCTTTAATTTAAACCAGTTGTTCAAGCTTGCTCTTGATTTTATATCTTCTGGTTTTATACTTCTACTATAATATAGTAATATAAGATGTCTTTATGTCTCAATTACTAGAATCCATTTTGCATATATTGCATGTGGTTCAAGTGAGCATGCATCAGAACTGCATAACCAGGAGACTTGCCTAAAAGTCTCATAAATTTTTCTCCTGATTTTTATAATTGATCAAGATGGTGAACAGAATCAACGAATTTAATGGCTTTATGATCATTGGTTTAACCTTGTTATAGTTACCGTAAAAAAAAAAAAACCTTGTTAAAGTTTGATTCATATACAAAAACAGAATAAAACAATGGCCGGACACAGGACTAAAACATCGGAACAACAGACCAAAGAGTCCCCAAAATTATGCGGAAAAACACATGAATACATTTTAGACACTACTTCATAATACTGTATGCACCATACATTTAGAGGACTCTGTCCTAAAGAAATTTCTATATCTCAATCTGATTTCATTCAGGTTATATATCACAAATAAACAAACTAATACCATAAATACTCACATTCACACAAATTAAAGCAGGGGATAACAGAACAACCAGTTAACAATAACCATGATTTATAACAACTAGAAGACAACAAGAACATTTTATAACATGATTTGAGTCACATAACATAAACAGGGATAAAGAGGACACAGCCAGAAGCTGATTTCCCAAAAGCAAAACCTAAACACATAAGTCAGAAACTACAGTGAGAGATTACAATTTCTTTTTCATTTTGTTCATACAATAGAACAAGCCTTAGTCATTTTAAATGCGACCATCCCACAAGGACTCTGCTTGAACTTTACCACTTTTCAAGAGCCTCTCAATTTCCTGCGGAGGGTTCAAACCAAGCTTCTGAGCACGCTCCCAGCGTGCGAGCCTTGTCATCCCGAGGCAAGGCCCATAAGCCATGTTCAGGTCGAATTGCCTCAGCAATGCCTCCTTGTCATTGCATTCATCTGTGCGCACAAAAAAAAACCCTAAATCAAATTAGAAAAATAGAAATGAAGGTGATTGGGTTGAGATAAAGTAAAACCCTAACAATAAAAGTTCTCAAACCTTGGAGGTCGGGTTCACCGCCACGGGAAATGAGTGCGGGTGGTTGGGCCACACCGGAACCGAAAGTCGCGGCGTGAATTGGAGGTTGTTTCTTGTTGGAAGGTTTGTTGGTGTTTTTCCTCTGCCTGTAGAAACCCTTCATGTTCCCGGACACTGACGACATTTTCTCAATCTCTCTCTCTCTCTCTCTCTACTTTCAAATTTTGAATTTTGAAATTGTCTGAAACTCTGACTCTGAACTCTGAAGTGCTTTATGAAGCCCCCCACCTTCTTATATAACATAAGCAAGTGTTTTTTTTAATGGTAGTTTAATTTTGATTTTTCTACATTAGTGTTATGAATTTTAGAAATTTCATATTTAATTTCTAAATTATGATTATTCTACTGATTTTTAAATTATATGATTGATATTAATATTACTATTATACTTTTTAAATAATCTTAATGTTGATTTTTTTTGTAACAATCTTAATGTTGAATAAAAAATAAAGTACAATAACGAGAACAAAATATTTTTAAAAATATTATTTAATTATCTTTAGAACTAAATGAGATATAAACTCCACCAAGTGTTTAGGACAACTCCAATGTTGAGTTGCTCTTTTTTTTTAAATGAGATCTATACTATATATAAAGAGAATAGTGAAGTTTTGGCTTACACATTTTCATTCCCATATCCCTATTTTATATCTTGATTTATTGATTTACGGTTCATAATAACCAATAACCACCAAATAAAAATAATAACTGCCTAAAAAATGTAGAAAGATGAGAAAAGAGGGAGAGGGATCGTAAAAATAAGAAATGCGGAAAGACATACATTATCCTCTAGTGCTTATTACGGAAGTAATGTTAGATAGCATCGGTCGAATCTTCTTTATTTTGAGAGAATTGATACCCGT
Source organism: Sesbania bispinosa (assembly GCA_026901365.1). NCBI lineage: Eukaryota > Viridiplantae > Streptophyta > Magnoliopsida > Fabales > Fabaceae > Sesbania > Sesbania bispinosa. Next base: position 1,011,970 of record QLOH01000335.1, on the reverse strand, counting down.
AGCAATAAAAAATGGGTACCAAATAGTGGTTGATCGCAGTAGAAGTGGAATGTGACTCCAAGCGAACTTTACCTGCCAGGTCAGGGGTTTAAATCATGAAGTTGCCACTCTTATGAGAGCTTTATCTAACCACCACCTCCGACCTTAGGGTTAAACCCACAACTATGACTTTGGGGTTTCCCAGTCAAAGACCAAAAAATCCAAAAAAAAAATGGGTTGTTGCAATTTTTATTTAAAAAATAATAATTAATGTTTTAATTTAGGAGTGGAAATATGTTAGGTCGTTCATGGGGCCTACAATCCAACCTATTTTATGGTCTAGTTTAATTTGCCTCATTTAATAAAAAGGTTAGACATATGCTTTTCAAAAAATCTTTTTAATTAAAAGACTATTAGGATTGGGGGCTAACCTATTTATAAATAATATTATTTTTAATTAAAATATAAATATATTATAGATAATAAAAAGTATAATAATATATAACTTTTTAATTTCTCCATTTGACTTATATAGAGACATGCTTGTTGGCCAATTAAAGACATGTGTCATTGACATATTTACATTCTAAAAAAGTAAACCTATAAGTCCGTAAACATATTAGCCTATTTAGATATAAACCTATTGGTCTATTTGAATATCATAGTATGAAATTTGCTTTTAAACAGGCTAATAGGCCAAATCCTGCTTTTAAACAGGCTAAGTCAATCTTGAAACAATGACCTATGAAAGGTAACGGATCGGGCTTGGGCCATGAAAATATAATGCAAGTCAAACTTGGGCCTTGCAAAACCTAGCTTAATTCGGCCTACTTTCACCCCTATTTTGATGGAAGAGTGGGGTAGATTATAAAGTTCATATAACAAGTTTTTTGGAATTTTTGGGCTTAGAGATAAAAAAAATAGTTGAGTTGCATAAAGTATACGGTAATAGGATAATATTAATTTAAAAAACTTACTGGAGTAGCTTAATAGGATTGTAGGGGGAGGAAACAATAGTTAAAGAAAAGGCTAGTGAAGTGAAGAGGATTTTAAGGTTAATTGTTTAACATGTTTTCTATATAAAATAACATGTGTTTGTTAAAAAAAATTATTGGTGTGAGTTGCTTAATATGTATCAGATACTTGTATATGTAATTGTAGCTTATATTCTAGGTGGATCCATTTAATAATTTGTCGGCTTACTCATGATGAGATATAACATGTGAAGTAATTTATGGAACCCATTTGAAAATTTTTTAGAGTTATGCCATTAAAAAATTATTTAAGCAATAAAAAGTGTATAAAAAAGGATGATGTATCATTAGAGTTGGGCAACGGGTCGTCTCGCGTCGGCCCGTCAAAGCCCGCGGTTAAACGAGCTTAACCATTTGAGCCCGCGTTTTAAATGGGTCTGCACTCTTCTGGTCCGTGTAAGCCCGCGAGACAGCCCGCATATGTATTTAAAAAAACATAATTTGATTTCATTCAAAAAAATTCTAGAAAAAAGCATTATTATAGATTTTGGCTAAACAAAAGTGTCAATTGTAAAAAGTAAACACCTCCATTATAGATTTTGGCTAAACATACACCACCATTACGACTTAGAGAAAGTAAGTGAATGTTACATGCTTGCAATATCCATGCTCAGCCATGATGCAAAGTCGATTTAGAAAGAAAAAAAATGGAGGATGCAACTTCAACTGAACGGAGGAGCTGGACGTCGAACGAAGCTGCTGGACGCCGAACGGAGTCGCTGCTGAACGGAGGAGTTGGATGCTGCTAGAGGACGCAAGGAGCAGTGGAGCTGGACGTTGCTGAACGGAGATGTCGCGCTGCTGGGCACTGCTAGACGACGGAGCGGTGGCGCTTCTGGTCCTGCTCCTGCACTGCTGCGACGAAGCGAAGGATGGAGGGAGATGGAGCGGCGGTTGTGGAGAAAGAAAGGAGATGAAGAAGAAGAAAGAAGGAGAAATTGGAAGGGATTTGGTGAAATTAGGTCACGACTTTTTTCTAACTAGTTTTAATTTTAGGATTTTTTTTATTTTTCAAAACTGTTTTCGGGTGCAGTTTTTTTTAAAAAAATTATTGGTCCGCAGACCAGCCCGCGGGTTTGCGGGCAAACCCATTTAAGACCGTGGGTTACATGGTTAAACCCATTTAGCCCACTTCTTAAATAGGCCTCTGATTTTGTGGTCCATGCCCGCATGCGGTACGGGTTTTGCGAACCGGCCCACGGACCAAAACCCATGTACCCAGCTCTATGTATCATGATGAAACTCGTTAAATTGTTGTAGAGAATAAAAAAAATATGTATCACCAATCCAAATGCTCTAATTGATAAAAGGATATATGGTATTCACATACAACAATTACAAATATATTCACAAATGCAACATGAGTTCAAAATTCAATACTATCTAAGAGCAATTCTTATTAGTTGTTGAACTCTCTTTTCTCATTAATCACCCTATAGAAAACCAAAAGCATTATTAGAGCAAGGTACTTTAATAAGCACTCGAAAAACTTTGGTGTTTGTCTCCAATCTATGGGGTCACTTGCGCCAATGCTGATAATATATATAGATGTGGAATCAATTTAGTGAAACTTTTAGAGGCCCACCATTAAAAAATGAGTTGCTTAAATCTAAAAATGTATAAGAGCTAATATTTAATTATGGAACCTATTTAAAAATCATAAAAACTGAAATATGGGATGCATATAGGAGATACTTTTATACATACAAAAAGACCAAGACAATGGGGAGCACTATGTCATTACTCCAACATAGCCTATACTCCATAGTCATCTTCTCTCTGTTTTTTTTTAATTCCCATAGTCACTTTCTTTGGATGTCTTTTTTATATTTATAATAACATATGCTTTTTCTTTCTCATTTTTTATCCACCACCTTCTTAGCATCTACCCATTCCTCTTTAGTTTCCGTTGATACCATGAATGTTTTTGCTTGGGTTGGTGTTGGAATTGTAATGCTCCGGAAGGAATAAAAAAAGAAGAAATGTCCAAATCTCTTTTAAATTATTTTGTAAATAGTTGTGTTTTAGGATGATTAAATAGTTTAGATTCATGAGTATGAGTGTTTATTTTGCTATTTTAATCTGTTGTGCACTCTAGTAATACTCTTTATTTTAGTATCCTATAAGTTATGTAAGTGTCGTTGGCCATTTTTCAATCACTGATATTTCGACGAAAAAAAACTAGGACCCGATTAAAAGGCTTGGGGTAATAAGTAAAAAAAATAATTGTCAATAGAAGGCTTATGTAAAAAACTTGATAAAGACTCCAATATTCATAGAAAAAATTAAGTCCACAACTTCTCCATTGTCTTCTATTTTTTTTTTCAAAACACTAATATTTTTAAATTAAATATTGGGAAATCACATACTACCTCCAATCTTTTATATAAAACTCTCTTGAAATTTTGTTTTGATCATTTTTTTAAGACCCTTTACAAAGTTTAAAAACCATTTATTAGTTTTTGTCATCTTTATCCATTATAATTAATGAACCTTTGTAGTTTTTAAGAGGTTGTTAATGTGAAAAATTGAATAGAGTTTAATTTTAAATGGGAAAAAATTTGGTAGTTAAAGAAGTTTTTTTAAAACCAATGCATTTAAACATGTTTTCTTAATATGCGTATTTAAATAAAAAAATGTCTTATAAATAGTGTGTATATATATATATATAAATATAAATATATAAAAAGAAGAGAACAAGTGGTAAATGAGTAAACTCAAATTTTCCAACTAAACTCCATAATATTTAATTTAATTTAAATTTATTATTTTACTTTATTCACACGATAAATATTACATGCTTGTATTTTGAGTAAATTTGTTGTGAAATTTAAGTTTTTTTAAAAATTTTATGTAAACATGTTTTTTCAAGACAAAAATAGTGAATTAAATCACTCATCGAGCTGCATACTAAACAAAATCACTCGAGTCATAAGGTTTGTTCTTACAAAGCCTAAATTTTACTCGGATGGTACAACTAGGCTAAGTGAAGAAGCTAGTGTGTGTTCTAATGCTGCTTGTGCTCCTCCTTTTATAGGTGCTAGTGGTATCTTCTATATATGGCATGATTTACTGATTGGGGGACAACATGCGTTGATTCTGCTGTCAGGCTGCTTAACATCAGTTCTTTCCTTATTTGTCTGGTTCCCTCCTTTAGTCAATCCAAGGATCCTGCTAGGGTGTGTCAGGTCTACTTCTCCGAGCTTACCCTGGTCGAGCTTTCCAACCGAGCTTCCCCTGGCTGAGCTTAGCAGGTACGTAACATGAGCCTCCCAAGCTACGAGGTGTTGTTCAGTGAAGTAGCTTAATTGTCCTTATTGTCACGGATCCGGGCTTGTCCTTGTCGAATTGTTCATATAGGAGGTACATGACATAAGCCTCCTAAGCTACGGAGTGTTATTCGGTGAAGTATCTTGTTCCGAGTTGTTGAACCCGGGCTTGTTTGGCAGGTACGTTCGGTTGCCAGTTGTTCTGTCAGCCGTTGTCTTTAAATCAAGGCCGTCAGATTCTTTTTCATCTTCACCCTTCATTTTTGTAATAATCGCACCTTTTAGACTTCGCACCTCTTCATCTTCAGAACGTTTTATTCTCATTGGTTCATTACTTATTTAAGCTTGCTACGGACGCTTCGCTTATCACTTGCAAAGAGCCCTAACTTTACCAATCTTCGCGCATTTCATTTGTTCATTTTCGTCCCTCTTCCTCTTTCAGGTACATCAATCATCTCTTGTTCCTTTATAATTTCTTCCTGCTTTCAATCATGTCTGATTCTAGAGAGGACTCGGAGTTTATTGTTTCTGATAGCTTAGGGGGTTTAGTGAGGGAAAGATTATTGAATGTAGATGATACTTCTGGTGAGTCTGAGAGAGATTCTTCATATGAAGGTTCTGTGGGTAGTTTTCTTGTTGTTCCTAGTGCTCTTCCTGTTACAATTGGGAATCAGAGTGGCGAGGAGGAGTGCTCTTGTGAGGTTGTTAGGCGCAAGAAAAGAGTAAAAATTACAAAGTGCCTGGGTGAGGGTGAGTTGAGGGGTTATGTTTTAAAGATGGATGAAGAAGGGAAAGATGAGACTGAGTACGATTTTTCGAATTTTTCCTGGGTAGAGGAGGCGGTGAGGGAGACTTCATCTGTATATACTGACGAGGAGACCCTTAAAGAGTTTCTGGACCGAGAAGAATATACCCGACCTAGCACCCAGGGCGTAATTAACTGTAGTTGGTGTGATCCTCGGGATAGGATTTATCATAGGAGAGCGAACAATTCAGTTCGGGATGTAGTTTATATATTTGATAAATTGTTCAGCGAGTATAATGTTCGGGTTCCTTTTACTGATTTTGAGTGCTCCCTTCTTCGGACTCTCAATGTTGCTCCTACTCAACTTCATCCCAATTCGTGGGGATTCATAAAGGGTTTTCAAGTTCTATGTAACTTCTTTGGTATTTCCCCTTCTTATCCCAAATTCTTCTATTTCTTTCAAGTAAAGGTCGTTCGTCCTCTCGGCCTTATTCCTATTAACAGTCGAACAGATCGGAGGCTGATGGGAGCTTACACTTCCTCCCTTAAATTGTTCAAAGATAATTTCTTTCAACTGTTTAGTGATGTTGGCAATGAGTTCTTCCTGGATGAGAAGAGGAATTTTATCTTTCCGATGTATTGGTCTCCCTGTCCTTGTGCCATTCTCGGTTTTGATCCTGATTTCTTCTCCCCCGAGGAGCGTATTGAGGTGACCTTTCCAGAGAAGGCTACGGGGCTCAAGTGTGCTGAATTGATTAAGTTAGAAGACAAACCTGCTGACCTTAGGGAATATATTGGTATGCCTTGTATGACCTCTTTTGTCTTCGCATTTTATTTGTGGTTTGTAATCTTTGTTGTTTCTTTTTGACAGAAAAATGGCTACTGGATTGGATAGAAAAGCTCTTGCAAGGAGGCTTGCTGCTCAGAGGGCCGAAAAGGCAAAATCCGAACAGAAAATTGAGCAGTCCGGGGGTGAGGTCTGACAAGGTTCTAAAGTTTGTGATCCTATCCCCAAGTCTTCAACTAAGGCAGTCGAGAAGACATCCCTGAAGGAGACTTCTCGGAAACGTCAACGAGAATCCAAGTTGACTTTGGATGTGGAGAGAAACAAGGGACCCGAGTTGTCTACTGAGGGGAGTGTCCCGGTTTTTCAAGAGTTCGTAGGGTCTGGCTCTTCTATATCTTCTTTATGGGACAATCACTTCAATGTTCATCAGGTTATTGATTCTAGCTTGATGCTGAAAGGTGATGTTAAGAAGTCGGACAACTAGGGTCCACGTTCTGCTCAGTTGATGCTTCAACATATTGGTCTTAGGACGGCTGTGCTTGGTCGGTATTTGGAGAGACAAGCATCCACCAGCTCTGGTCGTGAGCAGGAGTTGTTGACCTCTATTGATAATTTACAGAAACAACTTGTTGAATATGAAGGGATGAAGACCAAGGTGGCGGGTTTGGAAGGCCGAGTTGTGCTACTTGCTCAAGAAAATAAAGGTTTGAAAGAGGATAAGGAGACTTTAACCTCCAAGTTGAGCAGCGAAAAGGTTGCTAAGGAGAAGGCCGAGCAACTCCTTTCTGAGGCTATTGCTGCTCGTGATAAGATTGAAGCGGGGGCTGCTCAGACTTATGACCAAGGGTTTTCCCAAGCATTGGAGCAAGTGAAAGTGTTGTTTCCTGATGTGGATACTTCGCATTGTGATGTGCTGAAGGAAGTTGTCAATGGCACTCTGGTGGAGATAGTGTTGGATGAAGGAGGTGAAAATCCCAAAGGTTCCGAGGATATCGTCGGCCAAGGGGATGAAGATGAGGCTAAGACTTCAGAGGAGTTGATGCGCGAAGACCAAGATAATGCTGCAAGTGGTGATGATGGTCAAGCTGAAGTGAACCCTGAAGGCCGAGGTGTATCTGTCGAGCAACCAACCTCCGAGAAAGTCCCACCTGCCTGATCCTAATTTCTGTTTATTTCTTTTTGTTGATCTCCTTTGGGAGTTATGTAAAAAACTTATGTGATTAATGAAATTCCTGCACGTTTTTATTTTCTGTAAACCGTCCAAAGCCTCTTCATAGGAGTGTCCATTTTTAACTCCATTTTTTGTTCCACATTTAATGCTTCTCGTTTCTCTCTTTAGTTCTCACACTATAAAAAGGGAGTTTGGCTTTCTTACTTCTGAACCATCCTTCTACTCTTTTTTGAAATGGACGAGTTGTTTGTAGATTTGAAGGTATTTCTGATATCAGTTAATCTGTTTGATCCAACCTATGATACTGGTTGGATCAACAGTTTAATTGATGTTGGAAATCTCTTCTAAGAGATGCTTGGATCAAACCGATTAACTGAAGGACAGAGGAGCAATGTCAAATTCTCTTTCATAGAGTTTTACGTTGTTTCTTCTTATGCCAAAGATGGGAGGCCAAGTTTGGGAGGAAACCCAGTATTTGACTTCGGTTTTCTTGCATCTTCCTCCTTGGCTTTCGGGTACGCCGAGGATGGTTCTACATGCAAATTGGTGATTGCAACCTGCTCAAGTCAGAGGAAAGTTTTCTAGGAACTGGTCTCCAACTCGGAAGTGGGTATTGTAGGGGTAGTCTTCTGGTGTAATCTTATTGTCTTCCTGGGTAGCATCAATTTTAATTTATTTTGTATTGTCATTGCTCCCTTTGTAATCTTGTGGGTGGTTGGTAGTCTTCTGGTGTATTTGACGTTTCTGAATGTTTTTAGTTGATAAATCCTAGTTCATTCTTTCATTTGGCATACCTCTACGCAGAGTTGATATTCTTAATACGTAATGAACTTTTAAAAGAGAGGTGGCACTCGTCTGATGTCAGCTCGGAGTGATGGAGGAATTCTACTCCAATGAATAACCAAGTGAAAAACCTGGAATCTCAAAGCAGAGGTGACACTCTTCTGGTGTCAGCTCGGAGCAAATGAAGAAATAACTTAGATTAATTTCTTTAGAAATAGCCGAGTGGATAGCCTGGAATCCTGAAGCAGAGGTGACACTCTTCAAGTGTCAGCTTGGAGTAATGGAGAAATAAGTTAGATAAATAACCAAGTGAAAATATGGAATCTTTGAAGCAGAGGTGACACTCTTCTGGTGTCAGCTCAGAGAAATCATGAAATGACACAGAAATTTTGACCAAGTTAAAACCTGGAATCCTGAAGTAGAGGTGACACTCTTCTAGTGTCAGCTCGGAGAAATCATGAAAAGACTTAGAAATTTTGACCAAGTTAAAACCTGGAATCCTGAAGCAGAGGTGACACTCTTCTGGTGTCAGCTCGGAGAAATCATGAAAAGACTTAGAAATTTTGACCAAGTTAAAACCTGGAATCCTGAAGCAGAGGTGACACTCTTCTGGTGTCAGCTCAGAGAAATCATGAAAAGACTTAGAAATTTTGACCAAGTTAAAACCTGGAATCCTGAAGTAGAGGTGACACTATTCTGGTGTCAGCTCGGAGAAATCATGAAAAGACTTAGAAATTTTGACCAAGTTAAAACCTGGAATCCCTGAAATGGGGCTCCGTTTTTTGAGCATGTTTTTGGCGAAACAACCCTTCCTTTTGGAGAGGTTATAACTCGTTACCCTAAGTATTTGACTTGGTTTTTAGAGTGTAAGCTCGTTACCCTGAGATGAGACTCAGTTTTTAGAGCATGTCTTTGGCAAAACAACTCTTCCTTTTGGAGAGGTTATAACTCGTTACCCCAAGTATTGGACTTGGTTTTTAGAGTGTAAGCTCGTTACCCTGAGATGAGATGCAACTCAGTTTTTAGAGCATGTCTTTGGCGAAACAACTCTTCCTTTTGGAGAGGTTATAACTCGTTACCCCAAGTATTGGACTTGGTTTTTAGAGTGTAAGCTCGTTACCTTGAGATGCAACTCAGTTTTTAGAGCATTTAGTGGCGAAGCAACTCTTCCCTTTGGAGAAAGGTTTTAACTCGTTACCCCAAGTTTTGGACTTGGTTTTTAGAGTGTAAGCTCGTTACCCTGAGATGCAACTCAGTTTTTAGAGCATGTAGTGGCGAAGCAACTCTTCCCTTTGGAGAAAGATTTTAACTCATTACCCCAAGTTTTGGACTTGGTTTTTAGAGTGTAAGCTCGTTACCCTGAGATGCAACTCAGTTTTTAGAGCATGTAGTGGCGAAGCAACTCTTCCCTTTGGAGAAAGATTTTAACTCGTTACCCCAAGTTTTGGACTTGGTTTTTAGAGTGTAAGCTCGTTACCCTGAGATGCAACTCAGTTTTTAGAGCATGTAGTGGCGAAGCAGACAGATCAGATATGTAACATAAGGAGTTTATTTCTGGTTTATAGTCTAGATTAAGCCTCGTTAAAACCTTTCCTGGCGAAAACCCTCCTTAGGGATAAAAAACCAAGATAGGAAAAAGAGTGCTTTACCCGACTGTCATCATACAATTTAGGTCAACTGAAGTAAAATCTCAGGTGCTTAGCATTCCACGTCCTAGGTATTTGTCTTCCAGTTAGATATTCAAGTTCATATGCTCCTCGTCCTATTTCATTCCTGACTCTGAATGGGCCTTCCCAATTTGGGCCGAGCTTTCCATGTCTGGGATCTTTTCGTGCTTGTTCAATTTTTCGAAGGACCAAGTCTCCTTTTCTGAATTTCCGAGGTTGTACCTTTGTGTTATATCTTCTTGCCGACCTGTCTTTGCAGACTTGTTCTCTGAGGTGAGTTATTTCTCGTTCTTCTGTTAATAAGTCAAGCTCGGCTCGAAGATTTTCTTCATTGTTTGCAGAATTATGTTCTTGTACATGAGGGCTGGTGAAGGAAATTTCCACAGGGATCATCGCGTCACTTCCATATGTCAGTCTGTATGGTGTTTCTCCAGTGGTAGATTGAGGTGTAGTGTGGTAGGCCCAAAGTACCATTGGTAACTCCTCGGACCATCTTCCCTTTGACTCTCCCAATCTTTTCTTCAATCCATTAAGGATTATTTTATTTGCGGCTTCAGCTTGTCCATTTGTTTGTGGATGTTCGACTGAAGTCTTGGCATGAAAAATGTTGTATTCCTTGCACAGGTCGGTGAACTCTATGCAGTCGAATTGCTTCCCATTGTCAGAAATTATCGTATTTGGAATGCCATGTCGGCAAATGATTTGTCTCCAAACAAATTTTCTTATCTTTCCTGCCGTAATGGTTGTTAATGGTTCAACTTTAATCCACTTTGTAAAGTAGTCAATGGCCACCACTAGATATTTGACCTGCCCAGGTGCCAAAGGAAATGGGCCTAAGAGATCTATCCCCCACATTACGAAGGGCCATGGAGAGGTGATACTGTGAAGTTCCTCTGAGCTCATGAAACTTAGTTTAGAAAACTTCTGACAAGCATCACATTTTTTGACAAACTCTTTAGCATCTGCTCTCAAAGTTGGCCAGTAGAATCCGGCTCTAGGATCTTTGCGGCTAAGGACCTAGCTCCTCCATGACTTGCGCAAACTCCTTCGTGCACCTCCTTCAGAATAAAATTCTGTTGATCCTGGGGGATGCATTTGAGTAGCGGTGAAGAGAATCCTCTTCTGTAGAGCTGGTTATTTATAATAACGTAGAAGCTGGAATGATAAGCTATCTTGCGTGCTTCTACTGGATCTGGAGGTAATTTATTTTCCTGGAGATACTGAAACAATGGGGTTATCCAAGAGTTTATATAATTGATGTTTGTTACCTCGATTTCTTTGATGCTTGGTTTCTTAAGAGTTTCCTGAATAACTGTTTTGTTGCATCCCGACTTTTTTGTACTGGCGAGCTTTGATAGTTGGTCGGCTCTTAGGTTCTGTTCTCTGGTTATGTGTTGAATTCTGAATCCTGCAAAGTTGGTTATTAAAGTTTTTACTTTGTTTAGGTACCTGGTAAGCTGAGGATCTCTAGTTTGATATTCCCTTCCGACCTGCCCTGTGACTAGTTGAGAATCGCTAAAGACTGTTATGGAGGTTGCTCCAACCTCCTTAGCCAGGAGTAGCCCTGCAATGAGGGCTTCATATTCTGCTTGGTTGTTGCTTGCTTTGAACTCAAAACAGAGTGCTTGTTCTAGGACTAAATTGTTAGGTCCTTCTAGAATTACGCCAGCTCCACTTCCTTTGATGTTTGATGCTCCATCCACGTAGAGAGTCCAGAATTGCTTTCCTTGTTTTTCTTTTGCTGGTGTGAGTTCTACCAGGAAGTCTGCTAGGATCTGTGACTTAATTGGTCCCCTTGGCTGGTAGTTTATACCGAATTTTGACAGCTCCACCGACCATCCTGATCATCCTTCCTGCTAGCTCGGGCTTATGCAAGATCTGCCTTATGGGTTGATTGGTTTTTACCACTATCTGATGAGTCTGGAAATATGGCCTAAGTCTCTGTGCTGCTGTTATTACTGCAAGAATTACCTTCTCAATTTTCTGGTACCTTATCTCAGGGCCCTACAGAGCTCTACTCACAAAATAGATTGGTTGTTGTCCATCAGGATTTTCTTGAACCAAAACTGCGCTGATAGCATGTTCGCTTACTGCTAAGTATACTAGGATTTCCTTTTCCGGATCTGGTTTCTTCAAAATGGGAGGTTGTGATAGGTAGGTCTTGATTTGCTAGAAAGTTTGTTCGTACTCCTCTGTCCACTGGAACTTACTTCCTTGTCTAATAGACTGGAAAAAGGGTCTCAAACGTTCCCCAGATTTAGACAAGAATTTGGACAAGGCTACAACTCTTCCAGCCAGTCTTTGCACTTCTTTCATGTTGGATGGGCTTTTCATTGCTAAGATAGTTTGGCATTTCTCTGGGTTCGCCTCGATTCCTCGGTCAGTTAACATGAAACCGAGGAATTTTCCCGAGTGAACAACAAAAGAACACTTCTCAGGGTTGAGCCTCATATTGTATTTCCTGAGTTGGTTAAATATTTCTTGGAGATCATCAATATGCTGTCTTTCTATTGGAGTCTTGACCACCATGTCATCAATGTAGACTTCTATGTTGCGTCCGATTTGCTCCGCAAATACCTTGTCCATCAGTCTTTGATATGTTGCCCCGACATTTTTTAATCCGAAGGGCATGACTTTGTAACAGTAGTTGGCCATATCTATGATAAAAGCTGTTTTGTCTTCATCTACTGGGTTCATTCTGATCTGATTGTAACCCGAATAAGCATCCATAATGCTGAGGTATTTGTAACCAGAAGCTCCGTCGACTAGGTGATCCACACTGGGGAGCGGGTAGGCGTCTTTAAGACATGCTTTGTTCAAGTCGGTGAAGTCAGTGCACATCCTCCACTTCCCATTGGACTTTTTGACCATGACAACATTCGCAAGCCATGTGGTGTATTCAATCTCCCTGATGAAACCGGCGTCTAGCAGTTTCCTTGATTCTGTTAATGCTGCATTCCCGCGTTCCTCGCCCAGTCTTCGTTTTTTTGGGAAATGGGTTTGATTTTTGGATCGATCATTAATTTGTGACATACAAAATCTGGGTCGATCCCTGGCATATCTGCGGGAGTCCAAGCAAATAAGTCAAAATTTTCTTTTAAGATTTGTATTACCTAATGTTCTTCCTCAGATGAGAGAGTCGTCCCAATCCGAGTTGTTTTTTCTGCTTTATCTCCGATTTGAACAATCTTTAGCTCCTCGGTAGGTTGAGGCCTTCTATCCGAGAATTCGATTCTTGGGTCCAGCTCGATAGAATGGATCCTGAGTTCAGCTCCACAATCCTTGTTGGAAGATCTCCTTGTTTCCAAGATTTTTACATAACAGCGCCGAGCTTCGTCCTGTTCGGCTCTCATAACTCCTATCTTTTGGTCATCAACAGGAAATTTCATAGTTAAATGGGGAGTTGAGACAATTGCTCCCAAAGCATTTAAGGTGGGTCTTCCAATAATGATATTATAAGAAGTAAGAGCATTAACAAGCAGATATTTTACATTTACAGTTTTGTAAACCCCATCAGATCCAAAGGTCGTTCTGAGGTTTACATAACCTCTTACCTCTACCCGTTCTCCCGCGAATCCTACTAGGCTTCCGTCAAAAGGATGAATAGTATCTGTTGGGAGGGAAAGATTCTCGTAGGTCTTCCAGAATAAAACGTCAGCAGAGCTTCCTTGGTCGATCAAGACTCTTCTGACCGAGCAGCCTTCAATGTTTATTCGGACTACCATTGGATCGTCTTGATTCATGTCCTTTAAACCTGCGAAATCCCTATCAGAGAATGAAATGACAGGATGGGATTTACCTGATTGCTTTCGTTCTAATTTATTTACGGAACAAATTGTTCTGAGGTGTCTTCTTCTGGAAGAAGAGGTAGGTCCACCTCTTGCGAATCCTCCTGATATGGTGTGAATGGATCCGGCTCTTCTCCTAGGTGTGCTTGGTCCGGGGTTCCTTTCAGGGGATTCGTCCCTATTCCTTCTACGATCATAATCTACCCGAGCTGTTTCTTTTTTATTTTTCTGCCTGCCATCGTATACGTATCTCCCGAGGTGGCCAAGTCTGATAAGTTGTTCGATTTGATTTTTCAAAGTCCAACAATCATCAGTATTATGCCCAAATGCGCGATGAAAGTCACACCTTTTTGTCCGATCAACCCCCTCAGGGGTATCCTTAGGGGGTGGAGGGAGTTCTATGATTCTTGAGTTATACACTTCGCGCAAGATTTGACTTCTTCTAGCATTTAAAGGGGTGAAATGATCAAAAATTGGGCCTGGCTTGGGTGGCCTAGCCGACCTTCCATTTTTCTTTCCGGGATGGTTCTTGAAATTGAAGGCCCCCTTGTTATTTTGTTGGTTATTGTGACGGGACGAGTCGTCTTTTTCTAATGGTTTTGTTAACATCGCCCGAAGACGTCTTTTGGCTACAACTGCCTCTTCTGCATCTATCTGACCCGAGGCTTTGCGTCTGAAATCGGCTATGTCAGTCGGTTTTGACTTGGCTAACTCGTCTGCGAACTGACCTTCTTTTACTCCATTGATGATTGCTCTGAGATGTATCTTAGGATCCAACTCTTTTACCTGCATGGCTTCTCTGTTGAAACGGTTGATGTAATCCTTAAGTGGCTCGCCGTCTACTTGAAGTTTGCTAAACAGACTATCCTCCGTTTTCTTAAAGGGACAGCTCGACAAGAACTGGTTTTTAAAGGCTGTGCTGAATTCCTCGAAATCTCTAATTGATCCGTGAGTCAGAGTTGAATACCACTGCAACACGGGTCCTGTCAAAGTCCCTGGAAAAATCTTACACAAAACAGGATTAGTAGCACCTGTTGTGAGCATTATTGTGTGGAATCTAGTAAGGTGTGAATTCGGATCAGTTGTTCCATCGTAGACAGGTAGGTCAGGAAATTTAAAATATCTTGGTAAAGGAACAGACATTATATAATCAGTGAAAGGATGAAAACGTGAATCGGTATGATTATTTTCATGAACCTGGGGTCCTGAACGTTCTGAGGGAGTTTGAGTCCCTGAAGAGTACGCGTCCTCCTCCTCTTCCCGAGAGTCTCGCGTATCATTCAGTTGCTCTCGCATCACTCTGTTTTCCTCCAAGACCCTCTGGTTCTCCTGTCTGAGTTGTTCGAGCTGTTGTGTCAGCTCTTGCAATGTTGGTCCGTCCTCGTTGGCGTTAGACCTTGTTTTTACCATCTTTTGGAAGTTCTTGTGGTACTCTGGGAGAGTTTTACCAGAGCCCCATGGTGGGCACCAAATGTTCTTACAAAGCCTAAATTCTACTCGAATGGTACAACTAGGCTAAGTGAAGAAGCTAGTGTGTGTTCTAATGCTGCTTGTGCTCCTCCTTTTATAGGTGCTGGTGGTATCTTCTATATATGGCATGATTTACTGATTGGGGGACAACATGCGTTGATTCTGCTGTCAGACTGCTTAACATCAGTTCTTTCCTTATTTGTCTGGTTCCCTCCTTTAGTCAAGCCAAGGATCCTGCTAGGGTGTGTCAGGTCTACTTCTCCGAGCTTACCCTGGTCGAGCTTTCCAACCGAGCTTCCCCTGACTGAGCTTAGCAGGTACGTAACATAAGCCTCCCAAGTTACGAGGTGTTGTTTAGTGAAGTAGCTTAATTGTCCTTATTGTCAGGGATCCGGGCTTGTCCTTTTCGATTTGTTGATATAGGAGGTACATGACAAGGTTTATTTTAATTTAGGTGCCTTCATTAAAACTATTTCAATTTATTTTTGGTGTATTTTTACAATTAGAATTTAATTTTGTACTGAAGATTTTTTTTTTTTTGGTCAAATTATGCTGAAGAATAGTTGTAGCAATTTGGAGAATTTGGGCCCTTGCAGCAATATGTTGTGTTGTTGGGTTCCTTCTCATTCTCTGCTGAGTCCTACTTGGGGGATTACCGCTTGTGCTTCCCACTCTCCTTTCTCTCAACCTCGGAGCCTGAAAATAAGCTGCATGGACGCCGGCGGCACGGATTCCGATGGCCGCGAATACACGACCGCCGACGAGATGTGGAGGGAACAGGCAGGTGACCCTGACAAGAAGACCCTGTGGTATCGTCATGGCGTCTCCTACTGGGAGGTACCTTTCTCTCTTCTGCTCCCAAACCATATTTAAAATCTATGCTTAATGGAATTTGCTTCGCTTTTTCTGATTGTTTTCTTAACTGGTTCCTGCTCTTGGAAGCTTATGGGAAAAAAATGGATGGTGTGTGTTTGTAGTGGCAGGCTTTTTTCTGGGGTTGGTTGCTTTGATGTTGCAAGTGATGAATTGTTGTAAAGTTTAAGTTTTTTTTTCTTTTAATTGTTTGTGAGAGCAGGGCGTTAATGCAAGTGTAGATGGGGTATTGGGAGGGTTTGCAAATGTGAATGAACCAGATATAAGTTGCAGCGAGGATTTCTTGAAGATTCTCTTATCTGAACGTTTTTCAGCTGATGTCAACCATCAACCACTTGTTGCTCTTGGTACTCCCTCTTTGCCTATTTATTCCACTGCCCCCCTTGCAGCCCACTTATGAGAACCAATATGGTTGTTAAATGATATTGGTTCATAGATTTTCAAATTGAATGAGATTTTTGCTGGGGCTTTATTTGATTTTTTTTTCTTTTCTTAGCAAAGATGGGTATTGTGTTTTAGTTTATTTTTCTGAGTGTTGTTGGGAAATATGATGTTTGGTACCTGCTTTGCTTTCATTGAATGTAATACACAAACTGCTTTAAATATTTACTTCTTATCCATGGGAGATCTAATCGGAAAACTCTGAATTCCAGATTGTGGTTCTGGCATTGGTAGAGTCACCAAAAATCTGTTAATAAGATACTTCAATGAGGTTTGTAAGATTTGCCTTCCTTACATATATTTTCTCTTGGTCAGACTACTGTATAGGTCACTCTCCAAGCATCTTTTTTTCTTTTATGGTTCATCAACTGATGCTTATTTCGATAATTGTTATTGGTGCTACAGTTCTAATAAAAAGTTGGTGGAGCATCTATTGTTTGAATGTTTACAATGCCATGAATATTTATTTAGTCACTTCTCTTGTCTGCCATTATGTTTATATTTGAAAGGTAACTTATTGTTGGCATGTTTGAGAGACTATTGTGAAGGAGAAACAACAAACTAAATGAAAAGATGTAGTGGGATCATGATGATGTTCCTTTCTATTTACTATGGTGTTAGTGTAAAGAGAAATATAACGAACTAGTATTTGATTCCATGTGATGAATGGATATACGCCTTCTTTAATGCATACCATAGTTTGGAGCTCAAACAGCTTGTGGGGAGTTGTCGAGCTTTTTATTTATTAACCCCAAAATCTTTGTGAGAAGCCTCTGTTTTTATGCTCAAGTTGTACCAAATATATTCATGTCCCACCCCATTTAAGTATCAACTGTCAATGCAATCCAGGCTGAGCAGCTTCTGGGATATCAACCAATCATCCTATTCAAAAAGGTAGGAAAAGGAAGAAGCAGGGATTGTAATATAGCATGGGATCTAAAACTAGAAGTGGTAATTTTTGACATAGCCCAAGTTATGTGAGTTTGGGATGAACTTATATGGATTTGTATCATAAATGGAGGATAACCTAACCTATAGACAAGTCATGTCAGCCCATTAGGTCAAGCCTTATAATTATTTGGGTTGTGCACAGGTTGAGCATTTTAACCAAACCTATCTTAGCTTTTACTAACTATATAACATGAATAGAAATCTGTTTAGTTCCTTGTTCCTAATATTGGTGGCCTTATCAAATGACAGTCTCTGCATCTCTTTATTTCTTCCTTTTCTCCTCTTTTTCTGGAACAAACCTTTTTTATTACTTTTGACTTAGAGATGCAGCCTAGCTTTTAATTGTTTTTGTTATCATAATGCCCCTTGCATGTATGTCCCTCTCTTATATGGTCTATAATTTTTTTTCTTTAAATTCAATCTGGAAGTCTTTCATGCTTGATATTTTAGAGATATTTTAAGTTAATATAGATAATTTGTCTGTTCTAAAATTCAGGTCGATCTTCTTGAGCCAGTATCACATTTCTTAGAGGCTGCACGTGAAACTTTGGCTCCTGGATGTCATACAAATTCAGATATACACAAAGCAGTTAATTTTTATTGTGTGCCTCTTCAGGTGTGTGTACTTGACCTCTGCATAAATGACAGCATCTTTCTTTCACTAGGTTAGATGATTGAGATAACGCTGAATGTGAATAGTTTGTGGAATTTGCATTCAAACATGTTACCACCCTGCCTTATATTCCCCATAGAATATAAATAAATAAGAACAAAATTGGTCACAGTGAATGCTATTTAAACAACAAGAACAGATAACATAACATTTTGGAGAGAGAGATTGCCCTTTTCTAATTGAATGTGCTGTCTGACCCTTTACATATGTCCTACTCATACAGATTGAATCGCATGAGAACAGCCTATAGACTTTGGTACTATTAGACATTAAGCTATATTACAATAAATGAATAACATAAATAAAACAGCTATTATGTACAAAGTTTCCAATAAACAGAATAGCTGACTATTTGATATTTGACTTTTTTTGGCTTTGTTATTGTGTAGGTTTCTTTCCCCTTTTCTTGTTTTGTTTTTTCTTTTTCTTTTTAAAGAATTTCATTTAGACAAAGAGAGGGTGTTACAAAGAATTGGGAGGATAAGAAATCCTCCTTGCAAAATAAAACGAGTACAAACAATGAGGACCAAAAAGAAAAACATCAGTGAAGCATAACTATCCAATCTCTCAACGTTTCTGTGGGAGAAACCCCTGTCAAAAGACCATGGGCTTTACACCAAGTAGAAGTCAAATTATCTAATCTTATCCCAAAGGAGTTGGTAAACCAAAGAAATCTCCATAGTCCTTAACCATGCAAGAATTACATTCCAACAAAATACACCAAAGAGCAGCATAGATTGCATACTGCCACAAGAATTTGGCATTCTTATGTTGCTTAGCTTCATATCATTTAGAGTTAGTGCATTCAAACTTTTAGTCATTGACAGTTCCAAAAAATTTTGCAATTCCTGATTTTTTTATTTGAGTTTTGATGTTGCGTTAATTTTTTTATTTGCCATTTTTTGCTTGAATAATAGGAAGACTAGCTTTTCTTTATAATTGCAAAAGGTCACTTCAGTAGTTCAGACTTTAAATGGACCATAATATTCTGTGTCTTTTAACACTCCAATTATCCTGTCAATAACTATCTGCAAACTAGCATTTATCATCAGAAGATGTATGCAGTGAAGCAGCTAAATATTAGTTTAAATACTCTTAGAGACCTTATTCGATAGTACAAAGTCAATGGCTGCTCCTTCTCCCTATTCCCTCCTCTGCCCACAAAATAAACGCGTAAATATGTATTTTGTTGCCATTGGCACTTTTGATAGTCTTTAGTAGAAAGATTCAAGTTATCGGTACAACTTTGGCATTTTTTAATTTTGATACTTATTTAGGTTTTAATAATTTTAATCACTTTCAGTCTATTCTTCGGTAATGTTATTGAGCACCTCTTGCTCTCGTTGTTTTAGGATTTTACACCAGATACTGGAAGATATGATGTAATATGGGTTCAATGGTGTATTGGTCATCTTACAGATGATGATTTCATTTCATTTTTCAAGAGGGCAAAGGTAAGTTGTCTTTTCTTTGATTAATATTTATGACTCTGCAGAGCAGCATATTTGTTAATTGGAAGTCAAGAAATACGTTTGAATTTTGAAGCAATCAATTTGGATAAGGGAAGGTTCTGTAGAGTTAAGGATTTACTTAAGGCCTCAGCTTTATCCGCCAATTTTAGAATAAAAAGATGTGTAAAGACATGCTTGATGAAGTAATCCAGTTTATTTATTACTTGGGTGGCTCACCTATGATGAAAATGTAATTTTTGGTTCACATTTGCCAAATTTGTGATTTGCATTGGTGCTAGCTAACATGCAAGTTTTGTATTATTGCAGTGAATGAGATTACATGATAAGAATTTAGTGATCATTTCTAAAAATATGTAAAAATATACAGCTATTCATATGAAGGAATCTTTTCGTTTCTATAATATCAAAAAATTGCCACTTACTCGCACTGAATGTTTAAATGGATTTGGTCATAGGAGAAACTGTACCTCTTACTATTTGGGCATGCAGAAATATTTGATAATCTGGAAGTTTGTCTTTAATTCATCTTAACAGTGCTAAGGATTGATAATTTGTAGCTTTCATTGGTTTTTCTGAACTGTATACATAGGTTCATTTAATTTGTAACCTTGTGACGGTTTTGTTCGATTCAAGCTATTATACCTGTCTCAGTTGATTGGTGGAGTCGATAATTTCTTTCTTGGTAATTCACATAAGTATGCAGGATTTGCCTACCACTACTGTTATTTCTGACTTGAATTTAAGTTAAAAATTTTCTCACTTTTGTCCTGTGTTTTCACTCTGATGGCACTGACTGACATATACATTAATACAGGTTGGCCTCAAACCAGGTGGATTGTTTGTCCTGAAGGAGAATATTGCCAGATCTGGTACTTTTCTTTTTGTTGCATTTTTGTCTTTCCAATATGCTGAATTATTTCTTTCCTGCATTTTGTTCAACTAATAAAATTGGCTCAGGCAGCTTTTCTGAAACATATCTCTCAAACTTGACTGTATTTAATCTTCAACTGTACATTCATCTGCTTCTATGGCTCCCCAGACATCTAGAGTGCCAAGCAGAGTAATGAAGAATAACTTTTTAATAGATGGAAGTTGGAGCAACAGTTTCAAGTTTATAAATGGATGATATGATGCTGGGACAGTACCACAAAATAAACTTCCTAGGGATGACTGGATGAGACCAATTATAAAGAAATCACATGTTGACATTAGCAAGTTTGGTTTTAATGAAATTGTGGGGAAAAATCAATTTTGTCTAAAAGCTCTTTTAGGAAGAATTTTATCATAAGCTGTTTTGAACAAAATACACAGTGGCAACTGTTTTTTACGGTTTCAAGCACAATAGTAGAGCTCTGAATTTTAGGAAGGAAGTGAAATAGTTTTGTGGAGCCCAAATCATATTGTTTGGTTATTTTTCCTTTTTAAAGGGTTCATTTTTAACAAGAAGCTAAACTTCATAAACTTTAGCTTAAAGGAGAGTGTTGGAATGTCTAGAATTATATCATAATCTCATGATTATATCCTAGAATAGTTTGGACTTTGGAGTATCTTTGATGATCTCTTAAGAATAGTTTCCATATCTTTGTATTTTATGATTTTTTCTTTATTTAATTAGGATTAAGAATTTCTATTTGTATAAACAAGGGTCACCCTTCACACAAATGTCAGGACAATTTTATTATTTTGAGTATTTCTTTTCCTCCCTCCACCTAATCCCCATTATTTCAACAGTAAAAAGACTTAGTTAAATATTATTTTATATTATACTTGTAGGGCTGATAAAGATATAAAGTTTGACTGTGCAAAATAAAAATTATAAGAATTTTTAGGTGATTCTGGAGTAAGAGATTCAGGTATAAAAAATGAGATAAGATGTTCATTAGCAATGAAGTAAGCAATAAAAATTAAAAGGGCTATAGTCACTCATTTCCATTTATTTATCATATCGGCTTCCAGACAATATAGAGGTTCTCCCCTTTATTTCTTCATTCCATTGTAAACTACTCTGCTCCATCTTGTAAACTCCTAAACATTGCCATAAATGATGTAATTAACTTAATTTTTTTGTTATCAATTAATTAATCTATGTATCTTTCATTGAAGTAGTGGTTTATTTTGTGGTTTTGGATCTTTATTTCAATTCTTTGTTCTTTGCAGGATTTGTGCTTGATAATGAAGATCGAAGTGTTACAAGATCTGATTCATACTTCAAAGAACTCTTTTCTCAATGTGGATTGCATGTTTACAAATCAAAGGTAAATCCTTGCTTTTTCATATGGAAGACTAAATGTGCCTGCCATGGGCCCATGGCCTAGTACTAAATATCAAGGTTCTTTATCATTAGAAATAAACTAGAACACTACATCCTGGAGATATTATTTTTAATTTAAATAGGTGGTGCTCTACTTTTGACTAGCATACATAAATAGACAAATTAAAACCAAGATACTTTTCTTATATCCTTTTTCTATTTAGTTTTCTACTTCCCTTGGGTGAGATGTGAATAAGTCTTTCTCTAAATCTAAAAATATGATGTTGATGAAAATCGGTATCTTAATGTTACATGGAAAGTTACCTTTTACTGCCTGTGTGCACATGTTATTATTCTTCTTTAAACGATATTTCCCCATGCTGTTGCCTGTTGTTCTTCCTTATGTTCTTTTCCACCCCAAGATGGAGTAAACCCTCAATTTAGTTCCTGAACTTGTCATCTCTCTCCTTATTAGTCCTCAAACTAAAATAATTGTATAAGTAGTCCTCTAACTTTCATAGTATCCATCAAATTGGTCCTTTTCGAGGACCAATGTGACGGTATAATGTGAAAGTTGGAAGACTAATGTGATGAATATTTGAATTTTGAAAATTGGAAGACTACTTATGCAATTAGTTTAGTTTAGTTTAGGGATGAATTTGAGGGTTTACACCCTAAGGATGCTTACCTTTGAATGATGTCCTATGAATTCATATCCATATGTTTCTGATTGGTCCCTCATATCATATATTGGTAATCGAGTAAAGTACCATTTTAGTCCCCAAAAAATATAGGGTTGGTAACCTTTGAAAGATGGAAAATGTTGATCAAAAACTAAATTAATCGACATTTTCATATTTCAGGGACCAAAATAGTAATTTCCATTTTTAAAGGTCCAAAGTCCGGCTTTGTATTTTTTGGGATTAAAATGATGTTTTACTCGTTTTCTCTCGACACTCTTGTGCTTTAATTCACTTTTTACCAATCTTTTTTTACTGCTCCTGTTTATTAAGCTCCTTTTGTGTTCAATCAGGATCAGAAAGGATTCCCTGAGGGATTATTCGCCGTGAAGATGTATGCATTAACTACGGATGCTCCAAAGAAGGTTCACCGCACGAAATCTAAAGCAAAAGCTAATAGACCCGGAACCATCAAGTGATCAGTCTGTCTTGTGGGTTTGAATATTTTACCGAAGCCCATTCTTTTTTTCCCCCTATAATCATGTTGTATTCTAATCTTAAGAGTAGATATTAATGTGTTTGTGCAAGTCATCATTTCATTAAGCCATTAATCAGATTGTATGTGAAATGCAGTTCACATTTAACTTTACTCAGCCTGCAGCCACAGGTTTATCCGAGCGGGAATTTTGAGTTGTGTTATTACTATAAACGTAAGTTTTTAATTAATCATATTCATCTATTGTTCAATTACTGAAATGATAACTTAAAATTATATATATTTGCATATCATAAAAGTTGTATACGACTCGGATGCTATCCCTATCAACTTTAAGCTTTTGTTTAGCATTTCAACATGAGTTTCCTCAATGGTCTCACATGTCACTTATTATTTTTCACGCTGATTAGTGTTATATAAATTTGTAGTTAACACCTGTTATTTGATTACTAAATTATTAGTTCATTAATAGAATAAATAATAATTGTAAACCACCAACAAAGCTCAGGACAGTTGGTAGATAGTTGGACCTCTTAAGCATCTTGACATGAGTTTAATATCTGACGGAGACGGTGTGTATGAAAAAGATTGTTAGAAGAGGTAAAGTTTACTTTGCTGATCTCTAAGCCTCAAAAGGGGGTTAGTCTGGGGCTATAGGTTAGGGATATCTTTGATTCACACAAAATAATAATTGTAAACCCTAAATTATACAACATTCGATGTACACAATAATTTAACATTAATTAGTACACTTACTGCATGATTACACTTCTTAACTTAGTATAACTTTAAATTGAATTTCTATTCTGGGACAAATTTCAGAGATTCAAATTCATTATTTAACAGTAGTTTTATTTAGTGGTCATTAAGCAGACGTTATTTTTAAAAATTAATTTTCTTGAATCATATTCCTAATACATGACTCGGTGAAAGTGATCTGGTCCAAAATTGATTGTTTCCCCTTCATGAATGACCGGGTATAAATATAATACCATATCTTTTTGACTGAAAGCAGCTCATTGGTATGTTTAAACTTTAAACTGCGGATTGACCTCGTCCTACTTCAATAAAGGCCATGTGGTTCGCGAAAGCCAGAAAGAAAACCTTGTGCGATACTCCCTCCGGTCCTATTTATAAGACCCTTTTAACTACTTCACACATATTAAGGAAGTTGGTTAATTTAATTGATTACAATAAATTTGTCATGAATGTGTATCACATTTATTAAACTATCCTTGAATTTATTGAGACTCATTATCTTTCTCTTTCTATCTAACTACTCAATTGTGTCATACTCTCTCTACTAACTAATTACTCACCTACCTCCACTAATGGGGTATTTTTGTCAAATAATAATTAATGCATAGGAAAATCTGAAAAAGTTTTTATAAAAAGGACCAAGCTCACCTCCAAAAAAGTTCTTATAAATCGGACCGGAGGGAGTATTTTGTAAACGGTGGATAAAAAAGAAAAAAGTGCTCCACAATGTTACATTGCATGTTTCTCACTAATTTTTCCAGATTTCAATTACTTATATTATATAAATCGTCCCGTAGTCAAAAGGATTTTTCTTTTTGACGGATCGAGTTGTCTTATTGCATTATTAATAATATTTTTATTTCCCATTATTAAATCACACTATCCAGATACGATTATAAAACTATTAAATATTCACAACAATTTTCTATGTTGTTTTTGAAAAATGGACCTATTATAAAATCAATTCCATAAAATTAATTTTAAATTTGATAATTTTTTTTTAATTATTGATTCTATAATTATAAGAATTAGGCACCATATTCATGTAGATATGGGCGTTATTGTTGGCGTTAAACCATAGGTCATACATGGATCAAAATCACGTGGGACCCGCAGGACAAACACGTTGATCCATTCTATCTAGTGTGTAAAACTAAACAAGCTAGCTAGTGATCAAGTTTTGCAGGCGGGAAGTGGAGATCCACACAAGCACTTATTATGATCATAGGAAGACACATCAAACCTTTGCAAGTTACCACCCTTTGGAATCTCACCACACAGATTATTGTAACTCACATTCAACTTATGCAAAAACTTTAACGAAGTCAGTCCCTGAGGGAGCGTCCCATAGACACGATTGTTCCTCAAATCAATCGCTTCCAAGTTCTTAGACAAACCCACTTTCCCCAAATCAAAAGCCAGCGAGTTCCTCCCCAGTAATATCTTCTGCGTCTCTTTCTCCGACCCAAACAACACCGACGCATCACCCTCCAACATGTTCCTAGAAAAGTCCACAAACGCCAAGTTCAGCTTCGCCAACGACGCCGGAATCTTCCCGGAGAGGCTGTTTCGTGAGAGCGTCATCGACGTGAAGAGCTTCGAGAACGAACCGTAGGATTCCGGGATTGCACCGGAGAGGAAGTTGCCGTCGAAGGTGATTCCGACGAGGTTGGGGAGAGTGGAAAGAGAGGGAGGAAGGGGACCCGAGAGGCTGTTGTAAGAGAAGTCGATGGTGACGAGGGTTTTGATTTGGGAGAGGGAGTTAGGTATCTGGCCGGAGATGTTGGTGTGGCTGATCATTAGGTAACGGAGGGTGGTGAGGTTTCCGATGAGCGGCGGGATAGGGCCGATGAGGTTGGGGATATTGTAGAGATAGAGGAAGTTGAGGAAAGGGAGGTTGGCAATGGAAGGGGGAATGGGGTAAGGTTGGTGAAGCTCGAGGCCGGAGAGTTGGAAGTCGTTGACGCGGTAGGTTTGTGTGTCGGTGTCGCAGGAAACGCCGTGCCAGGTGCCGTTGCAGCAGTCGGTGGCTGGGTCCCATGAGGAGAGTTGAGTTGGGTTGCCAAACTCTGTCTTGATTTGGAGGAGGGCTTTCTTGTCTTGTGGGTTACATTTTTCTGAGAGGGTTGGATTGATGAGAAATGTGGTTAAGAGAAGGACTGGGAGGATGCTTGAGCTGAAGAACAACATAGCTGCTATGTTGTGATGGATGAGAAAAATGGATGGGGGATAAGTAAGTTTAAATAGGTAGGAGTAGGACACTTTGGATGTGAGTGTGAATTGGACTGGATCATGGCATCATGCTTTATCTCCTTTGAAATAGTCCCTCGGACAGCTCATAGTTGAATAGTGTACTTTATCATGGAAAAAGATATTATAAGGGAAATATATACTATATGTGATCTAATCTAATATTAGACAAAGGAAAAAATTTCTTCGCATTAAAATATTAAGTATATATAAAGAGTGAGAAATAGGAAGATAGAATAAAACTAATAACCAAAAATTTGGGATATGATAAAGTAAGTGCATGTAATGAAAAAGTGAAAAGAAATTGGAGAAAATAAAAGGTGTTAAAAGGGTCTATGAGAGAAAGGATGGTTATACAGTATACAAATATACAACAAGATTAAAGATAGAGAGAAAATAGAGAATTATGAGATTTAATGGATGGTATGATGATAGAGATGGTAAAATGAATAAGTTTATTTGGCTAATTCGAATCCACCCGTTAAATTGTATGACTTGGTTTTGAAAAATTGAGCCCCAATTAATATTAGACTTTTTTTAGCCCAATCTATTTTATCAAGATGACGGGCTTAGTCAACATTTCACAGGGTTTGGACACCATTTTTTTAGCCTTATTAAATTTGGACACTTTTTACTCAACCTGTTTTAGCTCACAGCCCACATTAGGCAAGCTCAAATCGAGTTGGATAGCCCGTTTTGTCATTTATAAATAGAAAGATAGAGAAATAAAATGTTACGTGAGCTATTGTATAAATGTGTATTATAGCCTCATTATGAAATATGAGAGTCAAATTATGAAGGTTGTTTTTTTTTTTGTTCAATGAAGGTTGTTTTATGATCGGTTCAGTCAACTCGCGTAATGTCTTATTGTCAATAGTCAGAATGGTTGGGCTTCTATACACCACCTATGGATAAGTCCAAATTTTGAGCTTGCAGAATTAATTGAATTTTAGGTGTTGAATGATACAAAAAAAACTCGATTTAAAACAATATTTCCTTATCAATAACTAATAAGTAACACAGTCACTCCATTTGGTGCAGGGTGAAACCGGGGAAGAGATTTTAGAGGGAGAGAAATAAAGAAGAATAATGTATTTTATCCCGTTTGATTACTTGCAGAACTTAATAAAAAATTGAAAATGACTCAATTTAAATTTGTTCTTCTCATCTTATCGGAAGAAAATAACTAAATAAAATGTTTGTCTTTAATTTAATCTATTTTTTATTTTCATTTTTTAACCAATCAAATATAGATAGAATAACGGGACTTTTAACATGGTTATTCCTCCGAAAAAGGGGTGTACGACCATCCATGGTGCCACCTTTTAACACCATTAGATTATGCTTAAAAACTACTATCATTTAACATTGATAGTGTTTCGGATCAAAAATGAAAAAAATAGAGATTGAGATTGAGATTGAGAAGGTTCAAAATGGAGATTGAGATTAAGGGTTCCATGTTCATTGTGAAGAATGATTACAAGTGTGGAGAATTTTCTCCCTGTTTCGGTTGTTGCATTTGGTTGCCCCTAGTGCTTATATAATGACACTAAACTTGGGGTCCAAGTATTACATTGGATTCTATTAAAATAACTCAACTATATCAATCCTCACAGAATACGCCCTCTGTCTCTGGGCATGCCTCTTCCCTTTTGGAGTATGTCTATTGAGTTGTGCTTAAAACAGAGAAAGGTGTCCCTCCATTTCGGTGAACGGTTATGTTGTGCTTCTTGCTGCGTTGTGCCTTCTGCTGCACTGCGCCTCATGCTGTGTTGTGCCTCCTGCTGCCTAATGCGTTGTGTCAGTCAATGTGTGTTGTTGGGTGCATGCTATGAGCTGTCGCTGTCAGCTTGCTTCCATGTCCATGCTTTTGAGGCAACGTCCTTTTCAAGCAAGTCTTAAGGTTAAGGGAAAATATTTCTCTTTTCCAGTATAAAAAGTTCATTGTGCTGCCAAGTTCGCCCTGCAGGGTACGCTGTACTGCTAAGTTCGTTGTACTGCTAGGTTCGCCCTACATGGTTCGCTCTTCATGCTTACGCTACAGTGTCAGGTTCGCCTTGTGCTGCCAGGTTGGCTTCTGGATGTACGCCCGGTGATTTCCTGTTGTAGCTTTTTTTTGTGTCAGCTTCCTTGTGCTCTTGTATGCTTTAATTGAGAGTTTTATACAAATTGATATGGAAGAGATAGCTATATATAAAATAGAATTTTGCAAATATGATCTTAACAAATTACAATATACTAGTGCGTAGTAATTGATTTTGATGGGAGAGAAAAAATATAAATTATATATAAAATAAATTACTATTAAAGAATAATTTGTATAAAATATATGTCATAATTAAATATTTATAATTATCGGTTATATAATAAATAAAAAATAATGTTTAAAAAGTATATTCGTTCAAAGATTTTAATAAAATAAAAAAATTATTAGCATTATTATAAAATAAAACATAGTAAAAATGAGTGTAAAAATATGATAAACATGGGTATAATTAAAATAGAACATATGAAATAAATCACTACTTAAAAAGTTAATGTAATGACATATGTAAAATATATGTCATAAATATTTATGATATTGGTTACAATTACATAATAATTATAAATAAATAATACACAAATATTAAACTTGATCAAATACCCAAAAAGTATAAAAGCATATGATTAGCATGATTGTAAAAAAAACATAATAAAAATGAGCATTAAAATATTATAAGTGGACAAACATTAATTTCAAAATGATCCTCAAGAAGTGGTGGTCTTAACTTAAACCAATAACCTGTCTTTTCCTAACAAAATCCTACTATATAAAAAAAAAATATGCTTCATGAAAATTGTGTCATGAAAGCATACCTTGTTTAATTATTAGTTCACCTTTCACAATTGCATTAGCAGGATGTGACATGTACCTTCTGAGGATGAGGGGCGAAAAGCAGACCCTGTTGGTTGTGGGACTCGAATTCTTTGTAGTCAATTTTTTTCACAGTCATTGCAGTCAGTAAATCTTGGTCGTCTAATAGAGATCGGACGATTCAAAGGCCGAGATGAGTTTTTTTATACATCTCGGCCTCTGAACCGTCCGATCTCCATCAGACGATTTGGATTTGTCGATTGCATTGCAGTCAATTGTAGCAAATCCAAATTCGTTGGTTGTGCTTTTGCAATATTGGTAGAGTCAACAACAGGTTATGCCTCATATTGAAGTTAGCTTGGTCTTATAACTCTACCACCACTACTAGAAAAATTTAAAATAGGGACGAAATTTTTCCGTATCTAAAATGCACTTTTTCCGTCGCTAACAGGGTTAGAGACGGAATCAGAGACGGAATCCAAGTGGTCGCTGATTTGGTCGTCACAAATTTTTTAGCGACGAAATGTTTATGTCCATCTCTGAATAGAGACGGAATTTTTCCGTCTATAGAAGTTAATAGTATAATAAATATTAAGTGATTCCGTCTCTGACAAAGACGAATCTAGGGATTAATTGTTCGTCTCTATTTAGAGACGAAGTTATTTGTCCATCGCTAAAGTAGTAAGTTCTATTCCGTCTCTATGTTTGAAGTTTCTGTCTCTAACTTGCGACGGACTTTATGTTCCGTCTCTAATCCGAAGAAGTTAATATTGGAATATCTGCCTCTAATTTCCGTCTTTATTCTTTAATTTTTTTCTGATTTAAATATATAACATAGTGTTGTTATATGAATTACATTAGAAAATAAAGGAATTGTAAATTTAAAGTAATATTGAAGTACAAAAAAGTCATATCTAATTATCAGAATATATTTCTTCATAAGAATTATATTAAGAAAATTTAATGAATTCAACTAATATTATTAATTAATGTGAATTAATTAACTTTTTTCATGTTATGAATTATTTAACTTATACTTATATTTAAAACCGGAGTAATATATATCTACAATTTTCCCTAACATGCTAGTATATCCACTAATAGCAAATAGTTAAAAGATAAATCACAACCTATTTACTATTTTAAAAGAATTACTAGTACACCTTAGAGACGGAAAAATTCTGTCTCTAAAGACCGTCTCTAATATAGTTTTAACAATTTAGAGACGGACTTAGAGACGGAACACAACTGAGACGGACTATTCCGTCTCTAAATTCCGTCTCAAAAGAAGAAAATTTTGCTTCTGTCTCTACCTTGGATATTCCGTCTTTGATTCCGTCTCTAAATTCTATCGGTAATTACAACTTTTCTAATAGTGCTCACCTTTCCTGCTATCACAACATAATTGGATTTTTGAGATAGCCCTAATCAAACATGCACTGCAATCTTGCTCTAATAAATCAGGTGTACAATGCACAATACCAAATATAGAGCTAGCTACTGGTTTAAGCACGTAAATCAGTGGTACAAACCTCTAATTCCTTGAAATAGAAACGCAAAGCATAATTTTGAATAGAAGCAAACGAAGTTAGAGAGGGGGAATAATAGGTGTTACCGTAGAGAGGAGGGTTGAAGATTCTGGATGAAGAGGTGCATGTCGGAGAAGAAAATCGAACGCCACGGAAAGAAGAACCTCATGCCGCCGGTTAGAGAAGAGAACAACACGCCGCCGACGGGAGAAAAGAACTACACACTTTCGAATTGCATATTAAAAACAACAAATTGCAACAATGAACGACAATGAACCGCGTGCAGAGAAAATGACAGTTGTTCTCAGCAAGGACTGGAGCTCGACAAGGAGCCCAAAGTTTCAAGCTCTTGATCTAACTATACTAGAGTGTGAATTGAAGGTCTCGGTCCCCCTCATCTCCTATTTGTCCTTGTGTTCTCAACTGCTTCATGCCTACTTCTGCCCATTATTGGGTCACGTCCGTTGCCAAGTTACCGCCTCGTCGACCCGTAACCCACATTGCATGCTCTGCTTCTTGATCCTACTCGGTCGGCCCAATGTTAAGGGAGTACAACAGTGAATTGAAACCTCGCACCGCCAAATTGTAAGCAAAGAGAACTAGAGAATGACAGTGAACTGCGCACGAAGAATTCAGATGATTAGCGTGGAGGGAGAAGATAATTTTGGGGAGCTAGCGTGTATTTCACGTGCGGTTTAAACCTTGACTAATGTTTTTTTAATTTCTATGATTATATTTTAAAATTTTAAAAATGGGAAGGACTTCAAAAATATTTACTTACGGTTGAAGGTGAAGGAAAAAGTAAAAACTTACCCGCGGTTCCAGGTAATTGATGCACTCAAAGCCAGTTTTAACAACCGTGGCCATGTAATCCCCACTAAAACCCACTTAGGTGGGGGTTCAAAAAAACCCTTGTTAATTAACCCCAACTAAACAACTTTTTTCTCGTAGTGGTATTGTCAAATTTGAGGGCGCTTCCCCAGATCATGTTTTAAAGAATTTTCAAATTCATTATGTGTAACTTTAGGAACTTTGGAAAGTTACTTCTCATTTTCTTCAATTCTTGGATTCTCAGAATTTTTTTCAAGTTCAATTGATGTGGAAGTTGTATTTTTTTCATATTTCTCACAAGACTTCCTCTTGAAAAAAGAATCAATTTTTTACTCTTTTATCATATTTTTTCAAATATAAATTTATCATCTCACCTACATAGGAAAATAGAAAAACAATCATCACAATTCAAAACATACCAAAACTCATACAATAATTAAATAGCTAGGAAACACTAAAAAATTGAAAGAACCTTAGATTTTAAAAATAATTTTTATTGGTTATGTTTTTACCCAACACCAGAATGGTAATGGCCTAATGTGTTTTTAAACCTTAATTTTCAAAACAATTAAATAGGAAAAACAATTAAATATAGGTAGGAAACTAATTACTCAACACCACAATGCTCCCCTCTTAGTTTAGCAAATTAATAAGAGCCGCCTCTTGGCTCCTTGAGACCTTGACCGCCATTCGATTGTCCCTGAAAACAATATACAAGTAACATTTTAATTTTTAAGTTACGTAGGAATCACAAATTGCAAACATGATTTTTATTTGTGTTTGGAATGTAGAAGCTTGATTATAATATTTAGTAGGGATGTAATCGAGTTGGGTTGGATCAGGTTTGGGGTAACATCAAGTCCGAACCGATAGTGGGTTGCTTATAAAAAAAAGAATGGTAGTGGGTTGGGTTGGTTCGGGTTTTGTATTTTTTGGGTGGGTAACCCGAACCGAACCAATCCGAATATGTTCGGGTTGTGTTGGGTTGGATCATCGGGTCATGAACATTTTTCCTATTTTTTTTTAAATGTGGAAGATGAAATTAAATAAAAATATAAAATGAAAAAAAGAAAAGAAATAGAGAAAAATAAATTGAGAAGAACAGATGAAATACGATTTGGGGAACCGTCTCTACTTGTGTTATCGTTGCGCCTATTTTTGTTCTCTCCTTGCATGAAAATGAAATAAGATTATTGGGTTCAACATAGGCAAATCTGAGACCCGAACCGAACCAGATCGGGTTTGAAAGAAAATGTCCGAACCGAACTGAATACACGAACCAAATCGTTAAATATCTTCGGGTTGGGTTGGATTCGACGGGTTCGCGGGTTGGGTCCATAGTCACAGAATTCACTCAAGTGCCCAGCGAACCGCGAATTGGTTCGTGCGTTCCAATTCGCGGTACGCTAGCGAATTGGAACGGGAGAAATCGTCTCTCAATTCGCACATATCAGCGAACCAGAATACCAAGCAGACTCAAACGAGGAAGAAGATTACTCAGACGAGGAAGAAGAAACAGGGGACAAAAAGAAGAAAATCGGTCCACCCATGGCCCACTCATCGAGATAAGTATGAGGAAAAAACCGGTCCGGAAAAGGAGAAGGCTTCTCCTTGAAGATTCAAATTGTATGTCCGGATCATCTGATTATGAGTTTACTATCTCTGAAGAAGAAAGAGAACAGGTGAGAGAAGTCAAGGAATTGTGTGAAAGTTTAAGAAGGAACTTGAGGAGTGATTCTGTTCTAATGAAAAATGAGGAGGTTGGAGTACATGAAAATCCACTTCAACAACGGAAGCCTCCAGGACAGAATTATTGTTAGATTGTAAACCCCATCAAAATCTGGATGATGAAAGATATTCAGCCAGGAAGATGAAAGATTTTATGAGAGTGACATACTTCAATGATTAATTTTATAAAATATAGTATATTTTATTTTTTATTAATAGAAGGTCAAAAGATAATGAAAGACCAACTTCATAGCTTCTGGGCTGCAACCATTTTTTTTATATATTGAAATGATAAATTATTTTAAATTGTATTAAATTTCATTTAATGTAATGTGTCTGACTGTCAAGTATCTATGCTATTCTTGGGAACCATATTCTTGGGAAGATAAGTGGGAGTTAAAATAATAAATTTAAAATTTTTAAAATGATTAAATCATTTTTTAAATTATCAATTAGTTCATAATTTTATATCAGTAGCGTATCGATTAATATATTTTAACGTACCATGAACCGAAATAGCGAACCGACTGAGTATACCCCCTGCACCGAATTCTTATCATATAACGAACCGTGTACCCGTACCAAGTACCGGAGCGAATTGCGAATTATGTGACTATGGTTGGGTCATACCCGCTTACACCCCTAACATTTAGGATACCACTGAACGTGAAGGGGGCTGACTGGCTAAGTGTAGAGGAGACGAACCGTGAACGGTGGCCACTCACTCTGCTTCCAATTATCGCTGTCGACATCCCTCTCCGCTCCGTTATCCTATGTGTGCGCCAAGGCAATAAGAGAAATTTTTGTTGAAAAATATAGATAACTAGCAATAGAGGAAAAGCTAGAGACGAGAGAGAATGGGAACGCAAAGCTTGCTTGAGAAATGAGAAGTTTTCGTGAGCATAAAGGAAAAAAACAAGAGACGGGGAGAGAATAGGACGCAAAGCTAAAGCTTGCTTGATACATTTTCCACAGAAAAAATAAAAGATACTGACTATCACTAAAGTTTTAAATTCTAAGTCAAACAATTATATTATGTAAATATTATAATATAAAATATATAGTATATATATAAAAAAATTACAAAAGTTTAGGGGAGTCGTCAAAAGCTAAGGTCTGCCTGCCATTGTTGAGAATCATGTCTATTCAACCTTTCTTAAAGTCGTCGTTGAAAGCCTTAACATTGTGCCAAAGAACAATTTTAGATTAATGTAAACCCATGTTTGCAAATACCAGGATAACTTAACATCATATCAATGGCCCCGACTAGCATGAAGCACAAGGTGGGTAGTTTACCTTTAAGGCAGTTGTTTATACCGTTGGATATAATGTTAAAATATGGAAGGGTCCAGATTGAAGACCGGCTACTTGTCTGTGGTTAATGTTTAAGTTTTGCAAAAGAGTCCCTAGTGAGATTTAGGTTATTTATCTTTATTTCCAATTAGTGCTTGTGTGTTCATGTGAGGGAGGCTACTCCGTCTCAGGCAAATGAAGGTGTGTCAGTGATGTTGCGACGGTGCGAAAGGAAGATGTTGAAGGTGGTTGCTACACATGACATTGAGGTGGTGATCGTTTGTGGTTGAAACAGGGGAACAAAGGAGTTCTCGTCCAGCGACAGTGGTTAGAGGGTGAAGTTGAAAAGGTGAAGAGCACCATTGAAGCTCATGGGAGGTGGTGTTTTCGTTGCAAGCATTTCTAAGGTATAGCACAGCGGCGGCAGGGTGCATGTGAGGATCTCGTGAATAGGTAGTGATTGTGAGTGGAAGGGATTAGAAGCATGAGAAACGAAATAGGAGGGGTGGATTGTGGTGTTATTCTCTATCGTGCTCTCCGATCATTGTTCTTCGCGGTTCATCTTTGTAGTTTTCAAAAAGCCTTTTGTAACGAAAGAATTTAAGGAGATTGTTCGGTGTTCTATGTTTTTGTCCTAATTTAGTGGTAAGAAAATAAGCAAATAAAGGCAAAGAAGAAAATGAAAATAACGCAAAGGGAGAGGGAGAGAGGGACACAGTGGCCAACTTGCAGGGGGCGCAACACATGGTAGTGAAGGTCGTCGGCTGCGCAGGAGCGAACGGTGAGCCGAAAAAAGAGTTCAAGAGCCAGAGGCTAGACGACGTGGCCTTGGATGGTGGCTTGGACGGGAATGAGAGCAAAGGCGAGGTGGGATATGGTGGCCGGTAGAAGCTCGAAAACAGTGGCTCACTGTTTGATGGAAGTATCGCACGTGATTGTGACCACTTTCGACAGCGAAGCGAGCTCAGGCTAGGTGACACTGTGACAGTGATTTTTGGGTGTCTGGGTGGACTTTGGGAGCTTGGACATGGCAGAGAATGGTGGTGACATAGGCTATTAGGATTTAGGTGTGTTGACTGCCTGACTTGTTCTGTTTCTAATTTGCTTTTTATAGATTTTAGAAGTGGTAAAAATGAGTCTCATGTCTGAAATTTTAAAAAGTCGAGTACTCAATCCCTAATATTTATAAATTTCTCCCATCTGGTAAACAAACCTCCTACAGTAAGTAAAATTTGTTGCCTTTACAATAGAACACCTAGAACGGTGCTTCACCTTAGTCTTCACCCATACCAATAACCGCTTCATTCAAAAAAAAATCTGAACTATTAAATTTAATATTATTATATTCTACATATATTATTAACTTGTGTAATAGTGGTGCACAAGTATTTTACATGTGCACCGTAGAAACTTCCATAAAAAAACACATTTTTATTTTATTTCACATTTTTTTTATTATGACCCATCTTTTTAGGTAAAACATGTTTTTGAGCCCTGTAACATTAGCGAGTTTTGCATTTAGTTCCTATAATTTTTTTTATTAAAGCGTCCTCCCGAAAAATATTTTTACAATTAGTCACTCCCCTTAATTGATGTGTGTCAGGTGCTAATGTGACACATTTTCTTTCTCCTAGGTGCCTATTATTGTATTTCTGGCGGTCTTAAACCGGCAGAAAATTTCTCCGTTTCCCTTTTTTCCCTTTCCCTCTTTTTCTTTTCCCCACTCCCTCTTCTCCCCTCCCCACCCATGTAACCATTTCCCCATTATCTTCCCATTTTACTCCTTTTATCTTGTCTCTTCCTAATTTTATGATGGAACTAGTGACCCTAGTAGCTCTTAGAGCTTCACCCGTTGAGTCATGCAACTTTGAAACTAATCTCTTGCGATTTTTTCCTTTCTAGCTAAATAACCAACCTAACATGAAAGGGTTCTTCATTACTCTGGGGCATGCATCATTTCCCATTCGTTGCACTGTAGGGTGTGGCTTCCACCATAATCTTTTTAATATATTTCATTTTTTACATTTTGGGGATTTTCAGGGAGAATTCGCATAATTCCACTAAGGAATGACAATCAAACACGAACCCACGGGTACCAATTCGCCCCGCCCCGACTTTGATGGGGAAAACCTGACCTCGAACCCGCCTTGCCTTTAACAGGGGCATACCTGCCCTCTTTAAACCCGAACCCGCCTCGACTTTTACGGGGGCGGGGATGGGGATAGCAAAACCCGCCTCCGACCCGCCCCGTTGCCATGCCTAATCCCACTACGAGGTTGCCCCAAAAACAGCAAGCAACTTTCTGGGAGAGTGCATTGCCTTGGGGAGGTTTAGTTCTTGATTTGTGTTGGGGGCACTGATGTAAGGTCTATTTCTGTTTTATGGTGATAGGAACAAGCATTTACACTTGTGATTGTCATCAACTAAGCTTTGGTGACGGGTTTGGGGGTCCAAGAACCCGCCCCGATATACTAATTAAATAATTTTAGTTATACTAATAGTTAAATAATAAATGTAAACTTATATATTTTTCTTAAAATATAATATACTTCTTAAGTTTCTTATTTTTTTAGGATTATCAATGTTTATATTTACATATTATTTGAATTAGAATATATTAGATATATATATATATGATTTATTTAAAAACATGTATTTAAGTTATAAAAAATAGAGAAAAAATGAAAAATTGAGAAAGTGAAATCCCCACGAGTTTCCCTGAACCCGACAGGGACTTACGGGGATGGGGTTGAATTTCATAATTTCATACCCGTCCTCTTTAATCCCGAACCCGCCTCGACTTTTACGGGGCGGGGATGAGGATTGAGATAGCAAAACCCTCCTCCGACCCGCCCCGTTGCCATGCCTAATCCCACTACGAGGTTGACCCTAAAATAACAACTTTCTAGGAGAGTGTATTGCCTTGGGGAGGTTAGGTCTTGATTTGTGCTGGGGGCACTGATGTAGGGTCTATTTCTGTTTTATGGTTATAGGAACTAACAGTTACTTGTGATTGTCATCAACTAAGCTTCGGTGTGTACCAAAACAAAAAAAAAATTGGATGTGGGTTGTCTTGGTTCATGGAATGACGAGAATCTGATGAACTTGTTCATAGATTCAAACATCTAAGATGACAGATTCAACGTTGTTTAGCTAAATCTATGGGGGAGTTGGTACTTTCTCTGTTAGTGCCAATTCACCATAAATTAGGTTAGGTACTCAGTAATTGAAACATCATGAAGGTTCCATTGACCTCTCCGGGAACCTCATCTCCGACAAGGTTCACTAGGACACAGGGCGTCTCGCCCAGCTTACGATCGATGCTCAACCTCGCAGACAATCACATCTCTAGAAGGATCCTAAGGACGCTTATGAACCTCTCCAACCTCATGCAATTGGATCTCCGCAACAACGCCTTTGAGGGCCCCATTCGGGGACGCTACTGGCTTCGAGAATGAGCCATTTGGATTTGAGTAGAAACACGTTGAGTGGGAACATATTGAACATGTTTGGAGCAAATTAGGAAGAGACAAGATAAAAGGAGGAATATGGGAGGATAGTGAGGAAATGGTTACACAGGATATGGGAGGGGAGAAGAGGGGAAGAGGAAAAGACGAAATTTCTGGCGGTTTATGACCAGAAATGTGGAAGATAAATGTGTTTATGAGTTTGGTAGGGTAGAAATGTGGAAGGAGAGCATTAAAAAGCTCCAAAGTCCACTATCTGCAATTTCTTCACCAAACTGAAGAGAAATGGAGATTTTATATAAATTATTAATATATTATTTATAAAGTTAAATATTTTAAATTTTTATAAATTTAACTTAAGAATAAATTTAGGAGTATTTTGATCTTTATAGATTATAATCCAATTTCTCTCATACCAAACAAAAATATAATTTTATCACTCTATTTCATCTTTATTTCAATCCTACCAAACAACTCAAATTCTTTCTAGAGAAAAAGGATTGTGCACTGACAGTGTAAAAAGTTTTATGACGGTTAATCACAACCCTTGATTTAGGATAAATTTCTTGAATTTACTAATTAATATTTTAAAATTCATATAAATAAAGAATTATGATTAAATATCAATATAAATTTCTTTTACACGTCAACGCATAGTAATTTAACTCCCTTTTTATCAAATATGTAATACATTATGCATATGTAAATTTGGAGTGTCCAACTCCAACTCGAACGAATCATTTTCCAGCAGATATTAATGGTCCACCACAATGTACCAAGTACTTGTTTCTTCAACCAAGGTGGTATCCGATGTCATCTTTTTCCTACTTTGGGAAGTCATCAACCTCAGTTGCTCCTTTCCGACAGAAATTTACATTATTTTTTTTCTAGTTTTGAATTGCTATAAATGATTTTTTATTAATAGGATTTTTGCATTATAATTTTTGCATAAAAAATTATAACATGTGATTTAATAATAACATGTGACTTTTTCTAGTTTTGAATGGCTATAATTTACATAAAAAATTATAACATGTGATTTAATAATAATAAAAATTATAATAATTCGCCAGGGCAAGTCCTCTCGGTCACTACATGATCATAATTTTTGCATGTTATGAATCATTTTGTTAGTTTTTTTTTAATAAGATCGATATTAATTAAGATGGTACCATCTTAATATCTTATTAAAAAAACTAACAAAATTCACAACACTTTCTAAAATTGCATCAGATTAAGAATTACGCAACATATTGGAATAGGCATTTAGCATTTATATTAAAACATAGATGATACATAGATCAATTGTTTAAAACCAAGTGAGAAAGTACTCTATGGACAAACACATTATCCATGATCCATTAGAGTTTATCCTTGCAGGAAGGAAGTGGAGATCCACACAAGCACTTATTATGACCATAGGAAGATACATCAAACCTTTGCAGCTTACCACCCTGTGGAATCTCACCACACAGATTATTATAGCTCACATTCAGCTTATTTAAATACTTTAGCGCCGTTAGTCCCTGAGGAAGCGTCCCATAGACTCGATTGTTCCTCAAATCAACGGCTTCCAAGTTCTTAGACAAACTCACTTTCTCCAAATCAAAAGCCAGCAAGTTCCTCCCTAGTAATATCTTCTGTGTCTCTTTCACCGACCCAAACAGCACCGATGCATCACCCTCCAACCTGTTCCTAGAAAAGTCCACAAACGCAAGGTTCAGCTTCGACAGCGACGCTGGAATCTTCCCGGAGAGGCGGTTACGTGAGAGCGTAATCGACGTGAAGAGCTTCGAGAAGGAACCGTACGAGTCCGGGATAGTTCCGGTGAGGCGGTTGCCGTCGAAGGAGATTCCGACGAGGTTGGGGAGTGTGGAGAGGGAAGGAGGGAGGGGACCGGAGAGGTTGTTGTAAGTAAAGTCGATGGTGGCGAGGGTTTTGATTTGGGAGAGAAAGTTGGGTATCTGGCCGGAGATGTTAGTGTGACTGACGTAGAGGTAACGGAGTTTGGTGAGTTTGGTGACGGCCGGTGGGATAGGGCCGACGAGGTTGGGGATGCGGGAGAGGTAGAGGAAGTTGAGGAAAGGGAGGTTGGCTATGGAGGGGGGAATGGGATAGGGTTTGTGGAGGTTAAGGTCGTAGAGGTCGAGGCTGTCGACGCGGTAGGTTTGGGTGTCGATGTCGCAGGAGACTCCTTGCCATCGTGGGTTGCAACAGTCTGTGGTTTGGTTCCATGAGGAGAGCTGGGTTGGGTTGCCAAGGTCTTTCTTGATTTGGAGGAGGGCTTTCTTGTCTTGTGGGTTGCATTTTTCTGAGAGCGTGGGAGTGAGACAGAGACATGTGGTTAGGATGAGGAGGAATGGGAGAGTGCATGAGAACATGGTTCCCATCTTGTGCTGTGTATAGAGTGGAATGTGATTTTTGGGTGAGAAATCAGGACGGGGGATAGGTTTATATAAACAAGGAAAGGTTGAGTTACCAACTTTAGCTGCGTGAGAGGTGGTGGGAGCTAGGAAAACAAAATAATGTGATTAAAATAAAGTGAGAAATAAAATAAAATAAGGGGTAAAAAATCACGCGATAGAAATAATTTTATAATAAATAACCGGTGTTTTACATTCAAATAAAACTTCTTTTGTTAACAGAGATGGAAATAATAGTGACAATTTTTTTAACATTTTTTTTATAATTTCACATTCAAAATTTGAGTATAAAAAATATAGGAAATAGAGAGGTAAAAACTAAAATGAAATGAAATAAAGGAAGTGTGTAAAAGAAAGATTTGGGACAACACACGTGTGAGTAAAAGAAACAAAATAATGATAGGTGTGACTTTTCACGGTAAAAAAGCAACATGAAAAAAATCACATTTCTTATATAAATTACATAACTAATTTTGAAAAATTATAAAATCACTTTATCTAAATAAAATATAGGAAAAAAAATAATGAGATCAAGTTAAATATAGAATAATTTTTATTATACATCCAAAAAATTACGGTATAAAGGTGAAAGGAGACAAAAAAAATGATAAGAAACAAAAGAAAAAATAATAGATATAATAAATGATATAATATGAAAGGAAGTAAAAAGTAAAAAAGAAAAATGAGTTAAAGAAGATGGTATATAATTTATAAGTAGCTAGTGTATGAATAAGATTGTTGATCTTTTTGAGTGAAACGAAAATACAAATTATTAAGATTACAAATTTATAACTTATTTTTTCATTTCTGTAATATATATGAAAATGAGTAAATAACTTAATTAATTTTTCCATTTTATAGTAGTATTAGGGGTGTTATAATTTTTATTTTATTTTTTAAAATTTTATCTAATTACATAAATATTTTTATATATTTTCTGCAATTAAATAATGTTGAAAATCTAGTTATGTTCTTTTTAATTTTGCATTAATTTTCATTATATCCTTTATACTTCTATTTTCTCCGTACATGTAATAGCCTAAAGAGTAGGTCTGTACCATTCCTGTGCAGTAACATTTCAGATTGTCCGTGGAGTAATATCATTCTGCATCAAATGCCAATGGTCTCCCATGACAGCTCATTGTAAGTACGTAAACCTATTCTTCGTACTACAGTATAAGGAGGTGAGATTTCTCGTACTACGTGTAAACCCTTTCAAATCCCGCCCAAACTCTCTTTCCTATTTTTGTTATTGTTATGAGTTTTGAATTTTAGAGTTTTTTTTGTCAAAAAATTTTGGAGTTGTAAGAAAAAAAAAATGAGCCAATGGGTTACAAAAATAGGCTCACCAAAATCCTAGGTCAATTGGGCCGGGCTTAATTAACCCACGATGTAGACTGGGTTTGTGCTGAATTGGGCCAACCTATTCTTCTTTTTTCAAAAAAAAAAAATTAACATTGTGAAAACAGACATGCACAAAATAAGCAACCAACCAAAACCCTAGCAGAGTAGAACATAGTCACACACACTCCAGCAGTGCCACGCTAGTCTCGCCCTTGGGGGTTTTCCCCTCCCCATGTGTGGAGGATTTTTCTACCCACTTTAGGTGGGTTTTCCTCTTTCCCTAGTGAGAGTCTTCCATTTTCCTTCCTCTGTCTCCTCCATTCCCACTACCACCCATCTTCCTCTTTTTTCGATAATCTCCTCCATCTCTTTTTTTTTTTTTTCCGAACATCTTCAACTCTAACGCCATTTCCCCTCCTCCTCAAGGTCACTGGCCATCCACATTGCAGCTCACTTCTTGAAGAGCGGTGACTTTTTACCGGCAAAGCCATTAAGACAGAGAAAAAAGTGAAGAAAAAAATTATTTTCACTTAGATTAGTGTCACTGTTTGGTCCAAGTTGGCCATAATGGGGATAAGGGTTTAAACTCTTTGTTGACCTTGTTTAGTTTAATTTTTTATATGTATTTGAAGATATATTTTGAGCGAGAATGTTGTGTTATAATATGTATATTTGTTGAAGCATTGTAAAATCGCTCTATAGGGCTTTATTCCCTTTGCTGTAGGGATTTGCTCCCATTTGTTATAAGTGTTTTTTTTGCTATATTCAATTGAATCATTATTGACAAAAAAAATTAAATTAACATCGAAATCCTAAATTATTTTAATCTTATTCTCATCTTGTTTATCTGCCTCTTTGGCATTCTTTCTTCCCTCTGCAATTGTCGGTCTCTATTCCTCCCCCAATGCGGTCATCAGCCACACGAATGTAGCGTCTCCAATCCAGTCTCCCCTTTCTTCGTCTTTGATTTTCCAAAATCCCTACCACATGGTTCACGGTACATTTTCCCTTTTCTAGCACATTACTACTCATTCTTCAACCAGTCACATTTGAAATTTTCATTCTTCCTTCTATTCCACTTGGTCGTACCACACTTTCTTATATTTATCGTCCCTTTTCTCTCACCGCTACGTACTCCCTCTCTCCTTTGATCGATTTTATTTGGTGTTGTTGATAGAAAATGCGCATTCTAACCCTTTGCTTATTAAGAAACCGATTAGGATGTTGGGCTCGAGTATTGATTCACAGTTCAAATTAAATATAGCAACGAGCATCATCAAAGTAGATCTATTAGAGCTAAATCTACCATCAAAGTAGCACAACAATTAAAAGAGAGGTAAATAGTAGCAAAAAGTAACACCAACTATTTTACGCAGAAAACCCTCCAATACCGAGGGAAAAAACCACAGGACAAACTCCGAAAAATATTCCGCTATATTGATAATTAATATTACAATATCCTTTCCACACTCTTCCACACAAGAGACACAAAAATAGTGTTTCCCGATGAGACCTACTCCTATTCAAATACTACAATTTGTAGTACCAATGAGTACTAGAGATACCAAAGATGATACCCAAAAATATATCGTTGTATTTTTTCGACACACACTCACTTTTTGGGATTTACTCACACTCTTTATTTTTTCTCTCTCTCTCTCTCACTTGTTTCTCAAACTTGGTTGAGTTACTGTTAAGTGGTTTATGAAGAT
Organism: Sesbania bispinosa; assembly: GCA_026901365.1. Classification (NCBI taxonomy): domain Eukaryota; kingdom Viridiplantae; phylum Streptophyta; class Magnoliopsida; order Fabales; family Fabaceae; genus Sesbania; species Sesbania bispinosa. The sequence goes on along the minus strand of QLOH01000335.1, from coordinate 969,250 downwards.
CTCTATTTACAAAGATCTCAAAAACGTCTTTCGTGTACTATGCAAATTGCGTCTCTAATGTTCATTTTGAGACTTGCCAACCAGCTTTGCGTGCTTCACTTTTTCTTCCATTACTTCAACTTTCCGTCAAATTTGTGATAAAGCTTTTTGCGGTGATCCATTATGCTTGCCAACAATGTGTTTAAGCTTCATATGCTCCAACAAGCTTTGATCAATTCTTTTGTCTTATTCATTTGGCTTACACTGGTTGGAGATTACAATTCTCCCCCTGTTAGTTTATGCACTAGAGACTTATATGTTTTATCTTGAACATCCATCACTTGTATCATATTATTTATAAAGGCAATTCATTTTATTACTTCTTTTAGAATATAATTAATGTCCTTAGAATAGTAAGGTTAAACTTCATAAGAAATCAAATAGATGACTTGATTGTGAGATCTTATGAAGAACTATTCTTAAAATAGTCCCTAGTCAAGCATCATCTTAGGACAAAAGATACATTTAGACTAGTATGTGAGTTCGTTGATGATCATATCTCACGGATCATGGATATGAGATATCATATGCTCACATAATTAAGTACATATTAAGAGTAATGGTGTACTGGACTGACCCACCTTAAGAACGTTGCATGGATTGTTACATAAGTGTAATGAACATTTCTTATATTGATAAATGTTATATGAAGTCCTTTGACTTGAAATCACTATGATTCCTACATAAGGAATTATGTGTTTTAAATATTATCAAACGTTGCCTGTAACAAGGTGATCATAAAGTTGGTATTTGGACATATAATAAATTATGTGGTGGAATGTGAGTGACCTAGATGGGATTTGTCCCTCCTATGTATCAGGAGTTATATTTGTAGGCCTCTTGATAAAGTTAGACTACAAAATGTATGGCCATGCTCAGGAGGATAAACATGAGATGTTCATTTTCTGTATAGTATACTTGGGCATCAAGAAAAACATAAATTGAACTAAACAAGGATAACACATTTCATGCCCTTGCGTTCAATTAGATATTTGGACAAAGGGACAAATCGTATAAATTATTATCATGAAATAGGATTCGTCAAAATTGTTGACAATCTCAATATTTGGGTAGTAGTGATGTATTGCTAGATACCGCTCGCTATTTATGATATTAAAATAAAAGGGTTTTATTTTAAATATCATAACCAGATATTAAAAGAGCCTATTGGGTCACACACATACAACAAGCAGCTAGGAAAATAAATAATTCTAATCTGATTAGAATTATAACATAATGGGTCAGGCCCATATGTGTTAGGGTTAATTGAGTGACGGTAAAACCCTAGACACCACTCTATAAATATTGCATAAGATGCATTACCCTATACACATGAGTAGTCGCTCTTACTCTCTAAACGCTACTAGCAGAGTTGAGGAGGGTTTCCTAGTTCGGCTGTTGGCGTGGACACCTATAGAGACGTGGCTGATATTGCCTCGTTCGCAATCTGCAAAAGGTATGTCATTATGTTTCATGCCTTTTATGCCTTAATTAGTGTTTTTTTCGCATTAACGATCATAACAATGGGGGAATCCAATCATTCCGCTGCACCTTGACCACATGCTTGATTCCCTTCACCCCCTCCAACCATTGAGAAAAAAATAATATTGGAGACTTCATCTGATGCTCTCCCTTAAGCGGAAGCTTTATCATCACGAGTGTTCCATGGTGACATTAGAGCTCGGTCGTTACTGCCAATGCTCTCTTTACACTTGCACCGTCGTTGGCTCACATCAACGGGACATGCCGCCTAGCCTCCACACGTTGCAGGAAGACTAAATGAATTAAAATATTCAGGAGTAACAAACACATGACAACCATATATATCTCATTCTTATTACACTTCCTAAGAACTCTAACTTCATTTCATAAACCCTCAATCTTCAATGTAAGATGATTCTTCATCCAGGCATCAATGTCACAACTCCACAATATTCTACACACTCCTCAACCACTTCATCAATCCAAGAAAAGTAGCTACATGGAGTGAACTTGATAAATAAAAAATAAAAGACCTAATGTCAACAAAGAAAAGAACGCCATGAACCCAAATCCCATTAAGGTTCCATTACGTACCTTTGGTAGAGGTCATGTATAAAATTCCCCCCTTAGATTTCTCTTGTGTTTTGAGGTCATAAAAACAGTTTTCCTTCCGCAATGGCCCAACGAACACTATTTGCCACTAATGCAGACGAGGTATATACTCCATTTGTCATTATTGGTTCTCTTTTGCGGTCAAAATTGAGGAATTTCAGATCCACCTCCCATCATAACTCCTCCCTTGGCGTGATTGCATTTTAGGGGTTTTGAACTTAGACTTTGGGGAAGTTGACAATAGTGCAAAGAGATGATGAGGGAAGAAGACGTTGAAAATTTTTGTTGCATTCAATTTGGTCCTTTAATTTATATCACACATCATACTTAATATAACCGTCTAACTTTCATTTTTAGTCCCTAATGTTGACTAAGCAAACTTATTAAAGCCACTTCAGACATAACATGACACTTGATGTGTCACGTGTGTACTTTTGTTAACTCTAACAGACAGAGTTAACAGAATGACCATTTTGATAGACGTGAACATTTGTAGAGGTCCATTTTACAATTTTCTTTCATTTAGGGACCAATTTAACCAACCCCATATATCTTTTGGGGGACCATTTTGATGGTTTAATCCTTTATATTGTGTATGACCCATTCTCCAAAGTGCAGGTTAGTTATAACTTGAGATTATGTCAGATTGGCCTGAGGAAACGCGTACAGCTCCGAAGCGGAGACCCACACAATCCCTTGTTATGAACATATGAAGACACATCAAAACTCTGCAAGTTACCACCCTTAGGAATCTCACCACTCAAACTATTATAGCTCAAATTCAATTCACGCAAGGACTTCAGCGCCGTTAGTCTCCGAGGAAGCCTTCCATAGATGCCATTGTTCCTCAAATCCAACGCCTCCAAGTTCTTAGACAACCTTACTTTTCCCAGATCAAACGCTACCCTGTTCCTTGAAAGGTTAATCTTCTGCGTCTGTTTCTTGGACCCAAACAACATTGACGCGTCACCATCGAGCCTGTTACGTGATAAGTCCACAAAAGCAAGGTTCAGCTTACCCAAGGATTTCGGTATGGGGCCAGACAACAAGGTGTTTCTAATGGTGAGGTATCGAAGCTTGGTGAGATTTGCAATGGTTGTTGGGAATGGACCAGTAAGGTTGGGGATTCGGTTGATGTATAAGAAGTTGAGGAAAGGGAGGTTGCCAATGGCGAAAGGCATCTCAAGTGGGTGAGCGTGAAGGTCGAGGTCGGAGAGGCTGAGGTAGTTGACACGGTTGCCTTGGGTACTGTCGCACATGACACCCTTCCATGGCTGTGTCTCGTGGCAACAATCAGTGTATGGGTTCCATGATGAGAGAGAGTTTGGGTAGTTAAGGTCTTTCTTGATTTGAAGGAGTGCCTTCTTGTCTTGCGGGTTGCATTTTTGGAAGAGTGGACCTGGAGTGGTAGCGTAGAGAAGTATGACTAGTTGTAGGAGCAAGATTAGGCGGAACATGATCACGGTTACCATTGATGATTGATTATTGTAATGGGTGGGATTTTATTTCAATTTGATTTTGAGGTGTGGATAAAAGAAGGGAATGTGGTTAATTATTTATATGTAAGCCGTATATGGGATATCTCTATGTTAGTAGGTGTTTGTTTTAAAAAATGATGGATGATTAATTGTTTGCTTAATGAATATATAATACCGTTTCTTTTGACTGAAAACAGCTAGCTCAATGGTATGTTTATTACTGTGGATTGACCTCGTCCTAGTTCAATCAAACATAATTGCACGTATATGGTGTGTCTGTCTGTTTACAATTACTATCTTGAAGTATTTTATTAAGCTTAATACCAATATTATAAAGGGATAATTAATATAGTCTTTTTGAGAGTGGTCAAAGTTAAAATGGATTTTTCAAGCTTAAAAGACTAGTACTCTTTGATTATTGGCCCACAGAATTCATCATCTCTAGCTTGACTCCCAATCCCAGAAGCTAAATCCAAATGAGTCATAATAGGTTTTTTTTTTTCGAGATTGGGAACCACATGTTTGATTATATATATTATGTAATATACCAATGATCGAGTTGTATGTGCGATTACCTCCGTCATTTATGCCATTATCAAAAAAGATTTATTTTTTTTTCATCCCTATATTACATATATATAAATACTTGAGTTTTAATCTTTCTTTTTGAATTCTTATTTTTATTTCTTTTTGTGAAATAAGTAAGTTATTTTATAGTCTCTACTTGTTAATTACAAATATATATATATATTAAATATATGTCCATCACAATAAATAAACTTATTTGCATACCCTAATTAATACATTATACTACAAAGTTAGGCGAGCAATTGTTTCTTAACACAAGACTTTGTTTTTGTGTGGGTACATTTGCTAACTCATAAAAACCAGAAAACAAACCAATTAACCACATGAAGACCAACAAATAGCCGTGTCTATATAGAGATGGTAAAATGGGCGGCCCTATCGGTCGGCCCACCTAAACCTACTTTTTTATATGGTTTGGGCATTAAAATTTGAAGCCCAAATTTTTTTTTTTATCCTAAAATAAACAATCCCACAATAAATCCGGGTTTGGGTCAGGTAGCTCGACGGGCTTTCGGATTACCCGTATGTGTGTGTGTATATATTGCAGGGTATATATTTTTTTCCTATAAATTAAGTATAAGTTTTTATATCAATCAATTAGTAAACACATATTTTTGTGTATGGTCACAGAGTCATATTCACTTCACGTTTTTCCTATGTTTTGATCCAGCCAAAAAGACTTATTTTCAAAGCATAATATAACACTTATTTTCAAAGTATAAATTATAATATACAAGTACCATGCACCTAAAAAATTTTAAATTGAAATTATTGATTTTTTTTCATAATCATAAAAAAATCACTAACAACGTTCATAAAATATAAATAAATGAAATACTTATATTAGTTACATTATATCAAATGTAATTTTCACTTCTTTCTTTTATTTCTAATTACTCATCGTTGAATATTTTTTGTGATATAAATCATCTATTTTTCTAGCAGTAAAGGATTATTTTAAAAAAGTAAGAATAAAAAGTTGAGAAAAATATTTTAATGTGTTTTGGAATGGATTGGGAACATAGATTTTAAATTTATTTGAACGTGTTAAATGTATCTTAGTTCAATGATTTTTGTAACTATATATATTGTAATTTTTATAAAAGCATAATTCTTTATAACTTTTAATGAGCTACATTTTTTAATAAATTAGGCTTTAACCGGGTTGGCCCGACCTGCATAAGCCCGTTACCCACTCCAGGCCGAGCTCAGGTTTAATTTTAGGGAATCAAATTTTAGTTAAATATTTTAGCTCGGCCCATAAAAATCCATTGCCCGCTTCGGGCGGATAACCCGTTTTAACATCTCTATATTAATATACCCGTTTAAGTGTGACCTTTTCTGGAATATCAGTATTAACTAGTTTAGTTGAATACATCTTCCAAATAAAAAAAAAGTTGAATACATCTTCACAGTGAATAATTCCTCCGCGAAACCTTAATTTATCCTTCATTAGAACACAAAAGCGCGCGGCTTAAGAAATATAATTAATGGGAACCATCAAAACATAATATGAACACAAGTGATTCCATTTATGCTATAGTTTTATGTGTTTTTCTTACAAATGATTCCATTTAATGCATTTAAAATTTTAAATAAAAATTAAGAAAAAGATTAAATATATTTATATTTAACCAAATTACCCCCATTTTAATTCATTAATAACTACTCTTTCTCATTAAAAATTAAGAAAATGATTAAATATATTTAATTTTATAACAGTACAGTTAACATATAAAAATAAATCTCATATAAAAATATGACTTCACCCTAACACTATCCCTTTTCTTCAAAGTGCAAGTTAAGTAGAGGTTAATTAGGCCCCGTTGGCCTGACGAAACGCTTGCACTTAGGAAGCGGAGACCCACACAAGCCCTTGTTATGAGCATACGAAGACACACCAAAACTCTGCAACTTACCACCTTTTGGAATCTCACCACTCAGACTGTTATAGCTCACATTCAACTCACGCAAAAACTTGAGCGAGGTTAATCCCTGAGGTAGCCTTCCATAGATGCCATTGTTGCTGAGATCCAACGCCTCCAAGTTATCAGACACCTCCACTTTCCCAAAATCAAACGCCAACCTATTCCTCGAAAGATTAATCTTCAGTGGCTGTTTCTCAGAACCGAACAACATAGACGCGTCACCATTGAGCCTGTTACGTGACAAATCCACAATAGCAAGGTTTAGCTTCCCCAAAGACTGCGGTATTTCCCCTGAGAGCTGGTTTCGTGAGAGAGTAAGGGAGTTTAAACGGTTCAAGGAGCCAAACCACTGAGCCAGTTACCGTCCAAGCTAAGACCTTGGAGGATGGGAAGCTGAGAGAGAGATGGAGGGATTCCAGCACAGAGGTTGCTATATGAGAGGTCCAAGTTGACGAGGTTTTTGAGTTCACCCAAGAAATCAGGTATAGGGCCAGACAACAAGGTGTTTCTGATAGTGAGGTAGCGAAGCTTGGTGAGATTTGCGATGGTTGTTGGGAATGGGCCAGTGAGGTTGGGGATTCGGTTGATGTACAAGAAGTTGAGGAAAGGGAGGTTGCCTATAGCGGAAGGCATTTCAAGTGGGTGAGGGTGAAGGTCGAGGTCGGAGAGGCTGAGGTAGTTGACGCGGTTACCTTGGTTAATGTCTTGGCACATGACACCTTTCCATGGCCTTGTTTGGTCACAACAATCAGTGTGAGTTCCATGATGAGAGAGAGGTTGGGTAGTTAAGGTCTTTCTTGATTTGGAGGAGTGTTTCCTTGTCTTGTGGGTTGCATCTTGGGAAGCGTGGACCTGGAATGGTAGCGTAGAGAAATGTGACTAGTTGTAGGAGCAAGATTAAGCGGAACATGAACATGGTTGCCATTGGTGATTGATGATGCTGATGGGTGGATTTTACTTCTATTTTATTTTTATTTTGATTTTAAGGTGTGGATATACAAAGGAAAGGGAATATATATATATATATATATTTACGTAGTACCTTTTGCTAAGAGTATGGGATAAACTTGCATGTAATAAATGATAGTAAAATACAATGTCTTTTGACTGAAAACAGCTCATTATTTATACATATATAATTACTGTGGACTGACCTTGTTTTTGTTCAAACAAAGTAAGTTAGCGCGCAGAAGCCAGAAATGAACCTTGTGGGATTGATGGCGCTGTTAGCTAGCTGTTAATTTCTCAAGGCTGCGTCCATATTGCTTACATGGGGTAGAACTGTGTAGGCTCTAATAAGAGCGTCTAATTTCTTTTGTTTCACGTAGTTTTACACAAAAATTCGACTAAATTAATAATATATATATATATATATATAAAGAAATCCTTGTTCCGGGAATTAAAGTACCATAGAATTTCGGCCTGTTATACAAGTCAGAACAAGAGGTGGTTTATATGCTGTGTTATTTAATTGGTTTGATTTACGCGTAAGGCGTTGAGAGTTGTCAAAGTCAAAAGTGATTAGAAGTTCGAAACATTACCTCAACTGGATCGCGACCCATAGAATCGGTCTCTAGCTTGACTCTCAAAAGCTAAGCCAATTGCGTCAGAAAATACCATTTATGGCTAGCTGTTGGTCATATATATAGTGGAAAAAGATTATGAGAAGAAAGAAATCGTCATCAAATCATTCAAGTTTTGTTTCAGATTGGGCATCACATATATGTAGTATAGAATATACCATTGAAAATCCTTTTTGTGTAGTAGAGTATTGATATCCTTATGTGAGGTGTTAATGTATTGAAAAATAAATAGTACACCTATGTTATTACCTAATTATGTTGATTTGTTCATTATTGGTTGTACTTTAATATTATATATGAACAACTAGCAAAAACATTTTCTTAATGAAATACTCCCCCGTACTCATTTATAAGCAAAAATAATCATATTCACATTTATTAAGAAAGTTAGTTAAACTCATTTAATTTTCTTGATTTCTTATGAAAAGTAGTTGTATTGCCTAAATTACCCTACATGTAATCTTATTGAAACCTGTTTCAAGTAGAGATATTCTTTTTCTATTGGCACACGACTCATTAAATAGAGTGGTTGGAAAATAAAATATTAATTAAATAAAGAGTAATTTGGGATGATATAGGGTAAAATTAATTAACTTTTGATCCCTTATAGGTGGGTGTTTTTTTTCTTATAATTGAGTGCGGAGATAGTATTATTATTAGAGATAAAGTTCATATATAGTAGAGAGTATACCTTAACCCAAATACAAACCAGAAAGTCTTAAAGAGGTAGCTATTACATTATATAAAGTACACTTATAACAATTTTATTCTTCTTAATTAAGTTCACATACAGGGAGTAACTAAGGAGTATGATTGAAAGTGGAAATTGGGAAGTTGGATTTAAAGATCATGAACCAATTATTGCCAATAAAACCAGGTAGGACTTGCAGAAACGAACAGCTATAGATGGTATGGCCTTGCTCTCAAAGTGCAAGTTAACTAGAGATTAATTTGGCCGCTTACAAGTGGGAAGGGGAGGTCCACACAAGCACTTGTTATGATCAAAGGAAGACGCACTAAACCTCTGCAAACGCCCACCCTTTGGAATCTCACCACACAGATTATTGTAACTCACATCCAATTCAACAAGCCCTTTCACCTTCGCTAGTCCCCGAGGGATCCTCCCATAGATTTGATTCTTGTTGATATCCAACCCCGACAACCCCCAAGGCATCTCCATTTTTCCAAGATCAAAAGCAAATGAGTTCCCCGACAGTATAATCCGATTGGCCTCTTTCTTCGATCCAAACAGCACCGAAGCATCACCTTCCAGATTGTTCCATGACAAGTCCACAATAGCCATGTTCAATCTCCCAAACGACGCAGGAATTCTCCCCGTGAGGCTGTTACGCGAGAGCGTGAGCGTGGTCAAACGCGTCTCGAAGGATCCGAAGGAATCTGGGAGTGAGCCAGTGAGGCGGTTACCGTCGAAGGAGATTCGTTGGAGGTTGTTAAGGCGTGAGAGAGTGGTTGGGATTTGGCCAGAGAGTTTGTTATAGGACAAGTCAATGGAGTAGAGGCTCTTCAACTGGGAAAGAAATTCGGGTATTTGGCCGGAGATGTTGGTGTGGCTGATCATAAGAGACTGGAGGTTTGAGAGTTTGGTGATGATTTGTGGGATTGGACCAATGAGGTTGGGAATCTGTGCGAGATTGAGCATATCCAAGTAAGGGAGGTTGGCAATGGAGGGAGGAATGGGAGTGGGATGGGGAAGGTCAAAGTCACGGATGTCGAGAATGTGTACGCGGTTGTTTGTGGTTAAGCATGACACACCCATCCACGTGCAACAATCCGTTTGTGGATCCCATTGTTTTCCAAAGGTTGGGTCTCCGCCGAGGTCTTTCTTGATTTGGATGAGTGCTTTTTTGTCTTGTGGGTTGCAAATTTGGGAGAGTGCATGGGTGGAGTAGATGAGCAATATAAGCAGGATGCATGAGCAGTGGAACATGCTTGTTGCCATTTTGTTAATTTGCAATTGATGAATGATGGTTATATGGGGTGAGGAAAATGGTGTGGGAAGGTGCTCATTTATATAACTATGTAATTAGTCATATCTGCTTGCAAGGTGCTTCCGTTTTGAGACTGAAAAGAAGAGATATAGTATTTCACACAACTTGTTATGTTGCCGTAATATGTAGACAATATTGTCTCATACTTTTATTGACCCAAAGGGTACATCTAGCTTGTTGGTTTATATTACTATGGCCTAGCTAGTTGAGTTCGCATGCAAAGTCAAACGCCAAAGTCCAAACCGCCGCATGTGATAGTGATATCACTCTCAGGCTTTGTTGATGGTTTTCTTTCTTGGCCCTTGACCAATATAATATAAACTAAAAAAGTATTGTTAAAAAGAAATTTAATTTTTAGAAATATAAATTTAGTGATTTGTTTTGATCCCCAAATAACTCAACTCTAGTCCGTCCATTCACTAAAATCAATGTTATAAAAATCGGACCGGTCATTGACTAGGTAAACATATTGGATTAATGAATCACTAGTTGAACCGGTTAAACCGGTACATATAATAATCAATAAATTTATACTTAACTATATAATATTTATAAAATACAAGTAATTATTTAAATAAATAGATATTTTAAAATTAATTTCATTTAATATAAAAATAGAACTAGTATAATTAAATATAATATGAAACACCAATTTTTTGAAGTTTTTTATTAACTTTATATTTATATATTTAATGAATTAATGAACATGTTAAATTTGAAAAAGAGAAATAAAATAATATTAAATAAATTTATGTGGGTGTTGATGGTTTTAAAAGGAGTAATGGAAATAGATTCATTTATTCTCTCTATTAGGGATGACATATTTATTAAATGGGTGGGGACGAATATTATACTACCCGTCCCGCGGGTACCTGCATATTTATTAAGATATATTTTCTATTAAATATATTAAAATATTAAAATTTTTTTATTATTTTATGATGATATAATAATTATTTTTTATTATTTTATAATCATATTTTTAATATATTAACATGTAATGATATTATAGAATGTTAATTTATATTATATAATATTAATATTATATGATATATATTATATGACATTTTCTCTCTTTCTTTCTATAAAATTTGAATATTTAAATATTAATGGGTATGTACCCGTGGATACTCGTTAATTTTAGCGGGAATGGATGGAGGTAGTATACTACCGCCCCCGCCCCATTGACATCCCTACTCTCGATACCGATTTTGTCAACCAAAAAGGAAGAAACTAAGAAGGCATTATATACAGATATTGGCGCATTATAGAGTAAGAAGCTTGTTAGTTCTAGTGGTTTCACCACACGCTCAACAAGGAAAGTGAGCAGGTTCGATACCTGCCTGTTGAACTTTGTAAAATATTTAGTAAAGTTGTTTGAGACGCGCAGGCTATAGTTGGATACATTGACTCTGACTCTGAACCGGTCCGGTTTGTTAAGGAAAACCCTCAGATGCATAAGGTTTTAATGATTGGCAACCCCTCTAACTTAGTAAAAATTCAAGTTTAGTTCTAAGTTACAATTTGTATCTGACCATGTTACTTGAGTGTGCAGTTTAGCATCTGACCTTATTGCAGATACATAAAGGCTTAAGAATCACACTTCATCAAGCACCAAACACAAATACTAGAGTCAGATGCAAGTCAAACTCAGAACCAAATAGTGAAGTCAAGACGATATATTCTGATACAAAAATCAAAGCCTCAAGACCCATGAAAGAAACATCTGCTCAAAAATACTGAGAAGGATCTGCTCAAAATGAAGTACTGTGCGTTTCAAGAAGGGCATAGCCACACCACGGATGAGTGCATCCAACTGAGAGACCTCATTGAGGAGATAATCAAGGATGGAAGGCTAGAAAAATACGTTAGGAGGGGGTGTAATCAGGGGGGATACAAGCGTCAAGACAATAGGAGAAGATCCTCAAGCCCTGGGGGCGATGGAGCAACGAAAAGGAGAAAATCCAACACTCCACCTAGAGGGGAATTTAAAGTAAAAAAGAAGCCTCAAACCCCTGTCCAAAGTAACCGAGATTCGCAAGTCGTACGTGACCCCGAGGTTTAGGATCAACATGATCTCTAGAGGTTTTGCAGGAGGGGGTTCATCCAAAAACTTTAGAAAGAGGCATTTAAGGGAAGTGTAGCGATGACTTTTCGTTGTGCATGGTCGTCGCTAATATGAGATTTTCTTGTAGTGGTTGAATATATAAGTTATGAACCTCAGTTTGCCTCAGTGACTCAAATGGTGTATGACGCATTTAGGCCTATACCTGATGAAACGGATGATAATGACCATGAGCCACCTAACCAAGATGTCCAACGGTTTTATGATATGTTACTAGCTTTATGCAAATCAGCCAATCTATGATGGAGTAAATGATTCTAGGTTATTAATAGTTGTGAGGTTATTAGCAGCTAGGAGTAATTGGCATGTTACTGAAAAGTGTTTGGATTATTTCATCAAAATGCTAGTTGATGTAGCTCCAAAAGCCAACAACATTCCAAAAAACTAGTATCATGCAACGAAATTGGTGTCTAAATTAGGGTTGAAGGCTGAAAAATTTGATTATTGTAGGAATGGAGTGACCAACAATGAAGTTAAATCATTAGCTTGGAGACCGAACTCTAAAGCAAAATCATGGAACACATACCTTATAAATGGCTATAGATTTCTAACAAAGGATTGGTGTGAGGGTAAAAATACCACAGATTGTGGGGTGCATGTAAAAGGACTTACCGATGACGGTGAAGATGACTTTTACGGTATCATCCACCATATCTATGAATTAGAGTATCTTGATTTGAGTAACTTGATTCCTATTTTCTATTGTGAATGGTTTGATCCAACCACAAACAGTGGCATACGAGTTCAACCACAATACAATATCGTTGAAATAAGGAAGAGTGGAAGGTTCATTCATTCTTGCACTAAAAGCAAGACAGGTCTGTTATGCCCCTTATCCAGAATTATGTAAGGACTTACGAGGTTGGATTGTGGCAATCACAACAAAACCAAGGGGTCATGTTGAAGTTGATGGGGTTGAGGAAGAAGTGCCTTATCAGGCTGATGGCACTTCAACTATTTTACCAGTTGTAGACATTGAAACATTGTCAGGCTTAGTTGAGAATCGATATGAACCAGTTATTCAGCCTACCCTTGAGACTATGGTTAAAGATGATGAATCTGAGAATGAAGACATCCCATCAAGTGAGGATGAAGATGGGTGGGATGACAATGAAGATGAAGAGGATGATGAAGATCAAGATGATGAAAATGATGTATAATTACATTAATATTAATGTGTACTTAGATTAACACTAATGTGTATAATATTATTTAACTTTTGCCACGATTTTTATATTGTTTTATAATCGTAATTAACATAATTATTATTTAAAAAAATCAAAATCTGATGACTAGCAACGGTCTGGCCATCGCTAATATAGTCAACGCTAACCTTCATGAGCTTAGCGATGGCCTGACCGTCTCTATACGCGAACGTCGTCGCTAACTTGTGACGGCTAGCTAGCGACGGCCAACGTCGTCGCTACGTTGACGGCCAAGCGTCAGTGACGGCCGTTAGCGACGGCCTGACCGTCGCTAAGTAGCGTCGGCAAAAAAAAAAATCGTCGCTACTGCAATAACGATGGGCTTTTTAGCGGCGGTCGGTGAGTCGTCGCTAGACCGTCGCTATAGCAGACATAGCGACGGCTTGTGGCCGTCACTAAATCCTAAATTTATTGCAGTGATAGAGTATGTTTGATAAATTTACAGATATGCTAGTTAAAAGCTAAAATACTAATTGAAAGGTGAAAGTTAAAACATGAAAGCGGATGATTTAACTCCTTGAATTAAAAGTAGTATTTGATAAAAATTAATTAATTAATAACCCTGAAATAATAAATAAGGTTAATCATTAATCATTGGACCATAATTTAAAATTTGGTAATAGCTCTATACTAAAAACTACTACACTTTACCAATCAGAATTAAAATATTTTAATAACTTTTTAAGTTAACTACATGCGAATTAAGCACACTTATAAGTTTGTAAACATAAGCTACATGCCAAGTCGGGGAGCATGCACGTTCAAACGGGTTAAATGCCAACCTTGTTTTGCTGAATTTTATCATCTTAAAGAAATTACCAATACAATAGCAAATAAGACACAGTATAACAATACAATTATTTTCTTTGTGGAAAGCAATAGCATTAATATATAAAACTAGCAACCATTCAAAAAAAAAAGTTAGTGGATAGTAAGAGAAACAGTAAACGGAGGAACCAAAGCTTGCATTTCCCCTCATGTTATATTTAGAGTCAAACTTTATATTATGTTATGATAAACTTTACTTTACCCTTTTCCTTATTCTTTGTCATCTAACATCAATTTCATCTTCGCTAGCTAGGGAAAGGATGTAAGGGCTACCTAGCCCCATCACTGAGCTTTTGAACCATCTCTCTAAGGAACTGTTTTCTTTTTGAGTTGTGGAAATATTCTGTTCCTCAGCTTTCTGTCCCATCCATCAATATATTCCAAGAGAAATGTGGGGCTCCTTGTTGGATGTGCTTCCAATCAAGCAGCATTCCCATTTTCCCACTCCACGACCACTGAGTTATTTCCCTCGATGACAAGAAAATAAAATGTTATTATTACTATTATATATCTCAAATCTCCTCCACATGAAATTATCTCAAATTTTCCATTACAATTAGTTTAAAATTAATATATTTATGTTAATATTTTTTGGTTTTCACCATAGTATCCCCTGTTACTAGGGGTAATCCTATTCGGGGCCTAGTCACAGTTAAGGCTCCTCACCCCTCCCTAAGAATGTGTTTTGTGGGGATCGAACCCGGGAGCTCTTCCCGCAAACTCAGTCTGCGTTACCAACTGAGCCACAACTCTTTGGTATAAAGATATTAATATGATATTAGATAATAAATTCATAAAAGTATATTAGTATTAGTAATTTATAAATATATGATTTTTATAGACAAAATAATATATGTGTATATAATAAGTTCAGTTTGGATTAGATCAATTTTCAACATATATAGGATCCAAAATTAAATCCGAATCAATAAAAAAGTTTCGATTTGCGATTATCGATTTTTTGGTTTAGGGTTTGATTCGATTTTTACGGTTTACATTGAATTAATTGAATTGGATATGAACACCCCTAATTATAGAATTTAATGGGTATATATGTTTCAAAATTTTAATGTAAAAAAATTCAAATTATTATTTAATAATATTGATGTATTATTATTGAATTTGATAACACATGTATTATATTTCATTAAATAACGAGACAATACATCATTAAATAATAATAATAATAATTTTTTTACAGTAAGGGCATATATCCATTAAATTCTAATATATCACCTTTACTTAGGATGTGTTTGGTAGAGTAGAGAGAAATAGTGTAAAAAGAAATAGAGTAGAGAGAAATGAAGTGAAGAGAAACGGGTGGGAAATAATGAAGAAATTGAGTTGTTTGATAGGAGAGAAATAAGAGTGAAATAGAGTGGAAATATATATGATGTTATTTCTCACCCTTCTAATTTCTCTCCATCAAATTGATAAAGATTCTTCTCATCCCTCTGTCTCCACTTTTATGTTACTTGTGGAGTTATATTTGGATCAGTGAAAGAGAAGGGATGGTAATTTAGTGAGTGAGCTTTGATTTCTCCCAATTCTGCAAACAAGTCCTCAAGTTGGTTGCACTTCAGAATAGATGGCTTGTAAGGGATAAGTCCATTACTGAATTCCCCATCATCCGTTTCAATCTCTCCCTTTACAGTACTGTTTGCTGAGTTCCCTGCATTCACTGGGGACACATTGCTGTCATCACTGTTGGTCTCTTGCTTCTCTTCATCTGGCTTTGTTGTGCCATTTTGGGGTTGAGTGGTTTCTGAATTCTTTGAAGCAGCAGCAACAATATTATTCTTGGATGATTGGGATCGCGCTGTACCAGCGAGAGCATTTCTCTGAGTTGGCCATGGATGGTTATGCTCTGAAGAGTAAGTTATGACCAACATGTTTGGATCTGTTCTGCTCCTTTCAACTTGTTTCCTGGCTGGACAACCCTTTGAGCTGCTGCATCTATAATAACTCCTGCATTATATTTGGTCACAAAGAGAGAGAAATGTCTATCACTAATCATCCAATAACATGATAATCTTAAGTACCAAAAATAATTGCTTGACGTGGGGTACAGTGAATTTCTTCCAATAGAAAAAGAAAAGAAAAATGATTAATTAGTACAGTGTTTATATTAGTGCTGGTTTGGGAATGTGGAAAGTGTTCCACATGTCATACTCACGTTTTCTTTAATACAAATCTTTATAGTTTCCATAAGGTCCGTTTGTTTTACAGTTGAGTAGAATTGATTCTAGAAATGAATGGTTGAGATGAATGATGCGCGTTTTACGAAATACGTTGAACGGAAATGATTTAAAATCAATTCTGCAAAATTACATGCTTTTATAAAATGAAAATTTAAAACAAACAGACATTATGTCTTTTACTTTAAACATGGTTTTTTAACGGCAAAAAGGCTAAATTAAACACACCTTTAGACTCATATAAGAGATTGTGTAGTTATGATTTTTACACACTCTTATTTTATTCACTTTTTTTACACATTTTTTTTATCATTCTCTTTATTTCTCTTTACATTAATTATTATATTTTTCACTTTTTCTACTATCATTTCTTTTTTTATCTCCCTATTTCTTAAACGTTTACACACAAAAATTGAGTGTTAATAGTAACATATACATCTAATAATTTATGTAATGTGATAAATAGATACTGATATGGGAGTAAAATTAATGATGACGGTGTATATATCTCATTACTCATATAAACATTTACTAAATAAAGCTTTGGACAACATTTTGCCTAATTTTTTTAACAAACTTCAAGGGAAAAAGATAATACTTTAATTTAAGGATGATTCTATGGTGGACCAAATAAAAATTTGGTCCACCTAGTTCAGCTTCCATTTTTTCCATACAAAAGATAAATAAATAATTTTATTTTTTGTTAAATAATCTTTATATGACTATTTGAGTTTAATTTAAGGGAAAATATGAATTTACAATACAATCTATGTTAATTTCGTTGATGATATATCAATTTAAAGTTAAAGGGCAAAAATTTACATTACACGGTAATATCGAATTGAGTTTTTATTATTTTCAAGTGATATTTCATAAAAGCAACTTGAAACTATTTTAATATCAATCATTAATAAAAATGGACAATGAATTTGGTGATTAGGGATTTAAATTACTATTTTTTTTTTACATTTTAGACCATGTGAACCATGGTCCATCATAGACAAACCCTTAATTTAAAGCAAGAAAATTAAGTGTGTGTTTAATTTTACACAAAATCATATTACAAATGTAAATCCAGACCACAGTTATAACGTGTTTTTAATGAAACCAAATACACTATAAATCATGTTAAGTTCAATTCAATGAACACTTATAATTATAAATACTTGCATTTACCGAAGAGAGTTTATACATGAAATTAAACCTTGTTCCACTAAACTAATTAAGGCATTTGGCTTTCCATATTGGGAGCCACTCAAGCATACTCCCTCCATTTTTTATTATCAGACGTTTAACATCTTAAATTTGTTTATAAATAAATGTCGTTTTCATATATCAAGACAATAATAAATGATATTTTTCTAATTTTATCCCATTTTTAATCTGATTTTTGTTTATTTAAAATATTTATCATAAAGCTATATCATAAATGTTTTAAAAATTTAAAGTTTTAATAAATACTCCCTCCGGTCCTATTTATAAGAACCTTTTAACTATATCACACGGATTAAGAAAGTTGGTTAATTTAGTTGATTGCAATAAATTTGTCAAGAATGTGTATGATATTTCCTAAACTACCCTTGAATTTATTAAGACTCATAATCTTTCTCTTTCCAATTAACTACTCAATTGTGTCATACTCTCTCTACTAATTAATTACGCACCTACCTCCACTAATGGGGTATTTTTGTCAAAAAATAATTAATGCATGAGACAATCTGAAAAAGTTCTTATAAAAAGGACCAAAGCCCACCCTAAAAAAGTTCTTATAAATAGGACCGGAGGGAGTATATTTTTATGTTTCCAATAAAAAATTTATGGTAGGAGATAAAACAAAATAAATTTGGCAAATGAATTCATTTCAATGAAAAAAGAGAGATATATTAAATATGAGAGAAAAAGAAATGACATATTTAAAATAAAAGGGGTTAAAAAAACATAGTTATTGCGTTCTTTAATTTTTGTGTAAAAACCTTAAATGACAGATAAAAAAAAGTTTAATTAGTATGCACTGACAGTGTAAAAGAGTTTTACACTGATGTTTAATCATGATTCTTCATTTATATGACTTTTAAAATAGTAATTAATAAAGTCAACAAACTCACCATAAATCAAGTATTGTGATTAACCGTCAGTGTACACAATCCTTTTTCTCATAAAAAAAAATGGAGTGAATATTTTTTATTAAAGTTTCTCCTTTGTCTCGTGTCCTGTCAGCAAACAAAACAACCAAATTGCTCTAACTCCTTTGGGGGTAATTATTATTTTTTAAACAATTAATAACAATGATATATATATAATTATGCACCTATATATTTTACATTTGTTTTAAGTAAGTACATCTCATTTATTTTTCTTTTATCACCTTTCTTCTATTTCTCTCTTACATTATCCATCATATATATCTTTTATTTTTTTCCCTCTTCTTTTTCAACCTTTCGCTTCATCCCTTAGACGTAAACAAAAAAAAAAACTCAAGTTATGACCATATAAATGGTTAATAAATATTAAAGAAACAATAGGTAGAAGAATAAAATATTTATTTGCGGGGTTTCCCATAGTTTTGACTAAAATAGCATGCATATCATGCCGAGGAAGATCACAGTAGAGCAACTTACCTTGGATATAGGGAACCTTTAATAGGTTTCTGACCATATTTTCTCCAAGCCCACAGATCAGAAGGAACTACCTCTCCACTTTGTCTGCTGTTTGGAGCTGCTGGTGCAGGAATACAAATTGACTTCTTTGCCAGGATCTTCCTGCAATTATACAAGAATATCAATTATATATTACTAGTACGTACTTAATTAGTTACGTACATACAATACATACATATTATATATATAGTATATGTATTTATGTATAATATTAAACCAGGCTGTTTTAACTTTTTGATTAGGTTTCCACTGAAAATAGTGGAAATTTTGTGGCCAAGAAAAGGGATGTGGTTTTTTTGTGATGATCAAAGGAATGGGACTTTTCAGGTGGGTTTGGAAGAAAAGTAGTTTACGATAGACTTTTTTGAAAGCTCAATATGTGACTGTAATGGTGACACATGCATCTAGCTCTACTTTTCAGGTGGATTGAACCTATGGAAGAGCCTCCATGCCACCATATATGTTTAGTCTTAATCACAATGAACTGTTTTCCACCTGAAACTCATCTTAATTCTTTGGACTAGATGCAGTCAAACAAACATATTTGAAAAAAAAAAAAAGAATTACCTCTCCCTCTCACTCATGCCAAACCCTACTTTATCCCCATCTCCCCATGATTATTATTGCATGAAATTAAATAAATTCAAGTTCCAAAAAAACAATGTAGTAGTGTGTGATTAATTCCGATCCCTTTGACAAATTTACCATGTGCCAACATGAAATTAAACAATCCTTGGAAGTTGTTCTCCTCCAATTAATATTAATTCAGTTATTAATGATTAATAATAGTTCACCTTCGCTTAAGACCCGGATTCCGTGGAGTTGAGATCTGCTGTTCTACTCCTGTGTTGTCCACCAAGCAATGATCTTTAGAGGCCTTTGCAATAATATTCATCTTACCAGTTGAATCAGCTGGTGAGATTGGTAACTTAGAATTGGGAGAGATCTGAGTCATGTGTGACATTATGCTGTTACAAGGCCTTCTCATATCATCCTCTAGAATGTTCTTTTGTGCCAAAACAGAAGTAATAACACCACCACCAAAACAAGCTGCTTCTTTCATCAATTCCCCAGAAGTACTGTTAAAGTAGGCAGAACCATTAGGCAGCATATCAAGCTCATGTAGAAAGGGGTCTCTCATGTTTGAGAATGGATCACCAAAGCTGCAACTAGGGTCTTCCTCCAAAACAGAAGAGAATTGCCAGTGATGATCGCAATAGAAGGGAGCAGCTTCAGTGCCTGTGCTGAAGCTGCCATAAGATGCACGGATTATGTCAGTTAAATCACCTTGATAGTTGTTCATAATTGTGCCAAAGATGTTGCACATGCTTTAATTTCCTTAGTGAGAAAGCTTAGAAGGAGGGAAGTGGTTTCATTATGTTAGGAATTTTGTTGTGTGTGTCTCTTGGTTGTGAGTTTGATCAAGAGGTCATGACTTATTATGATGGGGATGAGAATTTTTTTTCTGGTGATTAATTAAGGAACAAGAAAAAGCAAAGGAACAGGTTGATATGGAGCTTGAAAAGGTTTGTTCCTTTCTCTAAATACACACAAAAGGGAATTGGTTTAGAGAGAGACAAAAGACGCTGACTTTTCACACGAAACGGCTCCACTCCAATTAATGCTCCATTGTCCATTCCATACGCAACAATTTTTAAAATTTAAATCATAAATGGGAATACCAATGACATATACTATTTCACACATTTTTTTATTAAGAGATAAAATTGCATGCAAATTTTAATAATAATGTTATATCATTCTACAAGACTGCAACACCTTTTTATAAATGCTACTAATATTTTATAAAAATATTTGATAAAAGATAAATATATTTAATATTTTAGAAAATGAAAAATATTTAATATTTTTTATTTCCTAATTAAAAAGATTATTAAGAGGATAATTAATTAATTTTAGTAGGATTTAAAATTATTCAAAATTTACTTGTTCTCACTATTTATTAATAAGGCTCATTTGAAGGATTATTGAACAATAAAAAAGTATTTAAAAAAGTGTCAAGAAATGTTGGCATATGGTAGGACTAATTAAATGAGCAATCTTTTATTTTTTTCATACTCCATTTTCTCACGTTTCTCTTCACAACAATAATTTTTTTCTTTTTTTTTTTTATCACGTCACTTATCACATATTTTATTTTTTTATTTATTTTCTTTCTATAATTTTATCTTTCCCACACTCATCACACCTCAAATTTGGGGTGTGAAAAATATTACCCTAAAAAGAGGTAAAAGATTTATAATAAAAAATTCTTAAACAGATTAGGTTATACACATGCGTACACGATTTTTTATTGTTTTGCGTAATTTAGTTTCTAAAATATTAAAGTAATTAATATATAAAATTTAAACATATTCTTAGAATATTGAAAACCTTCGTTTGGTTTACCATTTCAACATGTTTCGCGGAATTAATTTTAAATCATTTTTCGTCTAACATGCTTCTTAAAATGTGTATCATTCATTTCAATTATTGATTTCTAGAATGGATTATACTCAACTGTAAATCATTGATTTCTAGAAAAAAAAAAGTTGTAATAGTTATTTATGACTCCTAGCTAGTATGTTTTTTTTATAAAACTAAATAAAATCCCAAAATCTATCTTATCATCTACCCCTTCTAATGCGCTTTTAAAAAATAAAAATTCAAATACAATTTAAAAGGTAATTGATATTTCATTAATTTTATTTAATTTCTCCATATGCAATAAATGCCTCATGGTTTGATGCTGAAGTCTTATTAATTACTTTCTTAAGTCGATCAGCCCCTGTGTAACACTTCTCCAAGATTTCCCTGATTTGTAGTTGTTGTAGTTGCAATTAATCTTCCCTAAATTGGCCATGTCCACACACTAATAAAGCAAGAACATAATATTGAAATACTTCTTGTTTTCCTTGTAGGTCGCCTTCTAAGCATTTGTTGCACCCTCTCAGTTTCTGCAAGATAGACATCCTTCATAATGTCCAGCACATTGAAAGCCAAACGACACTCTCATCTAAACATACCACCTATCCCAATTCTTGCCATGCCATCAAGAATTGGCAAATGTGCAGTTAAGTTTCCATTTGAACCAACCATCAAAACGAAGCAACTTTCAGGGTATGCATACTCAAGCCATGGATCACAAGATTCTTTTGATACCGTTTCGTTGGAGATATCTACACACTTACAAAAAGAGGAATGAAAGTATATATAAGGGTCATGCTAACGAGTGCCCTAAAGACATTGTTTAAGAATCCATAAAAAGAAGGTTTTTATTGGAAATCACAGTATTTATAGCATCTGTGACATTAAATATCACACACTCCAATAAAAGCTTTCTACTTTCGGTTCCTTAACCAGTACCTTAAGGGCACTCGTTAGCATTTTCCTATATAAGAATTTTCTTTACATATGCTATATCACATGCATGTGTAACTGTATACAAATATTTATACACAACAAAATAATCCCACATTGACTACTCCTCTAAGACATTCTTCATAATAGTCACAACTAACGAAACTAACTTCCTTAATAGCCATAAGTACGGCCTTAACAACCATTAATTAACTATCACTCTGAATTTTTTTGGTTTAACCACAAGTATCTTTTACGGGAGGCAATCCTGTTCAAGCCGGGAACATCCACATCATGGTGGGTCTAGCTCTCCCAGCGGGGATTTCTTCCATCAAGACTCGAACTCGAGACCTTACTTAAAGGGAATCAAACATGTACCACTTGAACCAACCCCGTTGGTAACTATCACACTGAATTACACTGCAACAAGAATGTCTAATTTTAGAAATTGATTTTGAGAAAGTTTACACTCGGAGGTTTAAAGTTTTCTAGAATATACTCTCTTCGGCCTGAAATTAATTGCTTCATGCTAATTAAAAATATTAATTAATTTCATTAAATTTTCTCAAACTCACATGAAAAATAAACTGCATTTCCTAAGCTATTCTTCCTAGTATTTATTTCAAAGGGATCATTAAATAAAATGTGAATTAAATAAGTGTATTATAGGGATACTAGCTAGCATTCAATAGGGTAAAGTTAGTTACACTTTATTTAGGGTTTGTCTATGGTGGACCATGGTTCACGTCGTCTAAAATGTGAAAATATAGTAATTTAAAGTTTTATTCATCAAATTCGACGCTCATTTTATTAAAGATTAATATTAAACTTATTTCCAAATATTTTTATGAAAATATTCGTTGAAAAGAATAAAAACTCGAATCAATAATACACTTCAACTTTAAATTGGTATATATACTCACCAAAACTTGCATAAATTGTATTGTAAATCGATCTTTGTCCTTAAATTAAACTCAAATAGTCATATAAAAAAATATTTAACAAACAATAAAATTATTTATTCATCTTTTGTAACCAATAAAGTGTAAGTTGGACTAGGTGGACCAATTTTTATTTGGTCCACCCTAGAATCATCCATATTTTAAACCAATAAAATTGAAATTTGAATTGTTTATATTTAATATCAAAGAGTATCGGTTCGCCTTGGATTTCATTGAAACTGGCCTAATTGGATGTTTTTTTCTAGTTTAGTTTCCCTAGTTTCAATTTTTCATATTGGTTATCCTTTGCAATGTATGAATCCCTTAATGTAGTTTTTGTTTGTAACCAACTCTTTGAATATCAAGGAAACTTTTTGTATTAATTAGGGCTGATCCCCATAATAAATTTTCGTTTGCTGATTAAAAAGAAACATTTCATCTTAATTTATACATAATATCCGTAAACATCACATACATTATAATCTATACTATATATATATATATATATATATATATATATATATATATCTGTACTATATTATAAAAGGATACTAATTTTTTGGTTTCCACATTTTCTTTTCCAATATACTCTTGACTTTTTTAAAAATCCAAAAACAAAATGAAATCTGTTTTTGAAATAACCACCTCTTTCCATTAACAATAACTATCTATGATAAGATAACCACCCATTTTCATTAATTAGAGGCATACACAAGTGTTTCTGATTCTTTATTTAAGTATATTATATATAATTTTAATTAATTCATACATAGTAATCATGTTTACATTTAAAGGTATATAAATAAATTTTATTTCTTTTTTCAAAAAATAAGAAATGCATATAAATAAATTTTCCGCTAGTATCTATATAATGTTTATTAATCATGCATGTAGCAAAAAATAGTGTATCTCCATTATTAATTATATAACAATAATATAGAACAATATTGATTTCAAATTACTGAATTATTTTGATCTACAATAGAAGAACAGAAGAGTGCGTGGTTGAGAACGTCCAGCTCCACTTAATTCCATATTCAAAGTCAAAATGAATTGACCTTATTATATATGGTAATATACATGCATTTTCTCGTGGTAGAGAGTTGTCCTTTCTGATCAACTATTATTTCAGAAACCACTTTTAATGGAATCAGGCTCACTTTTCATCATTTTCAAAGGTCATATATGAAATCACTTTTATATAATTAATAATATGGATGATCTATCTAGACAGGTTTATTAGGAATAGAATTATGAGCCAAAAGAATAATTGCTAGCTTCATATGCAAGGACTGCTTTTTAGCTTTAAGGATAATTTCTGAGAGTGATTATGATGAGATTGTGTGATGCAATTAAAATGGAACTAGTAATATTGTATGTCGGAATGATAAAGGACAATGATTAGAAAAATGGGGAAGCCTAATATAAGTTTAATAAATATAACAAACTAGACTTTATAATTAATCCTTAAAGGATAACTAATATTGTCTCTGCCTATATATTAATTAATTAATTCTTTGTTGGGTCTAAAAGTTAAGCGTCTCGTACGTGAAGACGTTCAAAAGATGATACTCAAATAATCATATCGAGTTAATATTATGACATATATGCACGATAAGACATTAATTTGAAGGTTTGGATTGTTACTTTGGAATAATGTTTTAAAAACTAAACCAGTAATTAAATTGGTAAAACATTGTTCATGGTTTAATGATTTAATTGTGGTTGGATCTTATTGATTGAAGAGATATAAATTAAATATATATTTTTAATATTATATAATATTTTAATTAATAAAATAACATAAAATTATAAAAAATTAAGATATATAAAATTATAAATTAGTATAAATAATTTTAGTATAAGTTTTGTAAGACAAAAAAAATTAATAGTGATTGGTAAAATAATAGATATTTATGTTTAATTCTTAAACATGTGTCTTTATTTATCTTAAATATATTTATAATTAAATTAAAAACTTAAAAAATATAAATTTTAAAATAAAAAAATATGATTCAACCGATTTTCTAACACTAATTTTTTTTTATTGATACTCAGCAAATTTAAAGACTACCAATATTTTGGAAGTGTACCGATCGATAGGTTGATTTCTGCTCAGACTGATTAAATCGACCGATCCAATCTGATTTTCAAAACCATATATGATTTTGAAAATAAAGTTTTGAAACGTTTCCTCTCCTTCTCACTTCCCCCTTTTTATGAGGGTATAGTATTGCGATTTCCTACATAATTTGGACTTTGGAGATCTACTTGGAAATTATCCCATTTATTAATTAAGTTTAAATTTGGAGATTTATTACCTATGAAAACATGAATAAAAAAAATCACCTAAAGCATATTTAGTAAGCAATTATACTCCCCACCTCATGACATTCCTAAATACTTAAACTAATAAAATTATCCTTAATTAATTTTTTATATATAAATTTTAATATTTATCTTTTTTTGGTTAATAACTAAATATATTGAATTTAAAAACTACAAATTTAAAATAGTTTTTCTTCATTCTTAATTTGTATTTAGTGTCATATATCTTCATTCTTAATTTGAAATAACAATTTCTAATTTTTTTCATAATATTCTTAATTTGTGATCATTGTTAGATATGTGAAAATATGAGATGAAAATAAAAAAAAATACTCACAAATAAAATGTGAGGATAGGAATGACTAGAAGCTCGCACAATAAGTGAGTAGCTATAACTCCCAACCTCTCCTCCGGCCATGATTTTTTTTTGTTTAATCACAGGTATCCTTTACGGAAAGCAATACTGTTTGAGTCAGAAACATCTATATTATGAGGTTAGCTCTCTTAGCAGGGATTTTTTCCATTCACGAAACTCGAACTTCAAACCTTATTTAAGGGGAATCAATCATGTATCACTCTTAAACCAACCTCATTGGTCTTAAGCCATAAGCGAGTGCCTTCACTATCGTCATTTTTTTATTTTTTTATTACATTAATTATCAAATCTTTTTTTTATTTGTTTCTTCATTTCATTTTTTTATTTCTTTCATCTCCACTCCTATTATGGGGTTTGCCTACGGTGGACCATGGTTCACGTGGTCCAAATTGTGGAAATATAGTAATTTAAAGTTCTAATCACCAAATTTAACGCTCATTTTATTAAGGGAAAAATATGTTTTTCGTCCCTGTAGTTTCGATCAACTTGGGTTTCCGTCCCTACACTTTAAATCCTTGGTTTTTTGTCCCTGTACTTTCTAATTAGTCCCTGTCGTTAGTTTGGACTGTTAAACCTGTGACGTGTCAATTACCTAGCATGTCACATGTACCTAGCATATGCCACGTGTTAATTGCCTAGCATGCCACGTCACAGGTTTAACGGTCCAAACTAACGGCAGAGACTAATGTTTAGGGGTTTAGAAAGTA
Source organism: Sesbania bispinosa (assembly GCA_026901365.1). Lineage (NCBI taxonomy): Eukaryota > Viridiplantae > Streptophyta > Magnoliopsida > Fabales > Fabaceae > Sesbania > Sesbania bispinosa. The sequence goes on along the minus strand of QLOH01000335.1, from coordinate 942,806 downwards.
CAAGGACAAAAAATCAAGGATTTAAAATATAGGGACGAAAACCCAAGTTGACCGAAACTACAGGGACGAAAAACATATTTTTTCTTTTTATTAATTATTGATATTAAAATAGTTTTCAGTTACTTTTATGAAATATTACTTGAAAATAATGAAAATTCAAATTGATATTACTATGTAATGTAAAATTTTGCCTTTTAACTTTAAATTGATATATTTTCAACAAAATTAGCATAAGTTGTATTGTAAATCTATATTTTTCCTTAAATAAACTCAAATAGTCATATAAAAATTATTTAATAAAAAATAAAATTATTTTTTCATCTTTTATAAGTAAAAAAATGTAAACTACACTATAGGTGGACCAAACCGTAGAATCTTCCCCTATTATGTCCATTTTGTTTTTGCAAGTGTACATTAATTGGAGCACAATCATGAGAGAAGCACCGACTATTATGTTTGATGCGACATTTTGAGAATCTACTATATGTAAATAGTTAACACACAACTCCTTTCTCTCTTTTGATCAAGAACTCTTGTCATGGGTTTTGATTTTGATATCATATGCTCCAAAATTGCGACTGTTAAGCCAATACTGCTACTGTTCATTCCAATACTCTCAAATTATATTATGATTGGGGACAAATCAAGGTGTTACTGCTCAAGCCCACATATATATACTAATCATATGATGAGTACTCATCCCCCATTAACATTTGTAATAGCAAACTATATATACATGTGAATTTGAACGATTCTACCCCCATGCGGCTTTTATTGTTATTCTTTCAATCATATTATATATATGCATGTATTATCTCATCCATAATAGGATTACCCAATGTCAAATGGCGGCATTTGAAGCCATGTCGCCGAATGGTAGGATTAGATTCGTAATATTCTTTTCTCCAGATCGACCATATCTGGGTTCAAATTTGTGTAGCTTATAGGTCAAGTTTTTTCCATCTCTCTCTCGGTCTCTCCACCATCATTAGTTTATACTTGGTTTATAATTTTCTTAAAAAATACATGGCCTTTTGCTGGTTATGTAATCCAACTATTTTTTTTTTTTTTACGTTTGTAACCCAACTCGAACAAGCTTCTAAGTATATTAAATGAAATTTCCCATGATGCATGCTATTCAAACTATATATGATTTGTCTACCCTTCTTTAGTAGTACCTTCTTATTAATTAAAAGAAGTTGGTTAATTCAGTTTTTCTGTTAATTCAGTTTTTCTGTTTTCTGTTAATCATTAGTTCAATTATCAGCTTTCTTTAGCTTTAGTGTTTAGCTTTTCTGTTTTGCTTTTAGCCTATATAAGGCTGCTGTTTCTTGCTTCTGTAATACAGTTTTTGATCATTCAGATCAACAATTCAATTCAATACATTCTTTTCTTTTCTTTTCCGTTTTATGGTATCAAGAGCAAGGTTTCATTTGCTCTGTTGTGCGCCAACTCTGAACATCCATGGCTGAAGAACAATCTTCTCCTGTTATTCCTGATTCCAGCATCAAGACTGATGAATCCCAAAATCCAGCCAGCCCCTATTATCTACATCCAGGAGAGAACCCTGGAGCCATTCTTGTAGCTCCACCTCTCGAAAGGAACAACTATCATTCTTGGAGCAGATCTATGAAGAGAAGCCTTTCATCCAAGAACAAATTCAAATTTGTCAATGGATCGATCAAAGAACCAAAAGAAGACAACTCCCTTCATGATGCTTGGGAAAGATGCAACAATATAGTTGTATCTTGGATAACAAGATCTGTCTCCCCCCAAATTGCTCAAAGCATTGTTTACATAGACAATGCGCAAGACTTATGGAATGATCTGAAGGAACGATTCTCAAAAGGAGACAATTTCCGCACCTCTGACCTCTTACAAGACATACACTCTATCAAACAAGCGGATAGAAGCATTTCTGATTATTTTACAGAGTTGAAGATCTTATGGGAAGACCTTGAATCTTTACGGCCAACTCCTACATGCAGTTGCTCAGTGAAATGCTCTTGTGATCTGGAAAACACCATCAAGAAGTTCAAAGAAACAGAATATGTCATCTGTTTTCTTAAGGGGCTCAATGATCAATATAATAGCATCAAGAGTCAAATCCTTATCATGGAGCCCCTTCCACCTATTAACAAGGCTTTTTCTATGATCTTGCAGCAAGAAAGACAACAAGAGACTTCAATCTCCGAATCAAACATCCTTTTCAATAACACCAATTCCAAGCAAGCCTTTGGAGGCAGAAATGGTGGACCTGCTGGGAGAGGAAGAGGTAGATCAAATACAAGAGGATCACAATCTGCTCCCCTTAAAGTTTGCACTTATTGTGGTAAGGAAGGACACACGGTGGAAACTTGATATTTTAAGCATGGGTTTCCACCAAACTTTAAGTTCAAAAGCAAAGGTAATACCTCTGTCCTTAATAATGTCAGTAGAACTGAATCCATTGGTAGCACATCACCTTCAACCACTGGAAAGAAGCAAGATTCCACTCCCAAATTAACCACTGAGCAATATAATCAGCTGGAGGAAATGCTCAGAAAATTCAACACTCAGAACTCAACTCACAACATAGCTCAAATTAATAACAATGCTATTGATAATTCACACTCTCCATCCAAGGGCTCAGGTAAAACTCTTCATTGCAACAAATGGATTTTAGATAGTGGGGCTACAGATCATGTTTGTAACTCCCTATCTCATTTTTTATCCTATCATTCTATTAAGCCTGTCAAAGTCAATCTTCCTAATGGTTTCATTACTGAATCTCTTATTTCTGGAACAGTGAAGTTCTCCAAGAATTTCATATTGCATGATGTTCTTTATATACCAGATTTCCACTTTAATCTTATCTCTGTCCAGAAAGTTGCTGCTACTTTAAATTGTAAGTTGGTTTTTGACAAGAATTCTTGTGCCATTCAGGATGTGAATTCATTGAAGATGATTGGACATGCTGAAGCAAAGAACAACCTTTACATGCTACAAGATATTAGCAAAGTTCCCTTTTTTGTTAATTCAGACTATTTTGTAAATTCTTCTGTTAATAATAGCCCTCAATTTAGCTTGTGGCATTACAGATTAGGACATCCTTCCCTTAATGTTTCCCAGCAAATTCATAAACAATTTCCATATGTTGTTATCAATGTTGATCATGTTTGTGACTATTGTCACTTTGCTAAACAATCAAAACTCCCTTTTCCTACTAGTGTTAATAAAACAAATTTTTGCTTTGAACTCATTCATATGGACATATGGGGACCTGTGAGTATTAATTCCATTCATGGTCACAAGTATTTTCTAACAGTTGTTGATGATTTTAGCAGGAATACTTGGATTTTTCTTATGAAATCCAAAGCTGAAACTAGAACCTTAGTGCAGAATTTTGTTTCCATGATCAAGACTCAATTTGACAAAAGTGTCAAGATCATCCGTACTGATAATGGGACTGAGTTCATGATGCATGAATACTTTAATCAACAAGGAATTCTTCATCAAAGATCCTGTGTGGAGACACCACAGCAAAATGCTGTGGTAGAAAGGAAACATAGACACATATTGAATGTGGCTAGATCTTTGCTTTTCCACTCACACTTACCTAAATCTTTTTGGTCATATGTTGTCATTCATGCTGTTCATTTGATAAATACACTATAACAAAAAATGCCTTTTACCGCGGTTGAAAAGGGTCTTTTATCGCGGTTGTGACCGCGGTCTACCGCGGTGGGATAAAAGGCAATTACTGCGGTTAATTTTCGGAACCGCGGTAATTGAGATAGGCTTTTTACCGCGGTTCTGAAAAGTAACCGCGGTAAAAAGCCTGGAAGTGTGAAATTTCTGCACATTTTTTACCGCGGTTGGCTTTGTGAACCGCGATAAAAAATCCCTTTTTCGTAGCTATTTCGTAGTTAATGCCTATCTGTTATATTAAAAATCCCAAAAATCCCAATAGAAAGCCCGATATGATTTAATCCCTGAACAGTGCCTTTACTCCCTTTTCTTCAAAAATTTATTTCATGCCAAAAAACAGTGCCTTTACTAGTAAAATAAGATTAGATGCTGAATATGGAGTACTACTAATAGTTAAAATTAGTGTTTGGGAGCCATCTTATAATGGAGTTCAACCATTTCTGATACAATACATCTTAATGATATGGAATTTTGAAAGAAGGATACACAATTTTTCATATTATCCTACAATCCAAGAACCATCTGCCATACCTAGTAAACTCTAGCATATAATCCCACCTTTAGCAATAAATCACCAATGAGTGTTTCTTCATATAGTAAATCATAAAAAAAAACATCCCAAATCAAGAGCAAATCACTATGGTTAGAAAAATAAATTTCATGTTTTTTCATATAAAGTATTTCCCACAATATTGATTGATATATATTGCTAGCCAAGAAGGATTATCCTGTCTAAATTCATGATTAGCTTAACAACCACCCTTGTTCCAGTAGTAGATAATCTAGTAGCAATAATACTACTTTTAAGTTTACCAATTTTGCATCAATCACTACACGTAATAACTCCTGAGAAGAATAGAAAATTACCTTTGCTAGTATATGTTATTGAGGAGGTTATTGTGATGAATCTTTGAATCCAAATTCCGGTAAAGAAAACAAAGAAAAGGGAAGCAGATAGTCAACTGGACAGACTACAAGGAATATGTTGATCAAACAAAAAATTTTGTGGGTTTTGAATGAATCCCATTCATTAAAAGCTATATATATACCAAGCAATCCCCTGCCACTTTCAATTATAATTTATTATAATGACAAAATAATTTCAGAAGAATTATATACACTGAAGCATGAGGGTTAAACAATAAAAAGATCAATCTCATTTGCTATTAATCTACACTGAAGTTGATCAATCTCTCTTCTATCTGATCTAAGGATGCTTATAGATATAGGAACACAAGTACACAACATATAAACACTGCATATTTCAAGAAGGATCAATTTAAGCATAATATTGTCTATCCATTTGAAAAATACATTGTTTAGTCAAGAAATAGTTAAGGCAACTTATACAGAAAATTAAACTCAAATGAAAGCATTATCTTGAAAAACACCACAAACAACTGAGGCATTCTTTCAGAACCAAAATAGGTTTAAAACTTAATAGCTTAAACTTGTTGCTTTTATTAGCATGCAAAGTCTATTAAATGACTCCATTAACCACCATATATAAATATCATAAATCCCTAAAAGAGCATGATTTCTAACCTATATCACCTGATCAAAATTAAATTAGACAATTTATTATGTCAAGTCACATGAACAAAGTGTGGTAGCAGAGATAATTGTTTTGAAACCAAAAATTGGCTTTAAGTAATTTCAGAGTTTCTCAAGATTGAATTCGTTATCAATGTTATTTCTTCCTATGATCTCCTTTAATACCAAGTCGTGCATGCAATTAATATATCAACAAAAACAACCAAAAGGTTCATTTGTTATTATTACCACAATTATGTCTTCATTACATTTACTGTAAACACTACCATGTCTTGAAGTTAATACATGATACTTTCATTAGCATAGTGATCAATGAGAGTAATACACAAGGCAAAACAAGTACCTGTATGACAAATCGTTGTCCAGATACACTTTTCCCATACTCATTAAGCAAAGTCTCAGTTGCAAAGAGGACTCCTCTTCCTGTAGCTGCATCTTTGCCTAGAGATCCACCAAGATCCTATTTTGAAAAAAAAATAAAATGAATGGTTTGTTAAGCATGGTTTGGTGTCAATTCATTGGCCATTAAAATGAATGGTAGTATCAGCATTTCCTAGAAAGATCTACAAGCTTTTCTATTCCAAAAAACATATGGTTGGAAGTTCCTAATAACAAGAAAAGTTTGATTTTACTCACCTCCTTATAAAAAAGTGAGCTGCTTGCGGGGTACCTAAGAAGAGCCATGCCAAACCATTGAACTGCATATAGATCATTTATGCCAAAACTAATTTAATTACCAAATATGGTCACATACAAAACACATTTTTTATAATACTAAACTTATAGTTTCTTATGCAACAGTCACCTTACTTCGCCTATGCTTACTAGGTGAATTCCCTCTCTCAAAACTTGTTATACAACACATTTGCCATATGTAATTTTTGTCATGTGTGTGTGTGTGTGAAACATATCTTGCCTCCTAGGAGGATTATAACCATACAAATCTTGCCTCCTAAAAACACATCCTGTCCCCACATATACAGGACCCTGAATACCATCTAGACCCTTTATGTTAATCTGCAAAAAGGCAGTGGTAAAAAGGAAGTAATCAAATGTTCTTCTTATAATGTTACAAGAAAGTATTGTTACTAAGTTTTTTTTTTTTTGCAGTGACTTACATCAAAGAAAACTGTGTTCCTGTTGGCATAATGATCATGAGTATCAATACCATCAACTCTATGAGGAAACTGGACATAGCAGACCTTCTTCCCAGTTTGAGGATCCATCAAAAAGCACATGGCTTCTCGGGCTGCCTTGCTGTTATTGACATAGTGATCACAATCCAAGTTCAGCATGAAAGGAGCATTTGTGAGAACAGCAGAGACTCGGACTTGGAAATCAAAGCAATTTTTAGTAGAGTCAAATAGTTTTGATTCATAAAGGTGAATTAACATGAATCACACATGATGATTCAAGTAACAAAAGTTGTTCTAAAACTCTATACCAGAGCATTCATAGCACCAACTTCCTTGTGATGCTGAAAACCAGGCCTTTTCTCCCACCAAATTCACTGGGCTACCTTTTGATTACACTGTCATCATCTAAACCAGCGAAATCCCTTCCTCCCACCAAACCCATCACTCCACTCAATAGCATCTTCACATCCCAATCTCAACCATGGTAGTTAGTATCTTACGATTCATACGATACGACTCCCGAAACGCAACGAAATCGGAACTCGGCGATACAAATCGCACGTTGAATCTTTTTTGTCATGAATCGTTGTTGAATCTTGCGATACAGATGAGTATCGCTTGTATCTCGATTCCAGTTCCGATTCAAGAGATACAATAACACAGGTCGCACACACCAAAGTGGGTCCGGTCGCGCGACCTGGTTTTGAAAACATGCAGAATTTTTTTTTCTATTTTTTTAGGAAAAAAGGGTGGAAAGGGCTGAAAAGCTGCTCTGTTTGATTTAGGTCAAATTATAATAGTTGTTTGTCTTCCCAAGTTCCTCTGTAAGCTTTCTATCTCTTGCTGCTGTGTATTCTACTGGTCCCCTCACTTTTCTCTAATTTTTATTTCATATATGTTATATTAGCTTATATATTAGTTTATATAATAAATTTCTCACTTATTTATCTGAGAAATGCTAATAATTTTATGTTTTCAATGTATTTTATATGAAAATATATATGTTTATGTTGTTTATGTCATTGATCATGTATCTTACGATTCATAAAAAGATTCGATTCACAATTCGGAAAATAGGTCTTCCGATTCATGATTCGAATCTCGATTTGATAACCATGATCTCAACAACATTCACCCACATCAGACCCTCAACATCAATCTTGTACCAGATTTCTTCAGAACCAAAAAACAAGCTAAAAAAACAACAAGAAAAAGAAGAAAAAAGTCCGCTCTAATCCTCTACATGCGCGGCCACCACTCTCAACCGCGATGCTACCTTTAAAGAATGCATTTATTGAAATGCCTATTCCATAACCGGAGTATATCTAAGCAGCCAGATATGCTTGCACACCTAGTCATGGAAATACATCAAAGCATCTAGTCAAGGATTTTTTTTATAGTTGATTAGCTTTGGAAACTTGATTTAGTGAGCATCTTACTCTAAAAAGCTTAGAACTTAGAAGAATGTGTTCTTGTAAAGACACATAGCATGTATCGAACTATCTCTAATGAAAACGCACTAAAGGAAACTACACAGAGCTTAAGGTAACTAATGTAAAGTATCACAGAACAATTGAATTTATACTTTGATTACATTAGTTATCAGTGTAAGAGACTATGTCAACAATTAATTTATAAGACTGTGATTTGGCAGCCCTAATCCACTATAATTTTTTTATATCTACATACCAAGAAATGGAGAGGGAAATGAAATTTAAGCTATCTTTAGTGACTCAATCTTTGAAGAACATAAGAGAACTATTAGAACATGATATGAACCTTTGTAAAGTTACAACAAAATGCATTTAAATATTTTACACATCTTACAATGGGATAATCATTAGGAATGTCCAAGTGGGTTATACAATGTTGCCTTTCAAGATGATATAGTTGTAGTCAGAGCATCTCTATTTGCAAAACCTTGCATAAGTATAGCCCCTGTGTGAACCTTCTGAGCTATTGCCACAACCAATCCTTTATTATCCCATTTTACATTATCTAGAAGTGATTCTAACTTACAAATATAGAACAATTCAATTTGAGAAAGTATGATATGTATCATAAAGAAAGAATGAAAAACAGTGAGTTAATACTTCAAATATCCTATACTCTGCAAACATCAAAAACAAATTCGAAGAGTGAAGGGAAAAACTAAGAAAAATATAATTATTCAAATCTACTACATTGCTTTGAAAAAAAAGAAGTAATGTTTATGAATTACCTGAGGTATGCTCAGGCTTGCAAGAGTTAAACCTACCAGCAAATCATCTTTAAAGTTGATTGCTTTGTAATTTCTAAACCAGACAAGGATTGAGAATAAACCCTAATTAGGGTAAGGGAACAAATTCATAAAATTAAATCTGAAATACCTTAAGCCCTTCATAAAGAGCTCGTGAACGGCAAGAGCGAAGGCAAGCATGGTCATACTACTCTGATCGCGGATCGTAGGAACAGGAACAGGCGCAGTGGCAGAGACAGCCGGAAAAGTGGACGAAGCGCACGGAGATTTGTTCCCAGCAGCGGACGACGCGCACGGAGGGAGGAGATATAGGTGCAGCGGCGGACGACGTGCACAGAGAGAGGTCTGAGACGGGCGCAGAGGCGGACGGTGGCGCGAAGAGAGGTCTCAGGGAGGGAGAACGGAAGCGGACCAGGGAGAAAGGAAGAAGAGGGTTCGCGAATGTCTCAGAATGATTTTTGCAGGAAGGGTTTTTTTTTTCAAATACCAAAACACCGCGGTTGCTAAACAGAACCGCATTAATTTAAAATTTCAAATTTTTTACCGCGGTTCCGGTTTGCAACCGCGGTAATTTGGCCTAATTTTTTTTTAGAAATAAATAAATAACATATCTGTATTTATATTACCGCGGTTGGTTTTCGGAACCGTGGTAATATATCAACTTCCTGCATTCCACCACCGTTACTTATTGTAACCGCGTTAATTTGGGCGCGGTAAAAGCCCAATTTTGGCATAGTGATAGGTTACCTTCATCTGTCTTGGAAGGAAAATCTCCCTTTGAAGTAATGCATGACAAGCCACCCACCTTTCTTGACTTGAAGGTCTTTGGATGTCTTTGTTTTGCATCCACCTTAACCCAACAGAAAACCAAGCTTGATCCAAGAGCCAAAAAGTGCATATTTCTAGGTGTCAAAGTTGGTATAAAAGGGTACATCTTACTTGATTTCTTAACCAGAGAGATTTTTATCTCTCGAAATGTTATATTTTATGAACATATTTTTCCCTTTTCTAACCAATCTTCCATGACTATTAGTGATTCTGTGAAGCATGATTCTAATTCTTTAGATTTTCTCATTTATGAAACTGTTAATCCTATTGATAATAATCATGCTCCTAAAAACTACAATACTGGTGACAATGATAGAAATTCTGATCAAGATAACATTAATGAACAGTTTAACCAACCTGTTAGGAGATCCACTAGGGCTAAAAATCCCCCTTCCTACTTACAGGATTATCATTGCAACCTGCTGAGCAACTTTAATACCATCCAAGATAACAACACTAGGTATCCCCTCTCTTCTGTTCTTTCCTATCAATCTTTATCCAACAAACATCTTAATTTTGTCCTTTCTATCACCGCACAAAATGAACCAAAAACTTATAATCATGCTATTCAATCCCCACATTGGATCAAGGCAATGCAAGATGAACTTGCTGCCTTGGAACAGAATCAGACCTGGTCTTTGACTGAGCTTCCCCCTGGGAAAGTTGCTATAGGCTCAAAATGGGTTTATAAAATTAAACATAGGTCTGATGGAACTGTAGAGAGGTATAAGGCCAGATTAGTGGCTAAAGGATACAACCAAATTGAGGGATTAGATTTTTTTGATACTTTTGCCCCAGTTGCTAAACTTACTACTGTTAGGCTTTTGCTTGCTATTGCCTCTTCACAAAATTGGTTTCTGCATCAACTTGATATAAATAATGCTTTTCTACATGGTGATTTAAATGAAGAGGTTTATATGCAATTACCTAAAGGAATAGACAATGGTAATCCTAATCTTGTTTGTAAGCTTCAAAAATCCATATATGGTCTTAAGCAAGCTAGCAGGCAATGGTATGCTAAGCTGTCCACTTTCCTTACTACTTTTGGCTATAACCAATCTCCTCATGATCATTCTCTTTTTACTAAACATTCTAAAGGACATTTCACTGTTATATTAGTCTATGTGGATGATCTCATTCTAGCAGGTACGGATCAAGATGAAATCCATACTATCAAGGATCACCTTCACAATGAATTCAGGATTAAGGACTTGGGCCAACTTAAATATTTCCTTGGATTGGAAGTGGCCCGATCCCATTCAGGCATTACAATTTGTCAAAGAAAATACACCTTGGACTTACTTTCTGACACAGGTTTTCTTGCAGCTAAACCTGCTCCCACTCTAATGGTTCGAACAACTAAGTTAGAGCAACAACCAGATGATCCTTATCCTGATCCATCAGAGTACAGAAAGCTTGTGGGAAAACTACTCTACTTAACCACTACTCGACCAGATATAAGCTTTGCTGTTCAACAACTAAGCCAATTCATGTCATGTCCTAGCAATCAACATTACAAGGCTACTGTTAGAGTCCTCAGATACTTGAAGAAATCACCAGGACAAGGCCTTTTCTACCCAGCAACTTCATCTCTTCAGTTGAAAGCTTTCAGTGACTCTGATTGGGCTTCTTGCTCTGATTCTCTTCGCTCAATCACTGGTTATTGTATTTACCTTGGAGATTCTCTCATCAGTTGGAAATCTAAGAAGCAATCAACTGTTTCAAGGTCTTCATCAGAGGCAGAATACAGGGCCTTAGCTACCACTGTTTGTGAAATTCAATGGCTAACATATCTTCTCAATGAATTCCACATTCCCTTTGTCCAACCTTCGTTTTTATATTGTGATAGCCAATCAGCTCGGCACATTGCTGCAAATCCTGTTTTTCATGAACGGACAAAACACATAGACATCGATTGCCATCTTGTTCGGGAGAAACTACAAGCCAAGCTCTTTCATTTGCTCCCTATTCATACTCAGGAACAACATGCTGACCTTTTCACTAAAGCTTTAGATCCTACTCCCTTCAATTATCTTCTTTCCAAGCTTGGAGTCATTGATATCCACTCTCCAGCTTTTGGGGGGGTAAAAGAAGTTGGTTAATTCAGTTTTTCTGTTAATTCAGTTTTTCTATTTTCTGTTAATCATTAGTTCAGTTATCAGCTTTCTTTAGCTTTAGTGTTTAGCTTTTTTGTTTTGCTTTTAGCCTATATAAGGCTGTTGTTTCTTGCTTCTGTAATACAGTTTTTGATCATTCAGATCAACAATTCAATTCAATACATTCTTTTCTTTTCTTTTCCGTTTTATTAATTAGCTAGAGCTTCGAATCATATGTTGTATAAATATTTGAAATTTTTTAAAATATATATCTGAAACATTATAAAATTTTAAACATGAGTAGAAGATGTATTATTTATTTTGTCTTCTATTTTCTGAATATGAGCATCATTCCCATTAGAATGCAATTTCTTTGAGGGAAGAAGAGAAAGAACCAGAATAATTGATATATATATATACTAGTGGGGAACCCGTGCGATGCACGGGGCGAGAATATGACGGAAACGATTGAGAGTGGAGTGTTAGATTTATCTAAGAATACATGATCAATTAATAATAACAATTAATATTAATAGTAAACTTGATTGAAAAGACTTATTAACTAAAATTTCAGTAAACAGTTTTTCATAACATTTGTCATATAAAACAATATTGGTCCAAAAATATGTAGTTTCCCACTACATAAAAAATAGTAAGTAGACATTAAAAGAAGTTTCGTGGATGCCCTGCAAAAAATAGGTTGAAAAGTTATAAAGGTAATTAGTATATGATAGTCATAAATCGAAGACAATTTGAAATAAAAATATTTGAACAATAAAAAAGTAATCATAATCATAATCATATCATAATTCCAACATACTTCAAAGATTGACCTTGACTTTTATTGATAGTCATTGCAATGACACAACGATAGGGAACTGCCTTCTCTGGAACTTAAAAGGAATTCTATTATCTGAAGGAGTCAATGACAGTCTAGGAATGAATACCTTGTGCCCCACATTTACTCCAGAGATGACTTTTGCTTCTAATACATAAGCTCTTAACTGAGTAATAATGAGCCTTGTACCGTTGCAGAGACCTGAACACTGATCAATGTTTCTCAACAACATTACTGGCGCACCAATTTTCAACTTTAAGACATGATTTGGAAGACCAGATGAATTAATTGTATTCAAAAATTCTGGAGTGTGAATATCATCTGCAGAATTGAAATCAACACTTTCTGTACACGGACTATCAAAACTGAGATATGTTCTTTCTTCTCCAGGAAGCAATGACAACATATATTCATTCAAGTTGAAAACTATGTCATTTGTTGGAGCTAAAATAGCTCGATGTTGAAAGAATAATGGATCATGCATGTTTTGTAATAATGATGGATGAGTATTTTCCACAATTGAAGCAATAGGATCAACAGTATCTGATATAAGCAAATCATTGGGAATTTCAATACTGACCTCTCTATCATTTGGTTTCCCAATGGTTCCATCTCCAATGCTAAGCACCCATTCTGAGAATAACTTTATTTCTTCAACATCCAGATCAGAGCAGCCAGTTTGAAGCCTCATATTTTTTGTTAATGTCAAGACTTGACAATGCTTCCAAAGGTATGATGCATTAATGTCGGCATGAACAACATCCTGTCTTGATCCTTTCGTTATTACAGGAAGTATTTGTCTAAAATCTCCACCAAATACAATCACTTTACCACCAAAAGGTCTATTTAAGCTATTTTCATTGGAAAAACGCATTATGTCACGAAATGTTCTGTCTACCGCTTCAAAACAATGCTTGTGTGTCATTGGTGCTTCATCCCAAATAATTAATTTTGCTTTGACAATCAGCTCTGCCAAATCACTTCCTTGCTTAATATTGCAAGTAGAGTGCTCATCCACATTAATCGGAATAGAAAACCTTGAATGAGTTGTCCTACCACCTGGGATTAGTAAAGCAGTTATTCCGCTTGATGCCACATTAAGCACAATTTCTCCCTTGCATCTAATAGCAGCTGAAATGGTTCTCCAAATGTAAGTTTTTCCAGTCCCTCTATATCCATATAGAAAATAACATCCTCCTTTGTTGTCATACACAGATGTCATGATTTTATTATAAATTTCCTGTTGCTCAGAAGTCATTTTAGACAATAACTGGTCATGCTCATTAGCCAATGCTTGTCTATCGTAGTTTAGCTCATCAAAAATCAACCTATTCATTGATTGATTAAGAGATATGAAATCTGGTTGTGGCATTGTTGCAAAATTAGATAGTCTCTTACCATTACTCTGCAACAATTTGTCTAATTCTGCAAGGGTCAAATTTTTTAGCTCATCCTCAGTAAGGAATAAATCTGTGATACATAAAACAATATCAGATATAACCATAGATTAAAAATATATGAAAAATGTTTCCGACATAAGATAATAAGTTAGATGAAGTTAACATAGTTGAAAGCTGATTCGATAACAACAATGTTGTGAATAGTCTTCTCAAGTATGTTGCTGAGCCCCAATGACTTGCTTCTTTAATTGCATCAACGTACTCCTTGTCATCATCTAAAAGACCCATAGCATAGCAAGCATCTTTGAAGGTAGGATATGTCACATTATTTACAGTCCTTATCTGCAAATATGATGATGGTCCTCTAGCTGTAGTCAACAATATCCTGAGGTAGTAAAGTTCTCCACTTCCTGGTGGAACAAAATACAACCTTCCGTGTTTACATTTCTTTTTTGATTTTTTCTTTTTTATTATCACACTAAAAAGTGAGTTTGGACTTTGGCGAGACAAAATTAAGTTGATTTATAATATAGTAGTGTTTGACTAACTTATAAATTCATTCGACTAAAATAAATGTGTTTGGTAAATATATGAGTTTATTCTATTAACTTATAGTGTCTTTTAAAAGTTGAAGTTTCAATTAGTGTTTGAGCTTATAGTTTTTACCTAAAAAATCTTATAGTTTATTATCTTCCTTTTCCTTTTTACCCTCAAATTTTAATATAATTCCTTTTTTCTTAATTTATTGAAATTTATAAAAAAAAACTCGTTGTAGAATGATGATACTTTCTCATCGTATGAAGTTATTATTGATATAAGATTAATATATAATAAATTATACACTATGAGAAGTCAGCGATTTAGATGCGAATAGGTAGCGTGGTCAGGACACCGTTGCTAGTAGTGTCGGCCAAGGCGACGCTAAGTTGAATTTTATTTTTTTTTACATTTTTTATGTAACGTTAGACCGACGCTAACTTTATTAAATAGCGACAGCCTAGCCGAAGTTAATGGTAAAATATTTTTTTAAATTTTTTTTATTTAGCGTCGGTCGGTCAGGACCACGCTAGCTAATGGCAAAAAAAATTTATCGTCGGTCTTTGTAAAATTAGTGTCGACCTAGCCGACGCTAATTTCTTGTTAGTTTTTCACTATGTATATAATATTTTGCACTATATATTTCAAGAAACAAACATAGTGTAACGGTAATGCTTCTTCTTGATATCATGTAGATTGTGAGTTCGATCCTCACATTTGATTTGATAAATCTGGGGAGAAAGGATTTGTTTTTTAAAAAATTATTAGCGACAGCCAGGTCGTCGCTACATAGCGTCGGCCGTAAAATATCATCGCTACTGCATTAACGACGAGGCTTTTAGCGACGGCTGGTGGGCTATCGCTAATTATGAAATAGCGACAATTTTTCCCTTGTTGCGACGACTTTTGGCCGTTGCTAAAAACCGATTTCTTGTAGTGATACACTATGAAAAAAATCAAATACTTGAAATGAAAATAGATTTGGGTTATGTTTGTCCATAAAATAAAATAGAGTAAAACACTATTTAATTTGGTCCCTGAAAAATATAAGATCGAACATTTTAATTCTAAAAGATGAAAATGTTAATCAATTTACTTTTTTTAGGGATTAAATTGATGTAAAAATGACTAAATTGATCGATATTAACATCTTTCATGGACTAAAATGACAATTTCCATCTTTCAGGAACTAAAATGAATGAACCTATCTATTAGTGATTGATTCTCTCAATAAAATAATAAAAACCTAAAAAAATAGTGTAATTAAAATAACTTATCTTTAAATAAAAAATTATGAGTCAAAATTAATTAAAAACTCTAATATCATAATACTCAAAGTATATTTTTGTCTATAGAATAAACATTAAATTTATATATGAATAGCATATAAATATGTGCTTTAATGTAAGATGGCTCACCTCGCATCGGCCCGCATTTGACCTGCAAAAAATAGTGTGGGGCGAGCTGACCCACTTTTAGAATATGGGCTGGAAGTTGTAGCCCGCCCCGCATATGTGCAAGCTTGCAGGCTGGCCCGCAAAAAAAATTGAAAAAATATTTAATTGATTTTACAATTGTTTCTTTTTATAAATCATTTTTATATCAAGACTTAATTATAATCTCACTTTTTAAAATTTATTTCACAATCCTAATGAAAATATATTTATACAGAGGACTTATAAATTTATGATTTAAACGCGATTCTTATATAAAAAAATAAACCTAAATGATATGGAAATTATAGCATGCTATAGTCACATGAAAATGGATTCCATACTTTACTAATCATTATAAAGTATGAAATACACAAATAAATTTTCAATTTTAGTTACTTTCATATTATTTTGATTATTTTAATTTAAAAAATTGACCCGCAGGCCAAGCACACCCTGCCCCGCAAAATTAGCGAGTTAAGCGGGGCGGGCAAAAGTGGGTTATAGGCTCCTAGCCCGCCCTGCATAAAAAATGCGGGTTATGCGGGCCAGGCCGACGGGCCCAACCCATATTGCCACTGCTACTTTTATGTCATTTTAAATTTATCAATTACTTTAACAACTAATTTTGTCTAACACTTCTAATTCAATAAACTAACTTATCAGCTTTTGTACACACCCCTTTTTATATTTATATTTTTGCCATGGAAGCTCTTGTATGATATTAATGTATTGTTGAGATTAGGTTTTCTGAGTTTCAGGATTAAGGAAGAATTTTTGGAATTATCCAGTTTTTAGGGGAAACTCTGCCGAAATTTCGGTAGGGACGTATCAAACATTAATCACCTCAGTGTTAGTGAGTTTTTTTATTAGATGGGGAATGGGAGAGAATAAAAAAAATAGAGCCAAGGGGGGTAGAAGTGGGAAAAGGAATTGGGGATTTTTTTTAAAGGGCACTACAGCGCCCTTGTTCTTCCACCAGCGCACATCACATACAAGAAAGGAGAGCTTATAGTGTTGTGCGTTACAACTCACTTTTCCTTTGTTTCAACTCACACTTTAATTAAAAGGGAGGAGCCCTTGATTTTGGGCGCTACAGCACCCGTCCTGTGCACCCAGCGCATGCTTAAGTGCGTGACTTTAAGCCAAGCACAAATTTCGTTCATTTCGCCATTCCTTTCTTCTTCATCCGAGGTTAGAGAGAGGTCGAGGGCTTAGAGAGAGAAACCGCGAGGGTTAAGAAGGGAAGGGAGATTGAAGAAGAACTTTAACCTCTCAAGGCTTGGGATCTCCTCCACTTTCCTCCTCCATCTACATACTCCTATTTTCTCATCCTCTTTTCTCTACTCAAGTGAGTGTGTTTACCACCCTCACTTCCCTTTTGTGTACTTGATAAGTGAAAATTATATGATAAATTAGAGTACTTTTTAGTTCACTTATCAAGGATAAAATGGTATTTTTGCCTCAAATTAATCCTTTTTTATTAAATATTAGATAAATTGTATTTATTAGTCTTGAATTTGAATTTGATGCTATTTTAATATAAATTGTGCTGATTTTTGCAGAATATTAAAAAAATTTGATATGAAGGAAAGATAGCATTAAATGAGGGAGATATCTGCAAGATTTAAAGTTTAATTGAAGACAATTAATGGAGATTTGAAGACTATTTGAGACCAATTAATGAAGATATCACTGCCAATTAAACAAGGATTCTGCAGACAACCTTCCCAATTAAATTCAAGATGCTCAATAAATGCAAGATTTCATCAAGAAAAGGGAAACAAGGAAAGACAATCAACCAAAACCAGTCTCGGGGAGAAATCAAGTTAAAAAGAGAAAGATTGAAGTGCAACAATTAAAGAATTGTTGTCTGGAAGCTGGGCTGCAGCGCAGATCTGGGCTGCAGCGCAGGTGAAGCGCAGATCTGAGCTGCAACCTGCGCTGTAGCGCAGGGTGAAGCGCAGGACACATGATTCTTTCCTTGTTGCCGTTTTTAGATAGATTTATCCCCAATTTTCTTTGTCTTTCCTTAACCTATAAATAGGACCTTCTTGCACCAGATCAGGTGTGCACGATTATTGTAATTTAGTAATATTCCAGTGATAATGCACCACTTTTACACGAGGATTGAAGAAGGTGACAGCTTCTTCAGTGGTTTGTATGGCTACCATGAGTAGCTAACTCTCTAGTAGGATTGAATGTAGTTGATTCTATCCCCAAGTGTATGTGAATTTTATCTTATTATTTATGAGTTCCCTATCTATAATATTGGTAATCTTATTCTGTGCTTAATTCTTAACTTCCGCGCTTGCGCCGGAGTTATAGGCTAGTTTCTGTAATTAACGTTACGACTAGGATTGAGTTTGGGGGAGCCTAGACATAGGAAACTCAAACTCTGAGTGAATAAGAATACTCGGTTAACCAGTGCCTAAAACATGGGCGCAGCTAATGATTAATGGGTAGTGTGAGTATCCTAATGAAGGGGGTCTAAAGGATAAGCATGGTTCTTAATAATCGATAGCAAAGGTTAGTTGATTGTAATTCCAGTGCCTGAAAGATGGGCGTTGCTAGTGATTGATGGGTAGTGACAGTATTCTAATGAAGGGCGTCTAAAGGATAAGCATGGTTTGTCAATGAGTCCTTTAACAAACAGAATAATAAGAGCAAAATAAGTCGAGGGTAATTTGTCGCTTGGGAGAACCCACATGGATTGCCTTTGAGTGGTGAGGCTGCTGGTAACTCGGGGTCTTAGCAATATAGTTTGTCTACAGTATTATAGATCAAAGCCATAAATAATAAATAGTCTTCACATACACGAAGGGTGCGATGACATGAAGTTCAATCCTAATCCAAGTAAAGTGTCTCCAACTTTTCCTTTCTATTTCATTTGATTATTAATTTGCTATTTATATTTTCCGCACTATATACTCTCCTAAATCTGTTGTTTTCTATTGATAAATAGATCACGACTATACGCGAGTTAGTCGTTCCCTGTGGATACGATACTCTTCTTACTATTATACTACTGGATTTTTGGTTCGCTTGCCAGAAACCCATCAAGTATTCTCTATAAATGCTCCCTATTCTCTTTTCCTTTGCTTGCATTGAATATTTATGTTGATTTGGGTTGATAATTGAGCTATGAATTGCGTTGGTTGGTGGAAATGAATTATTGAATCAAACCCTAGGGTAGAGGAAATTGGGGGGTTTTGCTATCTTTTAATTATTGATGATTGAACCTAAAATTAAATTGTATACTCATGTTATTATATGCTATGAGAATATTATCATGCTTATTCATGAATTATTTCGCTCATTTTGATGGAAACTTGAATTTGGGCCTTTGAGGTCTCACTGTAAAAATAAGAAATTGATTGTGGATCCTTGACCTTCATGTGTAATTGATGTGTTTGGGGCCTTGGATCTCATGTGTAAAAGAGGAATAATATTTGATTGAATATATCATAGTAATGGGGTAAGGTCACTGTGGCCTTCAGGGACGACGGTCCCTGTTAGCCTGAGCTCAGTCTAGCCTTCACAGATAAGTGGGAAGACCCCTTGGGTGTTGGGTTAAACACTTCATGTTTTAGATTACTTCTTTAATGTTATGTTTGCATGATTAATACCATGACTCATGTTGATTGTTACCCGATACCTGTCGATATTCTCGCACTGTCTGTTTATACACACTCATTGGGACTTTAGTCTCATTATAAAAAAAATTGTGTTTAGCTCCACAGGGTTCCAGGCCGGATGCATGAATGAATGAGAGGTTAAGATGTTTTGGACACTTGTGGGTTTATGGAGACTTGGAATATTTTAGTTGTTATATATGTATATATATATATATATATATATATATATATATATATATATATTAGGATGCTTTAGTTGTTGGATATGTACATATGACTTGCTTTTATTTTGTAATGGGATATAGTAATACATATAGAGCCTAGATGGCATGGTTATAATTGTTACAGGAGGCATGTATCATTGTATCCCATTTAGATGGAGTTTTTCGTTGTATTTTTGTTGGATGCTTCGATTGGCAATGACTAGTTAATTATGTTTGGCTATTGGTTTCTTGCTTATGTAATGTGTTGGATTACCTAAGCGTTGAGTTGTTGCTTGTGATACTTAAAATGCGCGAAATAATTTTCCCAAATTGGTAAATCGTGCTTCCAACAGGCACTGTTTTCAAATTAAGAAAATTAGGACGTTACATTTTGATATCAGAGCAGTTCAATCCAATTGGACTGTGGAATTGTTTGTCTTCTAAAGTTAGCTATTTCTTTATACATTGTTATAAAATTGAGAGACTGATCACCTCGATATTTTATTTATGATGTGTAAGGTATTAAGGCTGGCGGAGGAAGAGGCAGGCCTAGGGCTAATCCTCCAGTTCCTCCACCTCATGGTGCTCCTCCTGACCCCGTGGTGACAGCCATACAAACCTTGGCACAAATGATGGGAGATTAGAACACTAATAATGCTGCAATGCTCCAGGAGCTCAGCCAGAGACCAAGAGACATACCACCACCATTGTACCCTTGAATGTTGCTGACCCGTTTGTTCAAGGGTTGGCGGAATTCAGGAAGCATCATCCTCCCGCTTTCATCGGGGCATATGATCCCGAAGCTGCTAATTCTTGGCTCAATGCCATGAGCAAAATCTTTGAAGTCATGGGATGTTTTGACGAATTTAAGGTGCGATTTGCAATCTACATGTTACAAGGAGAAGCTAAGAACTGGTGGAAGGCAATTAGGATCAGATTAACTCCTCAAGGGATTCCGGGCAGTTGGGAAGGGTTTCAAGCGGCATTCTTAGAGAAGTATTTTCCGGAACCTGTGAGACAAAGAAAGGAGCTGGAGTTCCTACAACTAAAACAAGGAAGCATGGCAGTGGGCCAGTACGTGGCAAAGTTTGAGGAACTCGCCAAATACCATTCTCTACTTCATGACAACCCTAATGAGGGGTGGAAGTGTACTCATTTTGAGTCGGGTATGAAACCCGAAATCAGGAGGATTGTTGCTATTTTCCAACTGAGGGAATTCCCTGCCTTGGTCACCAAATGCCTGGTGGCAGAATAGAGTATGACGGATGAGGTACCCAAGCCCGCTGTGAAGACTTGGGTGGATGGGAAGAGAAAAAGAGAGGATGCACCTGCAGGGAAGAACAACCGGCCCTACTTCCAGGGAGGGAAAGGCAAACATATTGCCCTACCTTCTACACCTACCATTCCTGCTTGTCCTTAGTGTGGCAAGGGCCACAAAGGTGAATGCCTTTTTGGCCAAAAATAAGTGTTACTATTGTTTTGAGGTGGGCCACTTTGCTGGGGAGTGTCCGAAGAAGAAGAGGGATCAATCCAAGCCCCAAGCTACCGAAGAGTCTTTACTCTTAGTGGGGAAACTGCCGCTAAGGCTAATAATTTGATTCAAGGTATGTGTACACTTAATGAGATTCCTTTGATTGTACTGTATGATTCTGGGGCAACCCACTCATTTATTGCTTATGATTGTGTGGAACGATTGAAATTGCATGTGACACCTTTGTCTGTTCACCTAAATGTTCTTACCCCAGCCAAAGAGACGATTTCCACTTCCCTTGTTTGTTTAGATTGTTCCATTGTAATACAAGGAAAGTCTTTTGTTGTGGATTTGATCTATTTACCCTTGCATGGCATCGATATCATCTTAGGCATGAATTGGTTGTCCCAAAATCAAGTCATGCTTGATTGTTTCAATAAAGAGATTGTTTTTCCAAGTCTCCCTCTTGTTCCAAGGGAGAAGCCTGCATGCTTATTTTCTAACCATACTCAAATTTCTAAATGCATGTCTGATGAGAGTTATTGTTTTATTTTATTGCTTTCCTCAATTGTAGAATCCAAACCTGGCTTGAATAGTATAGCTACTGTGAGGGAGTTCCAGGATGTTTTCCCTAGTGAGGTAACCACCTTACCTCCGGACCGGGAAGTTGAGTTTTCCATAGACCTGTTGCCAGGCATCATACAAATCTCCAAAGCCCCCTATAGGATGTCACCACTTGAGATGAGTGAACTTAAGAGTCAGTTGGAGGAGCTAATTGAGAAAAAGTTTATCACACCTAGTGTGTCTCCATGGGGAGCACCTGTGCTCTTGGTTAAAAAGAAGAATGGGAGTATGAGATTGTGTGTAGACTTTAGGCAGTTGAATAAGGTAACCATTAAAAATAAGTACCCTTTACCTAGGATAGATGACCTTCTAGACCAGCTTAGGGGAGCATCTGTTTTCTCTAAAATTGACTTGAGATCAAGGTATCATCAGATTAGAATAAAGAGTGAGGAAATTCCGAAGACTGCCTTTAGAACCCGATACGGGCACTATGAGTACTTGGTGATGCCTTTTGGCTTAACCAATGCTCCTGCAGTGTTCATGGATTACTGATGGAATTCTGGCAAGCGAACCAAAAGTCCAGCAGTATAATAGTAAGTAAAGTATCGTATCCACAGGGAACGATCACTTCACATATATTTGTGATCTATTTATCAAGTGAGAATAATGGATTTGAGAGAATAATTATGCGGAAAATATAAATTACAGAATAATAAAGAAAACAATAATAAGGAAGAGTTGAGAGCACTATACTTGGACTAGGATTGAACTTCGTATCATCACACCCTTTGTGTATGTAAAAACTATTTATTGTTTATGACTTAGCCAAACTGAATTGATAAAACCCCGAGTTACCAGCAGCCTACCACTCAAAGATAATCCATGCGGGCTCTCCCAAGCGACAAATTACCCTCGGCTCATTAAGCTCTTAATTAATTAATTATTGTTCTGTTTGTTTGAATCGTCCATTAATTGTACTTCCCTATAAACGCTTTTCATTCAAGGGCTGTCACTACCCCATCAATCACAAGACCCCATTTATCTCTCATATACAATTAACTTTCAATTATGTTACTATCGATAACCATACCTTCTTATAGACGCTCTTCATTCGGGAGCTGTCACTACCCCATCAATCACGAGACTCCGAATATATTCCAATATGACTACCGAGTACCCTTAAACAATCAGAGTTTGAGTCCCCTATGTCTAGGCTCCCTCATCCTCATTCCTAGTCGGAAGTCTCTATCCACGTTATGTCACAGACCCTAGCCTATAACTCCGGCGCACGCACGGAAGATAGGAATTAAGCACAGAATAAAGGTACCGAAATTACAAAATAGGGAATCATAAACAATGAAATAGAGTTTACATACACTTGGGGATAGAATCAACTACATTCAATCCTACTGGAGAGTTAGCTACGCATGGTAGCCATACAAACCATCTACTTTTTTAAAAGTAAATATGGTATATTCTCACTGGAATTATACTAAAATTACACTGATCCTACACACCTTGATCTGGTACAAGAAGGTTCTATTTATAGGATAAGGAAAGACAAAAGAAATTGGGAAGAAATCTATCTAAACTGGGAAACAGAGCAAATAGTACGAGTTTTGCGCTTCACCTGCACTACAGCGTGGGTGAAGCGCAAATGTCAGAAGCTAAATTTTAATTGTTGCTCTTCACCTGTGCTACAGCGCAGGTGAAGCGAACAACATGAGTTGCACAACTTCATTCTTTCTCTTTTTAAGTTGATTTCTTCTCGAGACTGGTTTTGGATGATTGTCTTTCCTTGTTTCCCTTTTTCCTCATGATATCTTGCATTTATTGAGTATCTTGAATTTAAATGGGAAGGTTGTCTGCTGAATCCTTGTTTAATTGCAGTTGATATCTTCATTAATTGTCCTCAATTAAACTTCAAAACTTGCAAATATCTCCCTGATTTAATGTTATCTTCTCTCCATATCAAATCTTTGCCATAATCTGCAAAAATCAGCCAAATTTATATTAAAATAGCATCAAATTCAAATTCAAGACTAATATATACAATTTATATAATTATTAATAAAAAGGGATTAATTTGGGGCATAAAATACCATTTTACCCTTGATAAGTGCACTAAAAAGTACTCTAATTTATCATATATTTTTCACTTATCAAATACCCCCCCAACTTAACTTCTTACTTGTCTTCAAGCAAGAGACCTCCTTGTAATAAAAAAAGATCAATTCAATTCCCTGTATAACTCAAAAACAAAAACAAACTCAAGGAAAACTTTTCATCATCTCCTTGTTAAGAAGCAATTACTTTCCAAATGTCAGAAAAAATCAGGCTTAAGAGATTTTACCAATCCTCAATCAGAACAGAACAGAACACAATCATCAGTCAAACTTCTAAAAAATAGAAATTAAAGGAATAAGTGATAAATCAAGGAATTCTCTCGTTCTCACGGGTAAGTGTTTCCCTCAATCTTTTTCACCATCGTTGAGGAACTAGAATTGATAGTCGTTTCCAACTTCTAAACCTGCAAATAGTCAATATGGATCAAAAGGTCTTTTCTTTTGTTGTAATGAGGCTGGGCTGTCAAGAAATTATGGTTTTTCTGGATATGCAATGAACACTTTGAATAGAGAGCATCTTGTGATTGTGCTTGGGACTTCTCTCCATCTACCATGTCATTCTTGAATTGTCACCCTTTTCAGCTGGCCTCTTTGTTTGAAGATGTACACCCCCCAACTTATTCAATTTCTACACTTTTTTTTAACTTTGTACAGCAAAATAGAGAATTTATTCATGAGGGAGTTCTCTTCTTTTTGATTTCTTGTGCTTGCTTTTTGAATTTCCTTGACCTTTCAATTCACCAACTTTTTGTCCCATTTTGTTGTGTTGCACCTTGCTCTCTATCCCAAGTGTGAGGGGACATGATATAATCATTGAGTATGGCTGGGGTGCATCAAAAGAAACATTAAAGGCTCAAATGAGCAATCAAAAAAATTAAAAAAATGTAATCAAGGTTGGCTATTTGGCACTGAGCAAAATATTATAATCACAAAATATGCCTTTGTCACTTCCATATTTTCCACTAGCAAGATAAATTTCAGAAAGTCAAGCAATAACAGTTGACAAGCATCGGTGAAAAACTCTCAATTTCAGTGTTTGGGCTTTCAGCTCACCGGTTTTTGGCTAAAATTCCTTGATAAAGCACTTACTGGTTTTAATTAACTATCCTGATAGGTTCTCCTGAGAAGTATCCTAATCCAAACTGATTATGGAGTTAATCACAGAACCCTATCATCTTTCCTAATCTGGTTAGTTAAACTACCTAATTACAGATAATTTGAAAAATTTGCCTTAAATCTTACTTCCTAAGGTCCTAAAATTTTAAAAATCCTAAAAAAAATGAGATACAAAACAAAAATCCTAATTAACTAAAAAAAATTCTATAAAATAATAAAGAATAAAAGAAAAATGAAAAGAAGAAAGAAAAACACTAGTATCAATCTTCATCCTCTGTATCCTGTAAGTCCTTGTTCTGCTGCTGCTTCACCTCCCCCTGGATGAATAGGCCTGTCCTCAGGCTACTGCAAGAATATCCGGAACTCTTCAAGCAGCATGCCTGAGTATGGGTCTGGTAACTCCTGATTGGTTTGAGATCAACTAGTCTTTATAATTTGCAGCAGTATGTGCACTCTTGATTCTCATGAGATCATATTCTTTGATCCTCTTCACAATGCCTTCTCCTCGTGAGCTAAAGCCACGGGAAAGACCAACAATTTAATCTTAGGCATCTTATAAGTCAAATAACAATAGTCAGTTGCTAAAAACACATATTTATTTCTATGATGCCTGATTGCAAATACCAATTCATGAAGAACATGGAAGCTTATCATTAACCAATTTGCATGCATAATTCAAAGTGCTTTCAAAAGAATTGATCTCTTCACAACAAAAGTTCAATGTACTTGGTAATGACTTCCTAAAAACAAACTCACTTGTTTTGCAAGCATTCAATTAATCCATGGAAAGTGAAAGTTTAATAATTTTGAAAAGAACAGAGCATAACACTTTCAAATTCAATAACTCCCAAAACAAAGAGCATTCCAATCTAGCAATTTGTTCTTCATGTTCCACACAGCCATAATCACATTCAAGATAGCAATTATCAACAGTATACACATTCATAATCCTAAAGTTGCTATCCTAAAGTTCAAATCATAGAGTAAATGAAGATTTCAATTAGTAAAAATTAAACTTGAAAGTTTCAAAATTGATGAAGATTTGTGAGTGGAAAAAGTGAAAAGAAGAGCTTAGGAAGTAGAGAAACAGTACATGAGAAAACAAAAGATTTTTAAAATTTCATACTGTTGCGCTTCACCTGCGCTACAGCGCAAGTGAAGCACAGAAGACAGTGACTAAAATTGCATTTTTGCGCTTTACTTGCGCTACAGCGCCGGTGAAGCGCAGAAAACAGAATGTAGTTTTGCAATTTTTTGTCACGTTTTCTGCTACTTCCTATTATTTAAAAATTTTATTTTCCACAAACTTATTCCAATCAATTTTGAAAATTTCCTAAATCCTTGAAAATCTTAACAAAAATAAAACAAAACTGAAAACAATTTAAAAACTTAAAAATCTCTGGGTTGCCTCCCAGGAAGCGCTTGTTTAACGTCTTCTAGCTCGACGCCTGTTCTTTCAAGGTGGTTGATATTGGAATCCTCTGGCCAGCCTTTGTGATATACCCTTGATTCCTTTTGGCAGTGAGCCTACCCATCTTCTTGCCTCGGACCAATTGTGACTTGAATTTACCCATTTGGTCTTGTGTCTGAAATTAGACCATGTTGCTGACTCCTTGGGCCTGACTTTTCTCTTTTTTAGAGTCTTTTGTTGAGTTGCATAGGTCTTCTCCTCCTGAAACTTCGAAAATTCAAAGTTATTAGATCTTACTCTTTTTGCTTCACAAGGGTCCTTGGTATGGAATATGCCTGACCACTTTGTCCTCAATCTGGCTCTATGCTCTGAATTTGATGACAGCTTGACTTTTCTTCCCTTTGCCTTTGGCAGCCTTAATTGAAATTTAAAAATCCCACCATTAAGATTCATCATTTCAGGAGTTTGTTGTAATTTGGCGAGTCCTCTATCAATATGAAACACAATACTTTCATCTTTTGAGCTCAGTTCATATTTTCCCCGATCAACATCAACAATCATCTTGACAGCTTTCATGAAGGGTCTTCCCAAAATTAGGGGGACATCAGTATCCTCCTCTTCTGTCTCTGCAACGTAGAAGTCCACAACATATGCAAACTTGTCCACCTTGATTTGTATATCCTTTATTATCCCATAAGGGCGTTGGGTGGATTTATTTGCAAGAAGTAACTTTACCTTTGCAGGCTTGACCTTCACATTACCCAGCTTGTTAAAATACGATAGCGGCATCAATTTGATACTCGCTCCAAGATCCAATAAAGCATGAGTAGGTGGTAAATTACTAACAGAGATAGGTATAGTAAACTTACCTGGGTCAAGTGACTTACTTGTGATGTAGACCTCTTCTTTATGATCTTCTTCTTCCTCTTGTACTGCCTCTTCTTCATCTTGATGAAAAATTCCTTTGAGTAGTTCTTCCTGTGGCAGTTGTTCTTTAAAGATGATTGCACTATATCCTGCTTCCAGTTCTACAGTCTCTTCTGGGAATTTCCTCTTCTTGGTCAGCACTTCTTTCATGAATTTGGCATATGTGGGCATTAGTTCCATGGCTTCTATTAAAGGAATGTTGATCTGCAGCCTTTTCATTATATCCGTGAGTCTGATAAATTCCCTGTCACGACTCTTTTTGGTAGGATTCTTGGGGTATGGTATTTCTCGGTGATGAAGCTCTGATGGAAGTTCCTTTTCTATTATCTTTGATTCAATCTTGTATTCTGATTCGTCTTTCTCTTTACTTTTTCTATCAGTTACAATCTCTTGTTCCTTCCTTTCTAAGACTTCTTTTTCTGCTACCAAGTTGTCACCAATACCTTTTCCTGTTTCTTTGCCGCTTCTAGTGGATATTGACTTGCAGAACTCTTCTTGTTCATCGAACTCCCTTCTGATCTTCTCCACTTGCTTTGCTAGATGCATGAATGTTTCTTGCATTGCTTTCTGACTGGCTATCATATCCTGTGTGAGCCTGTTGAGCTTTTCTTCAATCCTGGAGTTGATATCAGGAAATGCGGTGCTGCTCCCTTGATTCTGATTTTGGTCATGGCTCCTTCTGCTGCCTAAGAAATAAACTTGTTCCATCCAGAATTCGGGGTAAGCACAATGCCTATTGGGGTGATTTTCTTTACAAAAGTCGCATACCAAGCTTGAAGTCATTTCAGCGATAGTTTGTGTCACTTGCTAATGTTGGAGGATCATTTGCACTTGTTGGCTTAACTTCTCTATTTGTTGTTCAAGGAATTTGACATTATCTTGTTGAAGAAGCTCTTCTTTTTGAATATTCTGTCCCCAACATAGATCCTGTTGACTGCTCAGAGCACAGTTGTCAATGACTGTAAGTGCCTTTTCTACATTTACTGATAGAATTGTTCCTTTTGCTGCGGCATCTATGAAGGATTTGTACTTTGGCTTGAGTCCATTGCAAAAAATGTTGAGTTGTATAAAATCATCAAATCCATGATTAGGGCACTTATGCAGCAAGGATTTGTATCTCTCCCAAGCTTCATATAAGGGTTCGTTTGCTTCTTGCTTGAATGAGGAGATGTCGGTTTTGGCTTGAATGTAATGTGGTAGAGGAAAGAATTTTCTCAAGAATTTCTCTTCTACCATGTTCCAATTATTCAGATTTTGACTAGGTTGTGACTTCAACCACTCCTTAGCTTTCCATGTAAGAGAAAAGGAAAATAAACGTAAGTGAGCAACCTCTTTGTCTTTTTCCTCGAAACCCATAGTTTCAACTAAATCAAAAAATGTAGACACGTAGTCATTTGGATCTTCGTGTTCTAATCCTGCAAACTGTTGAGCTTGAACAAGTTGGATATGCGATGCTTTTAATTCCAAGGATTTTGGGAAAGTTGGGAGGACAATACGTAGCCCTTGATGCCTCTTGTAGTCTCCCAAGACTCTTTTTGGTTGAGTGTCCTCCATTTTTTTAAATAATAATAATAAATATAATAATAATAATTTTTTATAAAAAGAAAATAATTAAAATAAAATAATTAAAAATAAAATATTTTTGTTTTCTTCTCGACTTCTCTCTCGTCTCCTTCTCTTGTTTCTACTTCTGTTCTTCCTTGATGTCCTTTCTGTTTCTGGATCAAGTTGTAGTTGATGTGAGACACCTGGCTTCTCAAAATCAAAAACAAGAAAACTTGAAAAAGGTAAGTGTGGAAGAAATTTAATAATAATAATGATAAATAGAAATAACAGTAAATTCCTAAAAATTCCTAAAATAATGAAAAATAAAAATTCCGAAAAAAAATAATAAAAAAAAATCCTAAGATAAATACACTTGATAATTAGACCTCCAAGGTTTACACGAATTGGAAATCGTTCCCCGGCAACGACGCCAAAAATACTTGATGGAATTCTGGCAAGCGAACCAAAAGTCCAGCAGTATAATAATAAGTAAAGTATCGTATCCACAGGGAACGATCACTTCACATATATTTGTGATCTATTTATCAAGTGAGAATAATGGATTTGAGAGAATAATTATGCGGAAAATATAAATTACAGAATAATAAAGAAAACAATAATAAGGAAGAGTTAAGAGCACTATACTTGGACTAGGATTGAACTTCGTATCATCACACCCTTCGTGTATGTAAAAACTATTTATTGTTTATGACTTAGCCAAACTGAATTGATAAAACCCCGAGTTACCAGCAGCCTACCACTCAAAGATAATCCATGCGGGCTCTCCCAAGCGACAAATTACCCTCGGCTCATTAAGCTCTTAATTAATTAATTATTGTTCTGTTTGTTTGAATCGTCCATTAATTGTACTTCCCTATAAACGTTCTTCATTCAAGGGCTGTCACTACCCCATCAATCACAAGACCCAATTTATCTCTCATATACAATTAACTTTCAATTATGTTACTATCGATAACCATACCTTCTTATAGACGCTCTTCATTCGGGAGCTGTCACTACCCCGTCAATCACGAGACTCCGAATATATTCCAATATGACTACCGAGTACCCTTAAACAATCAGAGTTTGAGTTCCCTATGTCTAGGCTCCCTCATCCTCATTCCTAGCCGGAAGTCTCTATCCACGTTATGTCACAGACCCTAGCCTATAAATCCGGCGCACGCGCGGAAGATAGGAATTAAGCACAGAATAAAGGTAACGAAATTACAAAATAGGGAATCATAAACAATAAAATAGATTTTACATACACTTGGGGATAGAATCAACTACATTCAATCCTACTGGAGAGTTAGCTACGCATGGTAGCCATACGAACCATCGAAGAATCTGTCACCTTCTTCAATCCTCGTGCAGAGCTTCGACTCTCCTTTTCTAAAAGTAAATATGGACTATTCTCACTGGAATTATACTAAAATTACACTGATCCTACATACCTTGATCTGGTACAAGAAGGTCCTATTTATAGGCTAAGAAAAGACAAAAGAAATTGAGAAGAAATCTATCTAAACTGGGAAACAGAGCAAACAGTACGAGTTCTGCGCTTCACCTACGTGACAGCGTGGGTGAAGCGCAGATGTTAGAAGCTAAATTTTAATTGCTACGCTTCACCTACGCTACAGCGCAGGTGAAGCGAGCAACACGAGTTGCACAACTTCATTCTTTCTCTTTTTAAGTTGATTTCTTCCCGAGACTGGTTTTGGTTGATTGTCTTTCCTTGTTTCCCTTTTTCCTCATGATATCTTGCATTTATTGAGTATCTTAAATTTAAATGGGAAGGTTGTCTGCAGAATCCTTGTTTAATTGCAGCTGATATCTTCATTAATTGTCCTCAATTAAACTTCAAATCTTTCAAATATCTCCCCGATTTAATGTTATCTTCTTTCCATATCAAATCTTTGCCATAATCTGCAAAAATCAGCCAAAATTATATTAAAATAGCATTAAATTCAAAATCAAGACTAATAAATACAATTTATATATTTATTAATAAAAAGGGATTAATTTGGGGCATAAAATACCATTTTACCCTTGATAAGTGCACTAGAAAGTACTCTAATTTATCATATATTTTTCACTTATCAATTACCTGAACCGGATTTTCTGGCTCTACCTGGATAAGTTTGTTGTTGTGTTCATCGACGACATCCTTATCTACTCCCAAACCTTAGAGGAACATGAGCAACATCTTAGGACTGTGTTAGGAGTGCTGAGGGAGAAGAAGTTGTTTTCCAACCCTGAAAAGTGTGAATTTTGGATGGATAGAGTTCACTTTCTAGGACATGTCATTTCCAAGGAAGGGCTGTCGGTTGACCCCAGCAAGGTAGAAGCTGTAGTAGAGTGGGAGAGACCCAAATCTGTTATTGAGGTGAAGAGTTTTCTAGCTAGGTTTAGCCGGTTACTACTGAAGATTCATTAAGGGATTCTCCCAGTTAGCTTTGCCCCTCACTAGGTTGACCCGTAAGGGTCATGCTTTCGTCTGGGATGAGAAATATGAGAAGAGTTTTTTGGAACTCAAGGAGAGATTGACTACCACCCCCGTCCTAGTATTACTAGATTTGTCTAAACCCTTTTAGGTTTATAGTGATGCATCAGGGAAGGGTTTAGGTTGTGTTTTGATGCAGGGAAGGAGAGTGGTAGCCTATGCCTCTAGACAACTTAGGCCCCATGACGAGAATTACCCCACCCATGACCTAGAGCTAGCAGCTGTAGTTTTTGCCCTCAAAATTTGGAGGCATTATATCTATGGAGTTAAGTTTGAGGTTTTTAGCGACCATAAGAGCCTGAAATACCTTTTTTTATCAGAAAGAGCTCAATATGAGGCAGAGGAGATGGATGGAATTCTTGAAAGATTATGACTTTGAATTGAAGTATCATCCGGGCAAGGCCAATGTAGTGGCTGATGCCCTGAGTAGGAAGTCTCTCCATGCATCATCTATGATGGTGCGAGAGTTAGAGCTATTGGAGGAATTTAAGAACCTCAGGCTTGAGGTGAGTCTTGAGGGGAGGTTACCAGTGAGTTAAAAATCAAGATTAGAGAAGCCCAGGCATTAGGTTTTGATCTTCAGGCCCGTAAGGGGCAACCGGGGTTCACAGAGTCGAGTGATAGGACAATTCTTTTCCAGGGTAAAGTCTGTGTCCCTAAAGGGGGTAATCTTAGGCAAGAAATTTTAGAAGAAGCCCATAGGAGCAAGTTTACGGTGTATCCTGGGATTACCAAGATGTACCAAGACTTGAAAAACATGTTTTGGTGGGATGGCATGAAAAGAGAGGTAGATGAGTATGTTTCCAAGTGTTTAGTATGCCAACAGGTCAAGATAGAACACCAGAAACCCTCAGGAACACTCCTACCCCTAGAGATTCCAGAGTGGAAGTGGGAGGCCATAGCTATGTATTTTGTAATGGGATTACCTAGAGTCCCTGCAGGCTTTGATGCTATTTGGGTTATAGTGGATCGACTCACCAAGTCGGCCCATTTCTTACCCATTAGGGCAACATACCCCTTGAGTAAGTTAGCGGACCTGTACATTAAGGAGATAGTGAAGCTCCACGGTGTACCCTCTAGCATTGTATCAAATAGAGATCCTAGGTTTACCTCTAGGTTCTGGGGTGCTTTACATCAAGCTTTTGGTACTAAACTTAGGTTTAGTACTGCTTACCATCCTCAGAATGATGGGCAGTCTGAGAGGACCATCCAGACCTTAGAGGACATGCTTAGGGCTTGCGTGTTAGAAGAAAAAGGGAGTTGGGATAGGTATCTGCCCCTTATAGATTTTGCCTACAACAACAGTTTTCATAGCAGTATAGGCATCGCACTCTATGAGGCTTTGTATAGCAGGAAGTGTAGGTCCCCACTTTGTTGGTGTGAAGTGGTAGAAAAGAGTTTGTTAGGTCGGAGTTGGTTCAGGAAACCACTGAGAAAGTCAAGAGGATTAGGGAGAAACTGGTAACTGCCCAAAGTCGGCAGAAGAGTTATGCTGATATGAGAAGGAGGGATCTGGAGTTTGAGGAAAGTGATCATGGGTTTCTAAAGGTTACTCCTGTCACAGGCATAGGAAGGGCCATCAAGGCTAAAAAGCTCAATCCCCGATTCATTGGTCCTTTTCAAATCCTACAAAGAATTGGTCCTCTTGCATATCGCATTGGCCTTCCACCTCACCTGTCCAATATTCATGATGTTTTTCATGTGTCTCAACTTCAGAAATATGTTCCTGATCCTTCCCACATCATAAGCACAGAATCAGTACAATTACGGGATGATTTGTCAATCCTAACTCAGCAAGCACAAATTATTGACCGGAGCGTCAAGACCCTACGAAGTAAGACAATTCCGTTAGTGAAGGTGATTTGGGCGGGTCAATCACCTGAAGAAGCCACCTGGGAGAAGGAGGACGACGTTCGCAAGCAATTTATAGAATTGTTTATTTGAGGTAAATCTTTTCTTTTAAATCCTTTTTTCTTAACAATTTTGAGGACACAATTAATTTTAGGGGGATAGAATTATAACACCCCTTTTTAGATTTATATTTTTGCCATGGAAGCTCTTGTATGATATTAATGTATTGTTGAGATTGGGTTTTCTGCGTTTCAGGATTAAGGAAGAATTTTTGGAATTATCCAGTTTTTAGGGGAAACTCTGCCGAAATTTCGGTAGGGAAGTATCAAACTTTAATCACCTCAGTGTTGGTGAGTTTTTTTTATTAGATGGGGAATGGGAGAGAATAAAAAAATAGAGCCAAGGGGGTAGAAATGGAAAAAGGAATTGGCGATTTTTTTTAAAGGGCACTACAACGCCCTTGTTCCTCCACCAGCGCACATCACATACAAGAAAGGAGAGCTTATAGTGTTGTGCGTTACGGCTCACTTTTCCTTTGTTTCAACTCACACTTTAATTAAAACGGAGGAGCCCTTGATTTTGGGCGCTACAACACCCGTCCTGTGCACCCAGTGCATGCTTAAGTGCATGACTTTAAGCCAAGCACGAGAGTTTCGTTCATTTCGTCATTCCTTTCTTCTTCATCCGAGGTTAGAGAGAGGCCGAGAGCTTAGAGAGAGAAACCGCAAGGTTTTTGATTAATTCCATAATCAGTTAGAATTAGGATACTTCTCAGGAGAACCTATCAGGATAATTAATTAAAACCATTAAGTGTTTTATTAAGGAAATTTTAGCCAATAACCAGTGAGCTGAGAGCCCAAACACTGAAATTGAGAGCTTTTCACCGCTGCTTGTCAACTGTTATTGCTTGAGTTTCTGAATTTTGTCTTGCTAGTGGAAGATATGGAAGTGACAAAGGCATTTTTTTGTGATTATAATATTTTGCTCAGTGCCAAATAGCCAACCTTGATTAAATGTTTCCACTTATTGATTTCCCATTTGAGCCTTGAATATTTCCTTTGATTCACCCTTGCCATATTCAATGATTATATCCTGTCCCTTAACACTTGGAATAGAGAGCAAGGTGCACCACAACAACATGGGACAAGAGGTTGGTGAATTGAAAGGTCAAAGAAATTCAAAGAGCAGGCACAAGAAATCACAAGGAAGAATACTCCCCCAGATTAATTCTCTATGTTATTGTTTATTAGTAAAAAACAAATCTGCACAAAAGTGTAGATATTAAATAAGTTGGGGGGAGTACTTCTTCAAATAAAAAGGCCAAGCTGAAAAAGGGTGACAATTCAAGAATGACCAGGTGAATGCAGAGAAGTCCCAAGCACAATCACAAGATGCTCTCTATTCAAAGTGTTCCTTGTATATCCAGAAAAACCATGATTTCTTGATAGCCCGACCTCATTACAACCAAGGAAAGACCTTTTGATCCATATTAACTGCTTGCAGGTTCAGATATTGGAAACGACTATCAATTCTAGTTGTTCAACAGTGTTGAAAAAGATTGAGGGAAACATTTACCCGTGAGAATGAGAGATTTCCTTGGTTTATCACTTACTGCTTTAATTGTTATTTTTGAGAAGTTTGATTGATGTTTGTGTTCTATTCTGATTGATGATTGGTAACATCCCTTGATCCTGAATTTTTCTTATGATTGGGAAGTGACTGCTAAACAAGGAGTTGATGAAAAGTTCCTTAAATTTGTTTAGTCATTTAGGGGATAGAATTGATTTCTTGATTGCACAGAGGTCTCTTGCTTGAGGACAAGCAATAAGTTAAGTTGGGGGTATTTTGATAAGTGAAAATTATATGATAAATTAGAGCACTTTTTAGTTCACTTATCAAGGATAAAATGGTATTTTTGCCCCAGTTTAATCCTTTTTTATTAAATATTAGATAAATTGTATTTATTAATCTTAGATTTGAATTTTATGCTATTTAGATAGAAATATTGCTGATTTTTGAAGGATATTGCAAGGATTTGATTTGAAGGAAAGATAACATTAAATGAGGGAGGTATCTGCAAGATTTGAAGTTTGATTGAAGACATTTAATAAAGATTTGAAGATTATTTGAAGCAATTAATGAAGATATCACTGCCAATCAAACAAGGATTCTGCAGACAACCTTCCCAAATAAATCCAAGATGCACAATAAATGCAAGATTTCAGCAAGAAAAGGGAAACAAGGAAAGACAAATCAGCCAAAACCAGTCTCGGGGAGAGATCAAATTAAAAAGAGAAAGTTTGAAGCTGCAGGACGCATTCTGCGCTTCAACCTGCGCTACAGCGCAGGGTGAAGCGCAGCTCTCTGGAACTTGCGCTGCATCATGCGCTGTAGCGCAGGGTGAAGCGCAGATTACGTGATTTTACGCCTTGTTGCCGTTTTTAGATAGATTTCTCCCCAATTTTCTTTTTCTTTCCTTAGCCTATAAATAGGAACCTCTTGCACCAGATCAGGTGTGCACGATTATTGTAATTCAGTGATATTTCAATGATAATGCACCAGTTCTAATTTTAGAATAGGAGAGGAGGAGCGATTCACAAGGATTGAAGATGGTGACAGCATCTTCGGTGGTTTGTATGGCTACCATGTGTAGTTAACTCTCCATTAAGATTGAATGTAGTGGATTCTATCCCCAAGTGTATGTAAATTCTATCTTATTATTTATGAGCTCTCTATCTATAATATTGGTAATCTTATTCTGTGTTTAATTCCTAACTTTCGCGCTTGTGCCGGAGTTATAGGCTAGTTTCGACTAGGATTGAGGATGGGGGAACGAATTCTGAAGAAACTTATTCTCTGAGTGAATAAGAGGACTCGGTAGCCAGTGACCGAAACATGGGCGTTGCTAGTGATTGATGGGTAGTGTGAGTACTCTAATGAAGGGCGTTTATAGGATAGGCATGGTTATTAAATTACCGATAGCAAGGGTTAGTTGATTGTAATCCCAGTGACTGAAACATGGGCGTTATTAGAGATTGAGGGGTAGTGACAGTATTCTAATTGAAGGGTGTCTAAAGGATAAGCATGGTTTGTCAATGAGTCCCTTTACAAATGGAATAATAAACACAAAACAAGTTAGGGTAAGTTTGTCGCCTGGGAGAGCCCGCACGGATTACATTTGAATGGTGAGGCCGCTGGTAACTCGGGGTCTTAGCAACTAAGTTTGTCTATAGTATTATAGAGTAAACCTAAAATAATAAATAGTTTTTACATACACGAAGGATGTGATGATACGAAGTTCAATCCTAATCCAAGTAAAGTGTCTCTAAGTCTTCCTTTCTATATTCCATTGATTTTTAAATTGTTATTTAGATTTTCTACACAACAATATTCTCTCAAAACCCGTTGTTTTCTCTTGATAAATAGACCACGACTATACGCGGATTGATCGTTCCTTGTGGATACGATAACTCTCTTACTATTATACTACTGGATTTTTGGTTCGCTTGCCAGAAACCCATCAAGTATTTTTGGCGCCGTTGTCCGGGAACGGTTTCCAATTCGTGTAAACCTTGGTGGTCTAGTTATCAAGTTTTTATTTATCTTAGGATTTTGTTTATTTGTTTTTATTAGGATTTCTTTTATTTATTCTTCTTATTATTTTTAGGACTTATTATTGTCTTAGGATATTTATTGTTTTCTATTATTATTAATTCTCTTCAACACTTACATTTTTCAAAGTTTCTTGTTTATGCTTCTGAGAGGTCAGGCGTCCCCCAATCAATTACAGTTCGACCCGGAAATAGAAAGGACGTTGCGAAGGAACAGAGTTAGGAACGGGAGAAGGAGAATTAATCCTAAGAAGGACGCTAGGAGACTATATCTCTCATCAAGGACCACGTCACTTCTCAAGCATTGTGTTACCACCAAACGCTAGAGCTCTGGAGTTGAAGACTGCACACCTCAACCTCATTAGTGCACATCAATTCGTTGGATTGGATCATGAAAATCCAAACACTCATCTCTCTAATTTTTATGAATTGATTGGTACTATGAGTTTTGAGGAAGGTAGTTTAGAATCTGTTTACTTACGCTTGTTTCCTTTCTCTTTGATAGGTAAAGCTAAGGAATGGCTGCAATCACACCCAAATCAAAGTCTAACAAATTGGGGTGTAGTTGAGGAGAAATTCTTGACAAGATTCTTTCCACCAGGGAAGCAGATTGAAGCCAAAGCAGATATTTCTACATTCAGACAAGGGAATGATGAGCCACTTTGTGAAGCTTGGGAAA
The DNA here is from genome assembly GCA_026901365.1 of Sesbania bispinosa. NCBI lineage: Eukaryota > Viridiplantae > Streptophyta > Magnoliopsida > Fabales > Fabaceae > Sesbania > Sesbania bispinosa. The sequence continues at coordinate 905,410 of QLOH01000335.1, read as the reverse complement.
GATTCAAGTCTATGTTGCGCAATTGTCCCAATCATGGCTATGAGGATATAGCCCAACTCAACATATTCTGCAAGAGACTTCATTCAGATTCAAAGTCATTCATAGATGCTGCAGCAGGGGGAACAATCTTATCCGCAGAAGTTGATCGAGCACTAGAAATCATTAACAACTTTGCACAGAACAATCAACAAGCTCAAAGTGGAAGACAGCTCGCGCAATTACCTAAGAAAGGGATGTTGGAACTTAATCAAAATGATGCTTTGTTAGCTAAAAACAAGCTCATTAAACGTCAACTAGAAGCACTCACTGAGACGTTAAAGGCACTCCCTCAACAACTCAAAGTTGTCCACTCACAACCCATCCAAGCCCAACCATTGATATGCGATTTTTGTGGAGGTGACCATCTAAATGGTCAATGTGCTAACCAGGGAATACAACCAGAGCAAGTCAACTACATGGGAAACCAGGGGAGGCAAGGTAATTTCACTAACAACAACAATCAATACTCACAAGGTTGGAGGAATAACCAAACCAACTCAGGTTGGAGTCAGAATGGAGGAGCAAGACAAACACCTTATCAGCAGCAGCCTTCAACATATGATAAACTGAATACTCTGGAAGGTAAGATTGATGATCTTGTGCAAGGGTTTAGTGGATTCAAGAAAAATACTGAGGCATCAATAAAGACTCTAGAGAACCAAGTGGGTCAGTTAGCAACTGAAATGACAGAGCACAAGCAACATCACTTCTCAGCTGTGACCCAAACTAACCCAAAGGAACAATGCAACTTGGTTGCTACTGATGGCAACAAGTCAGAGGAGGAGGAACCTGATGAGAAAGAAGAAATCATCTTCGAAGAACAACTGCTTCAAGAGGAAGTAGTTCATCAAGATGACGACAAAGCAGTCCAACAAGAAGAGGAACATCATGAAGAAAAGGTCCTTGTTACAAGTAAGTCACTTGACTCAGGTAGGTTTACTATACCCATCTCTATTGGTAATCTACCCTCTACTCATGCTTTATTAGATCTTGGATCGAGCATCAACTTGATGACGCTATCGTATTTTAACAAGTTGAGTAATGCGAAGGTCAAGCTGCAAATGTGAAGTTACTTCTTGCAAATAAATCTGCTCAATGCCTTCACGGGATATTAGAGGATATTCAAATCAAAGTGGATAAGTTTGCATATGCTGTAGATTTCTACATTGTAGAGACAGAAGAGGAGGATACTGAAGTCCCCCTAATTTTAGGAAGACCCTTCATGAAAGCTGCTAAGATGGTCATTGATGTTGATCGAGGAAAATATGAATTGAGCTCAAAAGATGAAAGTATTGTATTTCATATTGACAGAGGTATACCCAAGTTACAACAAACTGATGCTATTTCTAAAAATTCAACAAAGCTGCCAGGCTCCGAATTTCTGAGGAAGCCTAGGATGAGAGTAAAGCATCCAGAGTCAACATAGGAATTCCAATTTAAGAGAAGAAGGAGATCAACATCTGATACTGAGGAAGATAGTGACAGTGATGGAAGAGTCAAGAATTGACATGGAGGATGGGAGCTCAAAGAAAGAACTGGTATGGAGTCAAACATCATCCTCCACTTGAGGCCACCATAAAAGGGTTGAGTAACCAGACGTTAAACAAGCGCTTCCTGGGAGGCAACCCAGTCATTGTAAGTTTTAATTTTTATTTAATTTTTATGTTTTTAATTTTTAGTCTTAGAAATTACCTGTTTAATTAGGAAATTGTTAAAATGAAGGATTTATTTTAAAGGAATGCATGGAACCAGTTAGGAGTAGCAGAAGCAGAAAAAAATCACTGCAGATCTGCGCTTCAACCTGTGTTGTGGCGCAGGTGAAGCGCCAAATTAAAAATTAAAAGGGTGAGTCTCTGACTTCTGCGCTTCACCTGTGCTGCAACGCAGGATGAAGCGCAGCGGGTCGCTTCAGTTCCTAAGGAGACACGCGCTCCACCCTGCGTTGTAGCGTAGGGTGAAGCGCAGAGCGCGGTACTTTAAATTGCTATTTTCGAACGAAGGAAGTTCATTTGAACTTCCCTTCGTTCCCTCCTTTGCGTTTTCTCTGATATTCCTAACCCTTGCTTTGCCTTTTTCACTCCTAATAGCCTTCATTTTTCATTTCTGAGCTTATACCAGGTATGTTTTTATAGTTTTCTTTACTTTTAACCGATTGGAATTTTGATTTTTTATTTTATTTGAGCATAACCTTAGGATAGGAAACTTAGGATTCTAGGAACCTTTAGGAAAGAAATACTTGTTTATAATGCTTTAAAATAGATTGCATGTTGTTAGGATTCATATTGAGTTATTCCTGTTTGCTTAGGTGGTAGTTTTTGAGTGCTCAATAATTTATGCAAATTATTTTTGTTGGTGCATGTATGCTTAATTAATTGCTCTGATATTTTTTCATGCCCATACATAAATAATTATGCCTTATTGCATATTACTGATGACATGATTTTTTAGCATGGGTTTGATTCTCACTTTGCCTGTTTAGAATTATTTAGGACTTGCTTTAATTGATCACTTTAGCATGTCTTAATTAATTAACTGGCATCTATTTGGTAATATTTAAAATCAAAATTTTTATGCACAATTGTTTGATTAGTTGATTGCTCTAATTATTGAAATTAATTGGCCATTTATTTCATAATTATGAACAATTAAATATTATGATGCATAAATAATTTTGATTTGCTTTTGCTTTGCAGATGGTTCGCACAAAGAACGTCAGTGCTCCTAGTTCTTCTAGGAAAGGCACAGGGGGTGCCAAGAGGAAGGCTCCCCAGAGGGAACCTGAGTTTGACCCTCATCGCTTCAAGGTCCTCAAGTCCTTTGAAGCATACACTGACATACAGGAATGCAAGTTCATCCTTGAGCGACCAGTCATTCTTGAGGAGGATGAGTATGAGGAATTCTCTGCTGAGATTCATAGGAGGCGATGGGACCGCCTCAGCCTCCCTGACAACTACTTTGACCTGGATATCGTCAGGGAGTTTTATGCCAACGCCATTGGAGACCACAACGTTGATTACAGGAGGGAGTCCTACGTTCGAGGACAGGTTATCAGGTTTGATTGCGATGCAATCAATGCATTTTTAGGACATCCCATACAGGGAGACAGGGACCTTGTGGAGTGCCAATACCACGAGAGGATGGAGACTGTGGGGCCTCATGGCAATGATCCCCTTGATCTTGAGACTGCTCAGCTGCATTGCTTACCAGGGCGTTCCTTTGAGAGGAACGCATATCAGAAGGCTGCTAGGATTTACAGAAAAGATATGAGGAGCATAGCTCAGATGTGGACAGTACTGATACTGGCCAATATTCATCCTACCGGGCATGTTTCAGATGTAGTTATGCCCATGGCCCACCTCATCTACACCATCCTCACCGACGCCGTTGTTGATGTCTCACGGGTCATCACCCAGAGGATATCAGATTTTGCATCTTCTGTGGGGCGTAGGACCCCTAACTCCAAGATCAGACTTGGCTTCCCTTCTCTTATCACAACACTCTGTAGATCTAGGGGTGTGGGTGTAAACCCCAGGGTTCGCATTGCACTGCCTATGACTAGAGCATATATTGAAGCAAACTGTATCCCAGCTGCGGAGTTACAGGTTGAGGATGAGCAGCAGCAGGCACCACCACTACCACCAGCAGACATGGATGCTCCTGTCTGGGCCCAGCTTCTTGAGGTCCAGAACACTCACATGATGGCTCAGCTTTCCTCCATTCACCGAGCAGCTATTCACTTACAGGGTAGACATTATCAGGTTCGTGTGGACCCCATGACCCCTGCGCAGTTCCATGATTATTTACAGTGGCCTGGGGACAGGCCTATCTTTCCAGGGGGAATGGAGCAGCTGGAGCTGGAGCAGCTCACATGGACCAGGACGACTGATTTTTTCTTTCCTATTTGGTGTTTTTCTTTTTCTTTTTCATTTTATTTTCTTATTTTCTTCTTATTTTCTTTTTATTTTCATATTTCTTTTATTTTCCTTTTGATATGTATTGTATATTATTACCCACTAATACATAATCTATATTATGCAGTACTTATTCAGTTATCTTATGTTTTTCTGTTAAATTTTAAAATTTTTAGGATTTTTAAACATTTTTCAGGACCTTAGGAAATTAGGATTTAAGGCAACTTTTTCAAAATTCTCTGTAATTAAGTAGTTTAACTAACTAGAGTAGGAAAGATGATAGGGTTTTGTGATTAATTCCATAATCAGTTAGAATTAGGATACTTCTCAGGAGAACCTATCAGGATAGTTAATTAAAACCATTAAGTGCTTTATCAAGGAAATTTTAGCCAATAACCGGTGAGCTGAGAGCCCAAACACTGAAATTGAGAGCTTTCCATCGCTGCTTGTCAACTGTTATTGCTTGAGTTTCTGATTGCTAGTGAAAGATATGGAAGTGACAAAGGCATTTTTTTTATGATTATAATATTTTGCTCATGCCAAATAGCCAACCTTGATTAAATGTTTCCATTTATTGATTGCCCATTTGAGCCTTGAATATTTTCTTTGATGCACCCTAGCCATATTCAATGATTATATCCTGTCCCTTAACACTTGGGATAGCGAGCAAGGTACACCACAACGACATGGGACAAGAGGTTGGTGAATTGAAAGGTCAAAGAAATTCAAAGAGCAGGCACAAGAAATCACAAGGAAGAATACTCCCCCAAATCAATTCTCTATGTTATTGTTTATTATTCAAAAAAAATCTGCACAAAAGTGTAGATATTAAATAAGTTGGGGGGAGTACTTCTTCAAATAAAAAGGCCAAGCTAAAAAGGGGTGACAATTCAAGAATGACCAGTTGAATGGAGAGAAGTCTCAAGCACAATCACAAGATGCTCTCTATTCAAAGTGTTCCTTGTATATCCAGAAATCCATGAATTCTTGATAGCCCAGCCTCATTACAACCAAGGAAAGACCTTTTGATCCATATTAACTGCTTGCAGGTTCAGATATTGGAAACGACTATCAATTCTAGTTGTTCAACAGTGTTGAAAAAGATTGAGGGAAACACTTACCCGTGAGAATGAGAGATTTCCTTGGTTTATCACTTACTGCTTTAATTGCTATTTTTGAGAAGTTTGATTAATGTTTGTGTTCTATTCTGATTGATGATTGGTAACATCCCATGATCCTGAATTTTTCTTATGATTGGGAAATGACTGCTACTTAACAAGGAGTTGATGAAAAGTTCCTTAAATTTGTTTAGTCATTTAGGGCATAGAATTGATTTCTTGATTGCAAGAGGTCTCTTGCTTGAGGACAAGCAAGAAGTTAAGTTGGAGGGTATTTTGATAAGTGAAAATTATATGATAAATTAGAGCACTTTTTAGTTCACTTATCAAGGATAAAATGGTATTTTTGCCCCAGTTTAATCCCTTTTTATTAAATATTAGATAAATTGTATTTATTAATCTTAGATTTGAATTTGATGCTATTTTGATAGGAATATTGCTGATTTTTGCAGGATATTGCAAGGATTTGATTTGAAGGAATGATAACATTAAATGAGGGAGGTATTTGCAAGATTTGAAGTTTGATTGAAGACATTTAATAAATATTTGAAGATTATTTGAAGCAATTAATGAAGATATCACTGCCAATCAAACAAGGATTCTGCAGACAACCTTCCCAAATAAATCCAAGATGCACAATAAATGCAAGATTTCAGTAAGAAAAGGGAAATAAGGAAAGACAAATCAGCCAAAACCAGTGTCGGGGAGAGATCAAATTAAAAAGAGAAAGTTTGAAGCTGCAGGACGCATTTTGCGCTTCAACCTGCGCTCCAGCGCAGGGTGAAGCGCAACTCTCTGGAACTTGCGCTGCATCATGCGCTGTAGCGCAGGGTGAAGTGCAGATTACGTGATTTTACGCCCTGTTGTCGTTTTTAGATAGATTTCTCCCCAATTTTCTTTGTCTTTCCTTATCCTATAAATAGGAACCTCTTGCACCAGATCGGGTGTGCACGGTTATTGTAATTCAGTGATATTTCAGTGATAATGCACCAGTTCTAATTTTATAATAGGAGAGGAGGAGCGCTTCACAAGGATTGAAGATGGTGACAGCATCTTCGGTGGTTTGTATGGCTACCATGTGTAGTTAACTCTCCATTAGGATTGAATGTAATGGATTATATCCCCAAGTGTATGTAAATTCTATCTTATTATTTATGAGCTCTCTGTCTATAATATTGGTAATCTTCTTCTGTGCTTAATTCCTAACTTCGCGCTTGCGCCGGAGATATAGGCTAGTTTCGACTAGGATTAAGCATGGGGGAGCAGATTCTGAAGAAACTCATTCTCTGAGTGAATAAGAGGACTCGGTAGCCAGTGACCGAAACATGGGCGTTGATAGTGATTGATGGGTAGTGTGAGTACTCTAATGAAGGGCGTCTACAGGATAGGCATGGTTATTAAATTACCGATAGCAAGGGTTAGTTGATTGTAATCCTAGTGACTGAAACATGGGCGTTACTAGTGATTGAGGGGTAGTGACAGTATTCTAATTGAAGGGTGTCTAAAGGATAAGCATGGTTTGTCAATGAGTCCCTTTACAAATGGAATAATAAACACAAAACAAGCCGAGGGTAAGTTTGTCGCCTGGGAGAGCCCGCACGGATTACCTTTGAGTGGTGAGGCCGCTGGTAACTCGGGGTCTTAGCAACTAAGTTTGTGTACAGTATTATAGAGTAAACCTAAAATAATAAATAGTTTTTACATACACGAAGGGTGTGATGATACGGAGTTCAATCCTAATCCAAGTAAAGTGTCTCTAACTCTTCCTTTCTAAATTCCATTGATTATTAAATTGTTATTTAGATTTTCTGCACAACAATATTCTCTCAAAACCTGTTGTTTTCTCTTGATAAATAGACCACGACTATACGCGGATTGACCGTTCCTTGTGGATACGATAACTCTCTTACTATTATACTACTGGATTTTTGGTTCGCTTGCCAGAAACCCATCACCACCCTCACTTCCCTTTTGTGTATTCTCTATAAATGCTCCTTATTCTATTTTCCTTTGCTTGCATTGAATATTTATGTTGATTTGGGTTGATAATTGAGCTATGAATTGTGTTGGTTGGTGGAAATGAATTGTTGAATCAAACCCTGGGGTAGAGGAAATTGGGGGTTTTTGCTATCTTTTAATTATTGATGATTGAACCTAAAATTAAAATGTATACTCATGTTATTATATGCTATGAGAATATTATCATGCTTATTCATGAATTATTTCACTCATTTTGATGGAAACTTGAATTTGGTCCTTTGAGGTCTCACTGTAAAAATAAGAAATTGATTGTGGATCCTTGGCCTTCATGTGTAATTGAGGTGTTTGGGGACTTGGATCTCATGTGTAAAAGAGGAATAATATTTGATTGAATATATCATAGTAATGGGGTAAGGTCTCTGTGGCCTTCAGGGACGACGGTCCCTGTTAGCCTGAGCTCAGTCTAGCCTTCACAGATAAGTTGGGTTAAACACTTTATGTTTTAGATTACTTCTTTAATAGTATGTTTGCATGATTAATACCATGACTCCTGCTGATTATTACGTGATACCTGTCGATATTCTCTCACTGTCTGTTTATACACACTCATTGGGACTTTAGTCTCATTATACAAAATTTTGTGTTTAGCTCCACAGGGTTCCAGGCCGGATGCATGAATGAATGGGAGGTTAAGATGTTTTGGACACTTTTGGGTTTATGGAGACTTGGAATATTTTAGTTGTTATATATGTATATATATATATTAGGATGCTTTAGTTGTTGGATATGTACATATGACTTGCTTTTATTTTGTAATTGGATATAGTAATACATGTAGAGCCTAGATGACATGGTTATAATTGTTACAGGAAGCATGTATCATTGTATCCCATTTAGATGGAGTTTTTCGTTGTATTTTTGTTGGATGCTTGGATTGGGAATGAATAGTTAATTATGTTTGACTATTGGTTTCTTGCTTATGTAATGTGTTAAATTACCTAAGCGTTGAGTTGTTGCTTGTGATACTTAAAATGCGCGAAATAATTTTCCCAAATTGGTAAATCGTGCTTCCAACAGGCACTATTTTCAAATTAAGAAAATTAGGACGTTACAACTTTCAATTTGAAGTTAACAACTTTCAACTAAAAGTTAGCTATCCAACCATCAACTAGCTTTCATCAGGACCATAAAATAGACAACATTCCTGCATACCCGAGAATCGAACTCGAGACCACTAGTTAAGTTGGATCAACCCGTACCGACTAATTTATGCATTTGGTGGCCTTACAATACTTATATTGCTTTTTTATTTGTCTAAGGGTTAGGGGATTAAAGTGAAGGAATGGAAAGGATATGGGATATTTAGGATATAAGGATCGAGCCAACTCACAAAAATTACTTGTTTTCTTGAACCTTGTGTGAGTTGCATCGTCTATGATTTGTTGAATCATGAACTCTTCTCTAAATTTTATTATGTTATTTTGTGATTTTTGGTGTTCAAGGAAAATAGCAAAGTTATGCTTTGTGAATAAATGAAAGCAAGTGTCTGAAAAGTTTGCACTTTGTGCTCCTGGGTAATGAACAATGGCTACAGTGGAGGACAAAAGAGGGGATCGGAAAAAGTAGAGGTGTCATCACAAGGATCATAAAATTAAATCATGGTTAAAATAGAAAATAGTAGACTCTTACAAATTTCAACTTTTGATAGTGTTTTTCATTAAAGTGTTGTTTCCAAACAACATTAAAGAAGCAAAGACCTTTTCTGATACGAGAGTTGTGATTATGTCCCTATTGTATTATTATAAGTATATGAAAACATCATCCCAAGGTGGACTAAATGATATAGGTAAAACTCTCTCAGAATATTTAGAGGGATGTTTATTAGATCTTCAACAAAATTCTAATCTAGCCATTAAACCAAGGACAACTTTATTGTCAGATGAGACTTCTGTTTTATTCAAATCTCATTCCAATGATTGGATGCTAACAACTACATGTATCTTAAGCCTTTGTCTTAAGACTTTAGATCGACTTTTAGGTAAACTATATATAATCTCTACCCCTAATGTCGATTCTAAACTCTATCGTGTAAGTCGCCTCAAAGACTGCTTTGATTTCCATCTCCCTCTCTATATCATTACCCTTAAACTCTAGAGGCTTAATAGAAACATAATCATAAGAAAAACATATGTCAAATACATACACAATTTCTAAATTATTAGTACATGACTAGCATCTTGCATCTCAAACAAAGATCTTGGACCCTATTGAATTATGTTTTCCATTAACAAAACACAAGATACACAAACGCAAGTATAACTTTCAAATTATTAGCACATAAACCAACATCGTGCATTTTAGACAAGATCACATCTTATTGAGTTTTGCTCTCCACTAACAAAACAATACAAGATACACAAACACATGCATAGATTTTAAATTATCAGTAAACAACCAACATCCTGCATCTTAGATAGGATCACATCCCATTGAGCTTTTATATCATGAACACAACCAACATCCTACATCTATGACAGGATCACATCATATTGAGCTTTGTTTTCCACTAACAAACAACACATCAATATTATAAAACCTTAAACATCCATGGCCTTATAAAATAAAATATTGCATACATACCTTGAACCACTACAACATTTTAGGCTTTAGACAACGCTTTTTTAGACAACATTTTAAAAAAACCGTTGCTGAAACATGAAATAGGCAACGGTTTTACACCTGTAGACCTCATTTATATTTGGCAACAATTTTCAAGTTGTAGTTGTATTTTAGGCAACACTTTTCTTAACAACAGTTGAAAAACCGTAGCCAAAACATGAAATAGGCAACAATTATTTAATTTTGTAGATCTTTCTTAGTCAACGGTTTTAAAAACCGTTGTCATAACATAAAATAGGCAACATTTTTTAAATTGTGGTGATTTTTCCTAATCAACGGTTATTAAATTGTTGCCAAAACATATAATAGGCAACATTGTTTAAATTTTACGGATTTTTTAGTCAACGATTGTAAAACCGTTGCCAAAACATAAAATAGACAACATTTTTTTTATTGTGGAGATTTTTTAGTCAATGGTTATAAAATTGTTGCTAAAACATGTAATAGGCAACGGTTTTTCAACAAGCAACAAGAAAAAACCATTGTTTAAACTATTAAAAAATATTGATTTAATGTTTAAGTTTTCAAAATTTTGTTTTACTAAAATTTTATTTGTGAAATCAATGACCTTAACATAAAAAAATTATATCTTTGATTTTAAAATAAGAGATTTTATAAGTTTATTTTAAAATTTGTGGTTCATATGATATATATATTAAAATTCGCAATTTATATAACAAATATATGTGTTATCTTAGTGGATAGAACTTAGTGTTTAAAGATGAGGAGCTGTGTTCAAATCCTACCTTGGCCATTTTAAGATTTTATATTTTTATGTGGTTTATTTCTTTATTTTAGGCAACGGTTAAAAATCATAGTCTAAGCTAATAGACCGTTGCCTAAGGTCTCTTGAAAATCGTACTCTAAATATGCTTTAAGCAACGTTTACGCTTTTCGTGGGTGAAAACTCCAAAAAAAACCGTTGCATAAGGGAATAGGCAGACAACTAATTCCACGCCTGCAAAATCGTTCCCTAAACTTTCAGCAACGGTTTTTTGTCGTTGCCACAGACCAAAAATGTTGTAATGAACTCCTAACATAAGCTCCTAGATGATGTGTCCCCATAAAAAATGCTTCAAGAATGCACATGTAGGATTGGTTGAATAGCATAAATCAACCCATCACCTGGTAAGACAATTCAACATTTACATCATTTAAAGCTTTGTGTGAGCCTAAAATATTCATATGTATGGGCCAAAGGTACATGTATTGTAATTTTGGGCTTTTAATAAAATGAATTTGTAAAAAAGATAATAGATAATAGATAACATATCAATATTGCATTATAACAACATTATTATGCGTCATAGTAATGCAAATTGGCCCTTACCCATTACATGCACTATTGTAGTAGTGCGTTTCAGTGTAGCACCCATCACAACCACTTTAACATGGTCAGAATAATGACTCTTCACACATTATAATGGGTCTATGCTGAAGGCATAAATACCCTCAAAATACTAATGTCACATGGCAATTTTTAAAGGAATATTTGGGATTTTGGATCCAAAAAGATTACTTTAGAAACTCTTTCAAAGAGGGAAGGCTTAACACTGTAAAAAGACGACATAGATCAAGTTATAGAATACACATCTTTAACAACACTTACTGAAACTCCTTTTCTTTGAAAACTCTGATTCGAAATTTCTTGTATAAAAATTTTAATATCATGTACCAAGTACAATTATTTCTTGTAACTTTCAATGTTTCTCTTTGAAAAGTTTTCTCTGAGAAAAAAATTATTTTTTTCTTTAAATACTTTAAGTGTACATAGCCAAAAGAGACTGGGTGAGCAAGGAATACTTGTCTATAAAGATTCTGAAGAGGCTTGGTGAAAAAAATACATTTATCTTGATCAAGATATTGGAAAGAACCTGCCAAGTTGTTGTAGGAATTTGACGTAGCTTACGGTGGCTGTGAGTAAACTAGAGTAAATTTTTGGAGCAAGTTCTCTTTATCCTTATTCTTTTATTATTGTTATTGTATTATTAACTGTCAATTTGGTTAGGGGTTAAAGTGTGAACTCTAAACACATTTGTGAAAATCTTTGTGAAATTAACTTCACAAATTCACTTGTTTGAAGCTTCAGATAAGTTGTGATAAATTACTTTAAACAACTCTCTAAAAGACTTATTTGAAAGTTCTTTTAAACTTGCTTTCTTAAAATTTTAAGAAAACTAAAAAATGTTTAGAAATACAATTCAACCTTCCTTCTTATATTTCCTTGGGTGTATCTACACTTACATTATTGCAATGGTTTTGTGAACTAGTTGTGTCGGCACGCATTGTGGACATTGGTCCTTTTTCATGGGTTAACAAATCAATTCTTGTAGTGAACATTCAAGTATATTAAAATCTAAAATAAACACATTATTAGATAAAATTAAGCTAATGCTTGCAAGTTAAGAAAATAAACAACACAAAAAAAATAGTTTTTTCTTTTAATAATTTAAGAGAGAGGGGGAGACAATGGTTGCTTCGTGCATAGATGGTTCAATTTTCCAAGTTAATTACTATAATTTTTCAGATAAGCAAAAAAATTTAAATAGTGAGCACAACTCAAAACCCATTACAAGACAAATCAACATCGAAAGGGAAAAAAATACCCCTTACTAGGTTCCCTAGGACTAGAAAGATAACCTTAACCTACTCTACAAGTATCAAATCTATTAGAACTATACCCATAAATAACTGACAAAAATGAAGATGACTTAGATTGATACAAAGATTGACCTTAACTAAAAACTTTGTGTAACCTTATCACCAACGCGTAGGTCCAAGTTTGCATTTTTGTTATCTTCAGGCTTTCGCATTAATCTGGATAAATCTAAGGTTATGTGCTCTTTTGGTGTGCCTCCTATTACTAAGCAGTGACATGCAACTATTTCTTCAATTTGTATGGTCACTAATTTAGGCCGGTACTTGGGTTTTCCCTTAATTCCCTTATTAATAAGGCAGGGAGATTGTGTTTAGCTTCATCATTGTTAGCCTCTCTCCCTGTGCACTCTATGCAAGTCATATGTTTTCCTTCTGAAGTTTGTCAATAAATTGATAAATTAACTAGACACTTTATTTGGGCCAAGAGAGGAATTCGAGCTCGAGGTGGTGGGCATATGATAAGTTGGAATAAGGTTACTCAGCCTAAGTTACATGGCGGTCTGGACCTTAGAAAGTCTCATCCATAGTCACATAATTCGCAATTCTCCTTGGTACGTGATACGTGTACGAGTACGCGATTTGCTACTGGGTGAGCATGCGGTACGTAAGGGGTATACATAGTCGGTACACAATTGGGTTTGTGGTATGTTCCAATATATTAAATGGTACATTACCAATATTGGGTTTGTGGTATGTTCCAATATATTAATTGGTACATTACCAATAAAAGATTTTCAGTTGATTAAAAATTATAGTAGTAACTTATATATATATAAATTTTTCTCTCTCTTTCTTTTTTTTACTCACTTTCATTTATTATTATGAGCTTTGTTTTTATTTTTTTCTTCTAAAATTTAAACCTTACTGCACACTGTATTCAGTTATTAACCATTTTAAATTGTTTTCTTTCCCAATGTAAAGTGCTCCACCAGTATACTCACTTTTCCCAACTTCTTCTCTTCCTTTACGCCATTCCCATAACACTATTCATCAAACTCTCTTCCACATTTGTGTCTCACTAGCTTCCCTTCACTTTCTCTTTATCATTCACTTCATCTCTCCCTCTTCCCTTCACTTCATCTCTCCCTCTTCCCTTCACTTTATCTTAACTTTCTATCTACAATATGTTAATCAGGTGAAAATCTAACGAATTGGTTCGCAGACGAACTACGATTCGAGGTTCTTAGGGTTACATAGCAAATTATGTGACTCTGGTCTCATCATGTTAGTACAACTCTCTTGGGTAAATTGGTTTGGCACTTTTTAAATGACAAAGATTGCTTTTTGGTTAAGGTGCTTTAGAGGAAGTATCTTCGAGGTAAGTCTATTTTCATAGCTACTTTTCCTACTGGCTTCTTGTGTTTGGTGGAGCATTATATGTAACATTAATACTCTCCAGGAGGGCTTCTTTTTCAAACTAGAAGAAAGAGATACCTCGTTCTATTTTGATGACTAGTTAGGTAAGGGCTCCTTGGCATCTCGCTTAGATACTATCTAACCTTTAGACCTAAATTTTTGTCTTAAAGATTTGGTGGCTAACAATCTATGGTCATTGGAGAAAATTTTTACCCCCCTGTCTATTGCTATTAGAGAAAAAAAAATAATTGTAATCTCTCCCACCTTGGTTCAGGGAATTAAAGATAATTAGTGCTAGAAAGACTTGGTCATTGGAGAAATTATTTACCCCTCTTCCTACTGCTATTAGAGAGAAAATAATTGTAATCTCTCCCACCTTGGTTCGGATAATTAAAGATAATTAGTGCTAGAAAGGCTCTGAGAATGGTACTCTTTCCATAGCATCGACTTATAAATGGGTTGTTGGTTTTCCTTCAAATGTTCCTACGACTATTGGATTGAATTGGAAATTGGTTTGGAAATTACAGGTTCTGGAGAAAGTTAGGTTGCTTATTTGGACTATTCTTCAAGGTGTCCTCCTAATCACAATCTTAGAAACCAACACAATATCTCTCCTTATGTTGGCTGTCTTCGTTGCTCTACCACCTTGGAAGATTCTTCACACTATATTAAGAGTTGTCCTCATTCCAATGAAGTCTGGACGAGACTTGGTGTAGTTGGTTACCCTCGCTTCTTGGTTAACGAGAATCAACGATGGGTCTGCTTGTTTATCCTAAGTGATTATAAAATTTGTTTTCCTCGCTGTTATGAGAACCGGACCGGCCGGTTGAACCGGGAACCGGTCAGTGGTCCGGTTCGGTCAACCCATTAACCCGGAATGTCTAAGAATTGATGATGACGTCAGCAAACCGGTCCTGAACCGCTAAAATTGGCTTGAACCGGTCGGGTCAAAGAGTTGACCGGTCTTCCGTTTCTCACCAAAAATAGCAAGAAGTACTTACCCCAGGAATCGAACTCGGATACTAATGATAATTAGAAACACGCACACCACTGATCCAAAGGCCCTTCTCGATAATATGTATTCAATTTATTATATTTATACAATATACAATCTAAAAGCAAGAATACAGATGTGTTTCACTTTACTTTAATTTAGGACTATATACATATTTTAAACGTTTTATGCAGTAATATATAAATATATATATATATATTTCTTCATATAATATATATATATATATTTATATTAATTTAAAATTTATTTTTTAAATAATTTATTACTTAATATATTAAGTAATGTTAATTATATATATATATTAAATTATCACCGGTTCGACCACGGTTCAACCAATGAGCCTTGAACCATTGTCTTTACCGGTTCAATGACCGGTCCGGTTTTAAAAACATTGGTTTTCCTCTGCAGTTTGGTGGATATGGCATTGGTGTAATGAATTTGTGTTCAATCAGAAAATCATTCCAATTGATCAGATTTTTCTAGATATTCATATAATGTATGAGGGTGTTTTCCTTTATTTGAACCATATAAATGGCATGCTTCTTTTTGGTGCCTTGCGTTGGATTCCTCCTCTTGCAGATGCTGTCAAATTAAATGTTGACGGAAAGGCTTTACCACTAAGAACAACAATTTCGATTAAGTTTCCTAATTTACCCGCTCACTAAGTGTATTTACAAAGAAATTAAATAAGGTCATGATTGATTGATGATAAATTAAAGCAAGTTTGCATAAAAGTATTAAAAGCAAAGCAGAGTAAATGATATAAAATAAGTTGGAGAAACTGGGATTGAATTTCATTTATCTCACTCCTCTGTATTCTGGTTATTCAGAGATATATAGAAATCGAAACTATCGATATTGATGCAACAACCGAAAATCATTTATACCGATTCCTCAAGCATAAAAATCATAAGAAAAATCTCTTAAATACTGATTCCTCAGATATTTAAAAGATTGTCCAGCATTACGATCAACTGTTATAGCAATCGATACATTGTAATCTATTCCTAGCATTACAATATATCGGATATTCTCATTCAGATCGGATTTCAAGAAATATTTTTCAGTTAAATCCCAAAATCAAAATCAAGATCTTGTTGATCAGATAAAATCAAGCAGTAAGAATAGAATGAAAATAGCAATATCGAATAGAAGTGAAATTACTATATATATAAATCATCGGAATACATCCGAGTTCCAATCGATTAGATTCAATCCTAAGAGAAGATTTAGTCGCTCACGGCAACCATTACAAACACAGAATCAAGAGGAGAAAT
The DNA here is from genome assembly GCA_026901365.1 of Sesbania bispinosa. Lineage (NCBI taxonomy): Eukaryota > Viridiplantae > Streptophyta > Magnoliopsida > Fabales > Fabaceae > Sesbania > Sesbania bispinosa. Next base: position 889,377 of record QLOH01000335.1, on the reverse strand, counting down.
GAAGAAAGTTTGCTTCCAAATTTTTTCGTTCGTTTTCGTCCTCGTCCTGAGATTTCTAAAATTGGAAACTATAAAGTTACGATCCTTCCGTTCTGTTTTTGCTATGTTATATTTCTGAATAAGTGACTTCTCGCTTGGGTGAGCCAATTCTCGCTCAAGCGAGAAGAGTATTTCATACTGAAGAAATGTGTTCTCACTCAAGCGAGAGGTTTCTCGCTTGAGCGAGAACAACTTAGAACCAAATCTCCAAATTTTGGCAATCGCACTCAAGCGAGGACTTCCTCGCCTGATCGAGAAAGCCAAAATTACCCTTTTCCCCCTCTATTTTGCTCATTTCTTCTTGCCTCTTCAATCTTCTTTCTTTTTCCATCTCAATTCAATATGAAAAATACACAAATTGGGACATGACTTCAATTGCAAACATATCTCAGAATAAACAGTTGAGTTCCAAAAGATTCCAAAGTTAGGAGAATTAAAACCAAATTAACGCATTTTAAACAATAAATGCTCAAATTCATCATTAAACTTCACTTAAATTGAGCACTTATCAACTCCCCCAACCTAGAATCTTGATTTATCTCAAGTAAAGTAATTGAATTCAACCAAGATTCTGTTTTCAAATTATGAAAATGGTTATTTAGAAATCAGTCCCATGTTTCAATCATCCAGACAGCTTTCATGCTTAGAACAATGAATCAATGTCAGCAATACATGGTGTCTCTAGATTCAAATAAAAACAGGATATAAGTGCAATCAATTTCTAAAGGAAACAACTGTAACAACGAACTGATTATAATCAAGGAATTTCTCTCTTAATTTCTCACAGGTGAGTGTTTCGCTCATTTTCCACTGAATTTGAACAGATCAAAGTTGTTAGTCATTTCCAATCAAGTTACAAACACATAATCAACATGGATCTTAAGGTCTTGTAAGGGTTATAATGAGGTTGGGCTTCAAAGAATAATGGTTTTTCTTTATATCAAAAGGCATACTTTAGATAAAGAGAGCATACTTGCATATCTAACACAATTTTCACTCATACTCTCAATCTAGTTATTCTTGAAATCCTTAAATCAGAACTTTCATTTTTTCCTTATGTAATTCATTCCTTTTTATTTATTTTAATCCTTTTATTTTATTTTCTCTTTCTTTTTTTTATGTATATACAAACTTTGTATTATAAAGGAATGAATTACATTAGATAACATCCTTCATTATATCTTTACAATCAAACCAACCATATCCCATTTTAACTGTGTAAAATGCACCTATGCTCTCTATCCCTAATTATGCAAAAGGGGCGGGATAATGAACTGTCATTAAAGCTAGGGTGCATAATTGAAAGGATTTATAGCTCAAATGGGTTGTAAAAAAATGTACATATTTTGTATAGGTTGGCTATTTGGCACTAAGTTTTAACAAAATACACGAATGTGTCTTAATCATTTCCATGCTTCCTATGTGATGTTGCCAGAACAAAAATTCAGCAGAATTGATTGACAAATTATCAGTGGAACTCTCAAACTGTTTATGGATTCACACACTCACTCGACTTTTAGGCTTAATTCCTTAATTATATCAGTCGTTGTTCCAATTATTTGTCTTGTTCAATTATCATGCACCAATATCCTAGATCTATTTGGATTATGGATTCAACCACATTTTTTCATTTTTTTTGTCCCTTGCTCAGTTCACTAAACTGTTTTAGACTTAAAACACTTTTGGGATCTGATTTCTTTTCAACCACATTACTTAAGAAAATTTTCCAGTGATTTCCGAAAAAAAAACTGAATTATCTATATACAGAAACTTAAATGAATGATAAAACAACTGAAGAGAAACTGATAATTACTAAACTAACTGAAGAACTGAAATAACCACTATAAACAGATAAACTAAAAACAACTGAAATAACCAAACTGAAGTAAAGTAATGCAGTAAATAACACAACAAAACAATGAAACTGTGTCCAAGAGTTTGTGGAAATATAACACTCAGTCTCCTCTCATAGTCTGATCCAAGTCGGTTTCAAAATCCTCATCAGCAAACTCTATTGCAGCTCTAGCTACTCCTTCATTAGCATCATGCTCAGTTGCTCCACTACCCTCAGATAAATAGGATTGTCCCCGGGATATGATAACAAGGAAGTGAACTGCTCTGGGGTCATTCCAGGGAAAGGGCCTTGTACATTATGGTACAAATTCTCCTGCAAATGAAGCTAGCCTTGATGAATTGATGTTTGTTGCTGCTGAAGATGATGCAAATCTATCCTCATCAGTCTGAGTCGCTCCATCAATTGAATATCTACTTTGGGGTATGGTGCTGGTGTAGCTGCAGGCCCTGGTTGATCTTCTGGTTCTGCAGGCTCTTGGTATCCCGACTCCCTTTTCCTAAGGAGGAATGCAGTATTTCTCAATGTTCCTTCTGGTGATGGATGGTATGATGGGGACACTGGGATTTACATCAACTCCTTGGTAGTTGCACAAGGCAATAATAAGAATAGGAAATGCCAAGCTGAGTTTGGGTTGCTCTTTGTTTCTACCAACTGCAGAATACACAAATAGGCGGATGCAGTCTGAAATGATACTAGCAACGTCTATGTCATGAACATTCAAAATGATGTAAAGGAGATGGCATCTGTCCATGGTGATATCCGAGACATGATTTGTTGGCTCTATATTAGTGATGGAATTCTTGCAAGCGAACCAAAAGTCCAGCAGTATAATAGTAAGTAAAGTATCGTATCCACAGGGAACGATCAATTCGCGTGTACTTGTGATCTATTTATCAAGTGGAAATAACGGATTTACGAGAATATTTGGTGCGGAAAATATAAATTGCAGAATAATAAATAAAAGCAATAGAAAGGAGGAGTTGAAAGCACTTTACTTGGATTAGGATTGAACTTCGTATCATCTCACCCTTCGTATATGCAATGACTATTTATTGTTTATTATTATATTCTTGTAAAGACTTAGCCAAACTGAATTGATAAAACCCCGAGTTACCAGTAGCCTACCACTCAAAGATAATCCATGCGGGCTCTCCCAAGCGACAAATTACCCTCGACTCATTAAGCTCTTAATTAATTAATTATTGTTTCGTTTGTTTGAATTGTCCATTAATTGTACTTCCCTATAAACACTTTTCAATCAGGAGCTGTCACTACCCCCTCGATCACGAGATCCTGTTTATCCCTCACATAAAATTAACTTTCAATTATGTTACTATCAACTAACCATACCTTCCTATAAACGCTCTTCATTCGGGGGCTGTCACTACCCCGTCAATCACAAGATCCTGCCTATATTCCAATATGACTAGCGAGTACCCTTAAACAATCAGAGTTTGAGTTCACTATGTCTAGGCTCCCTCATCCTCATTCCTAGCCGGAAGTCTCTATCCACGTTATGTCACAGACACTAACCTATAACTCCGACGCACGCGCGGAAGTTAGGAATTAAGCACAGAATATAGGTACCGACATTACAAGATAGGGAATCATAAACAATAAAATAGAAATTACATATACTCACGAGATCGAATCAACTACATTCAATCCTACTGGAGAGTTAGCTACTCATGGTAGCCATACAAGCCATCGAAGAATCTGTCACTTTCTTCAATCCTCGTGCAGCGCTTCGCCTCTCCTATTCTAAAAGTAAATATGGTGCATGAAATTATACTGATCCTATACTAATCATGCACTACTCCCTGCACACTTGATCTGGTACAAGAAGGTCCTATTTATAGTCTAAGGAAAGACAAAGGAAATTGAGAAGAAATCTATCTAAAATGGGAAACAAAGCAAACAGTACGAGTTCTGCGCTTCACCTGCGCTACAGCGTGGGTGAAGCGCAGATGTCAGAAGCTAAATTTCAATTGTTGCGCTTCACCTGCGCTACAGCGCAGGTGAAGCGAGTATCACAGGTTGAACAACTTCATTCTTTCTCTTTTTAAGTTGATTTCTTCCCGAGACTGGTTTTGGTTGATTGTCTTTCCTTGCTACCCTTTTTCCTCATGATATCTTGCATTTATTGAGTATCTTGAATTTAAATGGGAAGGTTGTCTGCAGAATCCTTGTTTAATTGCAGCTGATATCTTCATTAATTGTCCTCAATTAAACTTCAAATCTTCATTAATTGACCTCAATTAAACTTCAAACCTTGCAAATATCTCCCCGATTTAAGGTTATCTTCTCTCCAAAACAAATCTTTGCCATAATCTGCAAAAATCAGCCAAATTTATATTAAAATAGCATCAAATTCAAATTCAAGACTCATAAATACAATTTATATAATTATTAATAAAAAGGGATTAATTTGGGGCATAAAATACCATTTTACCCTTGATAAGTGCACTAAAAAGTACTCTAATTTATCATATATTTTTCACTTATCAAATACCCCCCAACTTAACTTCTTGCTTGTCCTCAAGCAAGAGACCTCATTGTAATAAAAAAATCAATTCAATTTCCTGTATAACTCAAAAACAAAAACAAACTCAAGGAAAACTTTCCATCATCTCCTTGTTAAGCAGCAGTGACTTTCCAAATGTCAGAAAAAATCAGGATTAAGAGATTTTCCAATACTCAATCAGAACAGAACACAATCATCAGTTAAACTTCTCAAAAAATAGAAATTAAAGCAATAAGTGATAAATCAAGGAATTCTCTCATTCTCACGGGTAAGTGTTTCCCTCAATCTTTTTCACCAACGTTGAGCAACTAGAATTGATAGTCGTTTCCAACTTCTAAACCTGCAAACAGTCAATATGGATCAAAAGGTCTTTTCTTTGGTTGTAATGAGGTTGGACTATCAAAAAATTATGGTTTTTCTGGATATGCAATGAACACTTTAAATAGAGAGCATCGTGTGATTGTGCTTGGGACTTCTCTCCATCTACCATGTCATTCTCGAATTGTCACACTTTTTCAGCTGGCCTCTTTGTTTGAAGATGTACTCCCCCAACTTATTCAATTTCTACACTTTTTGTGCAGATTTTTTTTTGGGAATAAAATAGAAATTTATTCATGAGGGAGTACTCTTCTTTTTGATTTCTTGTGCCTGCTCTTTGAATTTCCTTGACCTTTAAATTCACCAACCTTTAGTCTCATTTGGTTGTGTTGCACCTTACTCTCTATCCCAAGTGTGAAGGGACAAGATATAATCATTGAGTATGGTTGGGGTGCATCAAAAGAAACATTAAAGGCTCAAATGGGCACTCAAAAAATTGGAAAAATGTAATTAAGGTTGGTTATTTGGCACTGAGCAAAATATTATAATCACAAAATTTGCCTTTGTCACTTCCATATTTTCCACTAGCAAGATATAATTCAGAAACTCAAGCAATAACAGTTGACAAGCAGCGGTGAAAAACTCTCAATTTCAGTGTTTAGGCTCTCAGCTCACCGGCTTTTGGCTAAAATTCCTTGATAAAGCACTTACTGGTTTTAATTAACTATCCTGATAGGTTCTCCTGAGAAGTATCCTAATCCTAACTGATTATGGAGTTAATCACAGAACCCTATTATCTTTCCTAAAATTTTAAAAATCCTAATTTTTTTTAAAATTTAACAGAAAAATCAGAATATAAATGAATATGCACTGTATAATATAAACGATGTATCAGTGGGGCATAAATATACAGTACATATCAAAAGAGAAATAACAAGAAAAATAAAAAGAAAATAAAAATAAGAAAAAATAAAAATGAAAAAGAAAAAGAAGGAAAAGCACCAAATAGGATAAAAAACAGTCATCCTGGTCCATGTGAACAGCTCCACCTTCAGCTCCGGCTCCAGCTGCTCCATTCCCCCCTGGAAAAATAAGCCTGTCCCTAGGCCACTGTAAGTACGCCTGAAACTGCTCAGGGGTCATGCCTGGGTAGGGGTCCACGCGAGCCTGGTAATGTAGGTCCTGGAAATGAACTGCTGTTCGATGAAGAGTGGACAACTGTGTCATCATGTGAGTGTTTTGAGCCGAAAGTTGCTGGGCCCAGACAGGAGCATCCATGTCTAATGCTGCTGCTGGTGGTGGTGGTGGTGCCTGCTGCTGCTCATCCTCAACCTGTAACTCCGCAGCTGGGATACAGTTGGCTTCAATGTATGCTCTAGTCATGGGATGTAAGATGCGAACCCTGGGGTTTACATCCACACCCCTAGACCTGCAGAGTGCGGTAATGAGAGAAGGGAAACCAAGACCGATTCGGGAGTTGGCGCACTTGCGCCCTACAGAAGATGCGAAGTATGATATCTTCTGGGTGATAACCCGTGAGATATCAATGACAGCGTCTATGAGGATGGTGTAGATGAGGTGGGCCATAGGCATAACTACATCAGAAACATGCCCAGTAGGATGGATGTTGGCCAGTATCAGCACTGTCCACATCTGAGCGATGCCCCTCATATGCCTCCGGTAGATCCTAGCAGCTTCATTGTATGCATTCCTCTCGAAGGAATGCCCTGGTAGACAAAGTAACTCTGCAGTCTGTGTATCAAGGGGATCATTACCATGGATCCCCACAGCTTGCATCCTCTCATGGTACTAGCACTCCACGAGATCCATGTCCTCCTGGATGGGGTGGCCTAAAAATGCGTTGATTGTGTCGTAATCAAACCTAATCACACGTCCTCGCACGTAGGACTCCCTCCTAAAATTAACGTCGTGGTCTCCAATGGCGTTGGCATAAAACTCCCTGACTATGTCTGGGTCAAAATAGTTGTCAGGGCGACTGAGGTGACCCCATCTTCTCCTGTGAATCTCAACGCTGAACTCCTTATACTCATCCTCTTGAAGGATGACTGGGCGCTCCTTGATGAAGTTGCATCCCTCAATAGCAGTGTAGGCTTCAAAGGACTTGAGGTCCTTGAAGCGGTGAGGGTCAAACTCAGCAGGTGGTTGGGTGGCTTATCTCTTCCTTGCACCCCCTGCACCTCTCATGGATGGGCTAGGAGCATTAACTGTCTTGGTTCGTGCCATCTGTGAAAAACCAATTTAAAATAAAATATTCATGCAGAATAATAATATTAAATTACTCATAATTAATGAAATAAAGGTCTAATTAATTTCAATAATCAGAATAACCAACTAACCAAACAATTTTGCATAAAAATTTTGATTTTAAAAATTACCAATAACTACCAATTAATTAATTAAGAACATGCTAAAGTGATCAAATAAAGCAAGTCTTAAAAAATTCTAAACATGCAAAATTGATAATAAAAATCATGCTAAAAAATCATGTTATCAGTAACATGCAATAAGGCACAATTATTTATGCATGGGTATGCACAAATATCACGGCAATTAATTAAGCATTCATGCACCAATAAAATAATTTGCAGAATTTATTGAGCACTTAAAAACTACCACCTGAGCAAACCAAAAATATTCACAATCATTTCCCAGCAGCATGCAATATAAACTAAAGCTTTATGGACAATCAGTTCTATCCTAAAGGTCCCTAAAATCCTAAGTTTTCTATCCTAAGGTTTTTGCTCAAATAAAAGAGAAAATAAAAATTTCAATCGGTTAAAAGTAACGAAAACTATAAAAACATACCTGGTGTAAGCTCAGAAATGTGAAAAGGAAGGCTATAAGAGTGAAAAATGGAAAGCAAAGGGTTAGGAACTCAGAGAAAATGAAAGAGAAGGAATGAGGGGAAGTTCAAATGAACTTTCCTCGTTCAAACGTAGGCTTTTAAAGCCTCCCGCACGCTACGCTTCACTTGCGCTACAACGCAGGTGGAGCGCGTACTCCCCTGGAATGTGAAGCCTGCCGCATGCGCTTCACCTTGCACTACAGCGCAGGGTGAAACGCAGAATTCAGAAACCATTTTTAATTCTGCGCTTTACCTACGCTACAGCACATGTGAAGCGCAGGTACATAGTTTTATTTTTCTGCTTCTGCTACTTCCTACTCCTAACTGTTTTCATGCATTCCTATTAAATTAAATTCTTCACTTAATAATTTCCTAGATACATAGGTATTGTCTAAAAACTAAGAATGAACAAAATTGAAATTAAAGGGAAATTAAGACTTACAATGGCTGGGTTGCCTCCCAGTAAGCGCTTGTTTAACGTCTTCTAGCTCGAAGCCTGGTTACTCAAATCTTTTATGGTGGCCTCAGGTGGAGGATGATGTTTGGCTCCATTCCAGTTCTTCCTTTAAGCTCCCATCCTCCATGCCAGTTCTTGATTCTTTCATCACTGTCACTATCTTCCTCAGTATCAGATGTTGATCTTCTCCTTTTCTTAAATTTGAACTCCCATATGGCTTCTGGCTGCTTTACTTTCATTCTAGGCTTCCTCAGAAATCCGGAACCTGGCAGCTTTGCTTGAAATTTGAAAATCCCATCAGTAGGATTTATCGTTTCAGGAGTTTGTTGTAATTTGGGGATTCCTCTATCAATATGAAACACAATACTTTCCATTTTTGAGCTTAGTTCATATTTCCCCGATCAACATCCACAATCATATTTGCAGATTTCATGAAAGGTCTTCCTAAAATTAGGGGGACATCAGTATCCTCCTCTTCTGTTTCTGCAATGTAGAAGTGACAGTTTTCGAACCTGCACAAAATTATAATTATAATTATCCGATCTGCAAACCATTTGTAGTAGAATGGTATAAACCGGGTCGAACCCTGAAGATCCACTCAAATTAATCCTTCTTTGGGGGGTTTTGATTGATTGGAATAAACTGAAGAAAATAAAAGATCAAGTTAAAAGCAAAGGTTGAATCAATTCAAGACAACATCAATCCAAGGAATTCAGAGGCTATTTTTCATGGTAAATCATTGGTTATTTATAACATGCATTCAAGAGATTAAATCTACAAACTTAGAATCATGTGGAACCCCTACAATGATCCTGGATTCACTACTGAAATAATTTCCAGAATTCAATTGATTAAGATTAACAAGATCAAATAACCATGAAATCTTATGTTAGATCCAAATCAATTTTGTAAACGGAACCCAATTGAAGTAAATAATTAAATGAAAACCTTCAATTTAATTTGACACTCTATGCTTTTCATTCATTGTATGATGATTAACCAATCAAGAGTACAACATACATCAATAACAAATTTCATAACCAAAACATGTTAACCAATCAAGCTTTGATAAAAGAAATATGGAATTGAAGCAAATGGAGTAGAAAAGCAAAGTAGATTTAATTCAATCAACATGTAAATGAAGATCAAACCTCAAAACCAATATGAAAATAAGCTTGACTCCTTGAATTGAATAAAAACTTAGCCTTCCATGAAGACTTTACAAAAAGATGAACAAAAGTAAATAAAACTCTTAGTAATTTCTACTACAACTTGGATGCCCTTCTCCTTAGCAAGCCCTCCTATTTATAGGAGGGGAAAAGATGACATTCCAAACATGATCACTCAGCCATGACTAAGCATGTTTTGTCCACAAATGAACTTATTGATCAATTACCTAATGCATTTGTCCATTACTTTGAATTATTCACCTACTCTAGCTATCATTCATCTACTTGTCTCCCACTTTCACCGAGCATATCATCCCCAATCTGGCAGAATCCAAGAGAGTTGTCTTCATATGAAATCAAGCTCTGGATCTTAGCTTTAAAATGCCGCTGGTTTGAGCCCAAAAGGAGTTTTCTAGCCCAAGTTATGGCCCAATCATTGAGTGTTGGTCAGGTTTTCATATGATGCTGACTATTCCGTCTTCCAAGCCCATTTTGACTCACTAGCCATCCGATTCAGCTTTTGGGTTCTTCATCAAAGTTGTAGGGCTTTCTTTTATCTTTCCTACACTATAAAGAACATAATTTTTAGATGTCTAGAACTCACGTTATGCTTGAAATACGAAAACAGTTTAATGCTGAAAAATGTAATTGAGCCCAATATGAACCTGAATTGGCATAATATGCTTATGACTTGTTAATTAAGCATAAAAAATGCATTAAAAGGTTAAATTTGAGGGATGATTAAAGTGTATAATTTGTATTTATCAAGAAGTCTACGACGTATGCAAACTTGTCCACTTTGATTTGTATATCCTCTATTATCCCATAAGGGCATTGAGTGGATTTATCTGCAAGAAGCAACTTTACCCTTGCAGACTTGACTTTCACATTACCCAACTTGTTAAAATATGACAGCAACATCAAATTGATGCTCGCTCCAAGATCTAATAAAGCTTGAGTAGGGGGTAGATTACTAATAGAGATAGGTATCGTAAACTTACCTGGGTCAAGTGACTTACTTGTAATATAGACCTTTTCTTCATGATATTCTTCTTCCTCTTGTGCTGCTTCTTCTTCATCTTGATGAACAATTTCTTTAGATAGTTCTTCCTGGGGCAGTTGTTCTTCAAAGATGATTTCATTCTCCTCCTCAAGTTCCTCCTCTTCTGATTTGTTTCCATTAGTAACAACCAAGTTGCAGTGTTCCTTCAGATTGGTTTGGGTTACAGCTGAGAAGTGATGTTGCTTGTGCTCTAACATTTCATTTGCTAGCTGACCCACTTGATTCTCTAAAGCCTTGATTGATGCCTCTGTATTCTTCTTGAATCCGTTGAATCCTTGTACGAGACCATCAATCTTTTCTTCCAATCTATTTAATCTGTCGTATGTTGGAGGTTGTTGTTGATAATGTGTTTGTCTAGATCCTCCATTCTGACCCAAACCAGAGTTGGTTTGGTTGTTCCTCCATCCTTGTGAGTATTGGTTGTTGTTATTGGAGAAATTCCCTTGCCTCCCCTGGTTTCCCATGAAATTGACTTGCTCTGATTGTATCTCTTGATTAGCACATTGACCATTTGGATGATCACCTCTACAAAAGTCGCAAATCAATGATTGGGTTTGGATAGGTTGTGAGTAGACAGCTTTTAGTTGTTGCGGAAGTGCCTTCAACGTCTCTGTGAGTGCTTCTATTTGTCGTTTAATGAGCTTCTTCTCGGCTAAGAGAGCATCACTTTGATTGAGTTCCAACACCCCTTTTTTTGGTAATTGAGTAGGTTGTCTTCCACATTGAGCTTGTTGATCGTTTTGTGCAAAGTTATCAATGATAGCTATTGCTCGATTCGCATCTGCAGATAAGATAGTTCCTCCCGCTGCAACATCTATGAATGACCTTGAATCTGATCGGAGTCCCTTGTAGAATATGTTGAGTTGGGCTATATCGTCATAGCCATGATTGGGACATTTGCGCAGCAGAGATTTGTATCTCTCCCATGCTTCACATAGTGGCTCATCTATCCCTTGTCTGAATGTAGAAATATCTATTTTGGCTTGAATATGTTTTCCTGGTGGGAAGAATCTTGTCAAAAATTTATCCTCAACCACACCCCAACTGATTAGACTTTGATTTGGGTGTGATTGTAGCCATTCCTTAGCCTTACCTATCAAAGAGAAAGAAAACAAGCGTAAGTAAACAGATTCTAGATTACCTTCCTCGAAACTTATAGTGCCAATTAATTCATAAAAGTTAGAGAGATTAGCTTTTGGATCCTCGTGATCCAATCCAGCAAATTGATGTGCACTAATGAGGTTGAGGTGAGCAGGTTTCAACTCCAAAGCTCTTACAGTTTTAGGTAACACAATGCTTGAGAAGTGACATGGTCCTTGATGAGTGACATATTCCCCTAGAGTCCTTTATCTCGGAGTTTCTTCAGCCATGTTTTTGGGTTCTTCTACAATTATCCTTCTTCTCCATCTCCCGTTTCTACCTCTGTTCCTCCTAGATGTCCTCTTTATTTCCAAGTCGAATTGTAATTGATTGGGGGACACCTGGCCTCTAAAAAGCATAAACAAGAAACTTTAAAAAAGGTAAGTGTGGAAGAAAAATTAATAATAATAGAAAAACTATAAATTTCCTAAATAATAAAAATTTCCTAAAATAATAAGAATAATAAATAAAAGAAATCCTAAGATAAATACCCTTGATAATTAGACCTACCAAGGTCTACACGAATTGGAAATCGTTCCCCGGCAACGGCGCCAAAAATACTTGATGGAATTCTGGCAAGCAAACCAAAAGTTCAGTAGTATAATAGTAAGTAAAGTATCTTATCCACAGGGAACGGCCAATTCGCGTGTACTTGTGGTCTGTTTATCAAGTGGAAATAACAGATTTACGAGAATATTTGGTGCGCAAAATATAAATTGCAGAATAATAAATAAAAGCAATAGAAAGGAGGAGTTGAAAGCACTTTACTTGGATTAGGATTGAACTTCATATCATCTCACCCTTCGTATGTGCAATGACTATTTATTGTTTATGATTATATTCTTGTAAAGACTTAGCCAAACTGAATTGATAAAAACCAGAGTTACCAGTAGCCTGCCACTCAAAGATAATCCATGCGGGCTCTCCCAAGCGACAAATTATCCTCGGTTTATTAAGCTCTTAATTAATTAATTATTGTTTCGTTTGTTTCAATTGTCCATTAATTATACTTCCCTATAAACGCTCTTCAATCAGGAGCTGTCACTACCCCCCTCGATCACGAGATCTCGTTTATCCCTCACATACAATTAACTTTCAATTATGTTACTATCAACTAACCATACCTTCCTATAAACGCTCTTCATTCGGGGGCTGTCACTACCCCGTCAATCACAAGATCCCGCCTATATTCCAATATGACTAGCGAGTACCCTTAAACAATCGGAGTTTGAGTTCCCTATCTCTAGGCTCCCTCATCCTCATTCATAGCTGAAAGTCTCTATCCACGTTATGTCACGGACACTAGCCTATAACTCCGGTGCACGCGCGGAAGTTAGGAATTAAGCACAAAATAAAGGTACCGAAATTACAAGATAGGGAATCATAAACAATAAAATAGAAATTACATATACTCAAGAGATCGAATCAACTACATTCAATCCTACTGGAGAGTTAGCTACTCATGGTAGCCATACAAGCCATCGAAGAATCTGTCACCTTCTTCAATCCTCGTGCAGCGCTTCGCCTCTCCTATTCTAAAAGTAAATATGGTGCATGAAATTATACTGATCCTATACTAATCCTGTACTACTCCCTGCACACTTGATCTGGTACAAGAAGGTCTTATTTATAGGCTAAGGAAAGACAAAGGAAATTGAGAAGAAATCTATCTAAAATGGGAAACAGAGCAAACAGTACGAGTTCTGCGCTTCACCTGCGCTACAGCGTGGGTGAAGCGCAAATGTCAGAAGCTAAATTAGCGCAGGTGAAGCGAGCAACACGGGTTGCACAACTTCATTCTTTCTCTTTTTAAGTTGATTTCTTCCCGAGACTGGTTTTGGTTGATTGTCTTTTCTTGTTTCCCTTTTTCCTCATGATATCTTGCATTTATTGAGTATCTTGAATTTAAATGGGAAGGTTGTCTGCAGAATCCTTGTTTAATTGCAGTTGATATCTTCATTAATTGTCCTCAATTAAACTTCAAATCTTCATTATTTATCCTCAATTGAACTTCAAATCTTGCACATATCTCCCCGATTTAATGCTATATTCTCTCCATATCAAATCTTTGCCATAATCTGCAAAAAATCAGCCAAATTTATATTAAAATAGCATCAAATTCAAATTCAAGACTCATAAATACAATTTATATAATTATTAATAAAAAGGGATTAAATTGGGGCATAAAGTACCATTTTACCCTTGATAAGTGCACTAAAAGTACTCTAATTTATCATATATTTTTCACTTATCAATTAGCCAACAAGAAAACCATCCATGTCTGACCGGTGGTTCTCATTTGTCGCGTCTTGATCCTCATTGGTATCCCATCAGCATTTGTCTCATTTGAACGCCCTGGAAGGCATAGTCTCTGAGCTGTCCTATAATCACTGAAACCGCCTAACTGTCTCCTTAAACTTTGGTATGTACATTGATGGTCTTCATCCAGAATGAAAAGGTTGCCCAGAAATTCATTAATTGTGTCCCTGTCATATGCAACCCATGTTCCCCTAACCTTGGACCGTTTATCAACCTGACAGGCCTATTCTTCCAGGGGGAGGTGAAGCAGCAGCAGCTGGAGAATATGACAAGGACCCACAAGATACAGAGGATGAAGATTGACACTGGTGTTTTTCTTTCTTTTATTTTCTCTTATTTTATAGATTTTTTTAAGATTAATTAGGAATTTTTGTTTTGCATTTAAATTTTTAGGATATTTAGAATTTTTAAAATTTTTAGGAATTAGGATTTAGGAAATAAAAGGAAAATTTTTCAAAATTTCTTAAATTAGGCAGTTTAACTAACCAGATTAGGAAAGAAAAAAGATCTTGTGATTAATTCCATAATCAATTAAGATTAGGATGCTTCACATGAGAATCTATCAGGGTAGTTAATTAAAATCAATAAATACTTTATCAAGGAATTTAGCCAAGTAACCGGTAAGTTGAGAGCCCAAACACTGAATTGAGAGTTTTTCACCACTGTTTGTCAACTTTTATTGATTAAGTTTTTGGATCTTATGTTGTTTATGGAAAATTTGGAAATGACAAAGGCAATTTTTGTTTTTCAATATATTTGCTCAGTGCCAAAAAGCCAACCTTTGATATAATTTTTCCAATTTTTGATAACCCATTTTGAGTTTTATTTGATTATTCTTGTTCACCCAAGCCAAAATGAATATCTATATCCTGTCCCTTACACATTTGGGATAGAGAGCAAGGTGGCAAGCAAAAAGAATGGGAAGAAAAGATTGAAAAAGAGCAGGTACATGAAAACAAAAAGAAAAAGAAGATCACTCCCCCTAAAATCAAAAAGAAAAAATGAATAAATTGAATAAGTTTGGGGGAGTGCATCTTCAAACAAGGAAAGAGGCCTGCAAAGAAGTGAAATAAATCAAGAAAGAGATGGTGGAAGGAGAGAAATTCAAGAAAAGCAACATCCAAAGATGCTCTCTATTCTAGGTGTTCGTTGTTTATCCAGAAAAACCATGAATTCTTGATAGCCCAGCCTCATTACAACCTTGAAAAGACCTTTTGATCCATATTAACCATGAACATGCTTAGGAACTAGAAACGACTATCAATCTTAGTTGTTCAACTGTGGTGAAAACATTGAGGGAAACAGTACCCGTGAGCATGAGTGAAATTCCTTGTTTATTGTTTATTGCTTTAATTGCTACTCTTGAGAAAGTTCAACTTGTTGATTGTGTTCTGGTTTTGGTTGAGTAATGGTAATATCTTTAGACTCTAATTTTTTTCTGATATTTGGAAAGTAACTTCTGCCCAATAAAGAGATGAAAATTTTTCTTTGTAGACTTTTATGAGAATTGTACTAGGGAGATTTGAAATTTGATTGCAAAAGGTGTCTTGCTTGAGGACAAGCAAGAAATTAAGTTGGGGGTATTTGATAAGTGTAAAATAAGCGTTATTTTCCTATAGTTTTTATTACACTTATCAAGGTCAAAATAGTAATTTATGCCCAAAACTATCTCTTTTTGTTAATATTTATAATAATTGTAATTATTTGGTTTAAATTTGAATATGATGCGATTTTAAATAGAAATCTGTTATTTTATGCAGATTCATAGAAGATTTGGAAAGAGAGAGAAAATAGCATCAGAAATGAGGTTGTTTGCATATTCAGAATTTAAATAAAGACCAAATAAAGAGGAGATTAACAGTTAGTTAATCAGAAAATCTTGTGGATAACCTCTCCAAATTCAAATCCAAGCCAATTAAATACAAAATCAATTCAGAAAAAGGGAAATAGGAAAACCAGTCAAGCAAAGGCAAGATCAGAAAGAGATCCAGAAGTTAGATCAAGATCTGAAGGGAATCTACAACGCGTGACACGCTCCACATGCGCTAAGCGCAGGTGGAGCGCAACCTCGGATTTATCAGGCTCCACTTGCGCTAAGCGCAGGTGGAGCGCAATAACAGATTGATCGCGCTTCATGCACGCTAAGCGCATATGAAGCGCAGGACGCGCAACAGCTTTTAAACCTAGATCCAGATTGACTTCTTGAAGGAGAATTAGGGTTTTCCCACTCTATAAATAGAGCCTTTTACACAGATCAAAAAGCAGGTCCTCGGGACCCAACACAGATACAGAGAGAGTAGTTCTAGGATTGAGAAAGGTGACAGATTTCTCAGTGGTTTGTAATGGCTACCATGAGTAGCTAAGCTCTCCAGTAGGATTTGATGTAGTGGATTCAATCCCCAAGTGTATAAGAATTCTCTTCTTTTTTAATTATGATTCTCTATTTGTAATTTATCGGTATCTTTATGCTGTTTGTAATGCATCGCCTCCGCGCATGCGCCGGGGTGGTAGGCTAGTGCTCTGGATACAAAAAGTGGAACTCCGGCTAGTATTAGAGTTAGGTGAGCATAGAATTGTCTATGAAGCTTAATCTCCGATTGCTGAAGATACTCGTTTGGTTCATATCGTACTATCGTTCTTCGCTGCGATTGAAGCGTTTGGTGAGTGACACACCCCTTCATAGTTGTTCGATGGGAAGGTATGAATTAAATTGATAGCGCTGATTGCAAAATACGGGGAATGTTCGGGGTCGCCAAGCCACTTTGGATGCCTGTAGAGAATAGCTTTTGGAATTTAATTATGATGTTATAGGGGAATTTACGGGTACGATAATTGTCAGGCATGCCTTATAATTATTGTAGTTAGACAATGCTAAGGTAATTACAAGTATAATCATAATTAAAAGAAGGGATTCACATACACGAGGGGGGAGATGAAACGAAGTCAAATCCTAATCCAAGTATCCTTTTCTCATCTTAGTTATCTTTTGTTTATTGTTCTGCATACAAATCTCATTGTTAAATTGTTTTCTTGAAAATTCGATCACTAATACTTTACAAATTAAAGCCGCTCCCTGTGGATACGATATCTTACTTACTCTATAACTGCTGGACTTTTGGTACACTTGTCAGGATTCCACCATTGAGCGACAATAAGTCAGAGAGTACCCAAATTTTTTTAATTGAATTGCGCTCAAGCGAGCGTTTCTCGCTTGAGCGAGAGCAATTGATATTTTTCATTTGAATTGCGCTCAAGCGAGCATCAAAATTTTTTCTTGAATTGCACTCGAGCAAGAGCTATCTCGCTTGAGCGAGAAAACTAGTAAAACTTTCTCCCTTCTTTGCTAACATGCTCACTCAAGCGAGTGTTTCTCGCCTGAGCGAGAGTATAACAGATTGAAAACTTATAAATTTTTGCACTTGCTCATTTTTTTCTCCAATTTTCATCCACTCATTTCTTTACCTGATTTCACTCAATTTAATCCAAATCGCTCACCTAATTGCTCTAATCACATTTCTCTTTGGACAATCCTAGTTTCACTTCATTTAACCTAAAATTGAGTTGTAAAAAACAACTTATCAAAATTGACCAAAATACACTTCCAAACTCACTTGACCACTTCACATTGCATACCAAATTCAACTTCCATGCTCATTATCACAGATACACCTCCAAATTCACTATTGTGCATCTTTAGCAGATATGAAATGTTCATATGCTCAAAATGAACTAACTACCACACAAAACGCACAACTTTCACAAATTCACACTTATGCACATAGACACACTTAAGTAAACTAAAACTGAAATTCAAACTACAAAAACATCGGGTTGCCTCTCATGAAGCGCTTGTTTAACGTCACATAGCTTTGGCGCATGTATCAATAGAAATTGTTCAGATGAAACACCGTGGTAAGTCTTTTCACTTTACCACTAAGACAAGGCTTCAGTTTTTCCGCGTTTCCACTGCAATTTGTCTCTGCTAAATGATCTTCAGATTCCATTGCTCCATAAGGATCTTTGACAGGAAACAAGCCTGACCATTTTCGCTTCAATTCTTTAGGGAATAACCTCAACCTGGAATTAGACCATGATACTGATGGGTTTCTGGCAAGCGAACCAAAAATCCAGTAGTATAATAGTAAGTAGAGTTATCGTATCCACAGGGAACAGTCAATTCACGTAAACTTGTGATCTAATTATCAAGGGAAACAATGATTTGGGAATATTGTTGCGGAATTGTAAATAGCAAATTAATAATCAATGGAATTAGAAAGGAAGAGTTAGAGACACTTTACTTGGATTGGGATTGGACTTCATATCATCACACCCTTTGTGCATGTAAAAACTATCTAGTATTTTAGGTTTACTCTATAATACTGTAGACAAACTTTATTGCTAAGACCCCGAGTTACCAGCGGCCTCACACACTCAAAGGTAATCCATGCGGGCTCTCCCAGGAGACAGACTTACCCTCGGCTTATTTTGCTCTCTTTTATTTTGTTTGTAAAAGAACTAGTTGATAAATGAGGCCTAAAGTTACAGACACATCTTCATTAGAGTACTGTCACTACCCATCACTCATTAGATACATCCTTGCATCGAATCCTGGATTGACAATCAACTAACCTTTGTTATCGGTTTATTAATACCAAGCTTAATGTTTAGATGCCCTTCATTATGATACTCACACTACCCATCAATCATTAGAAACACCCATGGTTCAGTCAGTGGTTAACCGAGTATTCTTATTCACTCAGAGAATGAGTTTCTTCAGAATCCGCTCCCCCACTCTCAATCCTAGTCGAAACTAGCCTATAACTCCGGCGCAAGCGCGGAAGTTAGGAATTAAGCACAAAATAAGATTACCAATATTATAGACAGAGAGCTCAGGAAATAATAATATAGAGTTTACATACACTTGGGGATAGAATCAATTACATCCAATCCTAATGGAGAGTTAACTACACGAGGTAGCCATACAAACCACCGAAGATGCTGTCACCATCTTCAATCCTTGTGAAGCGCTCCTCCTCTCCTACTCTAAACTTAGCTTTGGTGCATTCTCACTGAAATATGACTGTATTACAATAATCGTGTACACTTGATCTGGTGCAAGAGGTTCCTATTTATAGGCTAAGGAAAGACACAGCAATTTGGGGAGAAATATATCTAAAAACGGCAACAGGGAGCAAATCAGCGTAACCGGCGCTCCAAGTTGCGCTACAGCGCAGTCTAGAGCGCGGGATCCAGAGAGTCTGCAGCGCAGGTGAAGCGCAAGTAGCGTCCTGCAGCTCCAACTTTCTCTTTTTAATCTTGATCTCTCCCCGAGACTGGTTTTGACAGATTTGTCTTTCCTTGTTTCCCTTTTCTTGATGAAATCCTTGCATTTATTGAGCATCTTTGATTTATTTGGGAAGCTTGTCTGCATAATCCTTGATTGAATGACAGTGATCTCCTCATTAATTGCCTCAAATCTTCTTCAAATCTTTGTTAAATGTCTTCAATCAATCTCAAATCTTGCAGATATCTCCCTTATTTAATGTTGTCTTTCCTCTAAATCAAATCTTTGCGATATCCTGCAAAAATCAGCAATATTTCTATCAAAATAGCATCAAATTCTAATCTCATATTAATAAATACAATTTCTCTAATATTTAATAAAAAGGGATTAAACTGGGGCAAAATTACCATTTTATCCTTGATAAGTGAACTAAAAAGTGCTCTAATTTATCAACTAATTTTCACTTATCAGATACTAATTTTCTTGGCCTGAGTTTTCTTCTCACTTTTTTCTTTTCATTGTGTGCATTGGTCTTTCTCTTATAGAGCTTTGAAAATTCATAATAATCAGCTCTTAATTTTTCCCATTCTTGCAACTGTAAATTCTTTATTACAAGATGAGCTTCATCAGTTGCATTTATCTTGAAACACTTTTGTCTAACTTTTGGACGCTACACATATTGAAATACATTGAAGTTGACTTCTTCATCTTGCACTCTAACCTTTAGCTTACCATCATCAACATCAATAATTATATTAGTTGTCTTCATGAATGGTCTTCCAAGCATTAGTGGGACTTCAACATCTTTCTTGATATCCATTATCACAAAGTTCATTAGGAACACAAATTTGTCAACTTTCATTAAAACATCCTCTTCTACACCATAAGGATATTTCATAGACCTATCAGCCAATTGCAAATTCATCCAAGTAGGCCTAACTTCCAGATTCCCAATCCTTTTCAGCATAAATAGAGGCATAATATTGATTCTAGCACCCAAATCAAGCAAAGCATTTTTCACTGATAAAGTACCAATATTGACAGGAATTGTGAAACTACCAGGATCTTTAGATTTTTGTATGATAGCACTACATCCTGCTTCTAGTTCCACCATTTCTTCAGAAAATCTTCTCTTCTTTGTTAGAAGCTCTTTCATAAATTTTGCATAACTAGGCATATGCTCCATAGCTTCTACAAAGGGAATGTTGATTTGCAGTCTTGTAAAAATATCCAAGAATCTTGCAAACTGCCTTTCTTTATCTTTCTTTTAAGGGGGCCTGAGGATAAAGTAAATTTTTCAACTAGGGTATTTGTGCCTCGCCTTTCTCCCTCTTATTCTCAGATTCTCTTTTTTCTTTCTTATTTTATTTTTATCTCAATTCTTCTCTATGTATAGTTTCCTTTTTATTATTTTCTTCCTCTCCCTCACATTCATTCCTGTCTATCTCATTCTCATTTCTCTCCAATACCTCCTCCTCAACAACCAAATTGTCACCAATATCTTTCCCTATTATTTTACCACTCCTGGTAGTGATAACATTGCAGTGTTCCCTGGAACTGGTTTGTGTGTTAGTAGAAAAATGTCCTGATTGTTGATCTGATAACTGCTTGGCCAACTATCCAACCCAGGTCTCTAAATTTCTAGTTGAAGCTTTTGTATTTTTTTGATTGGATAGAGAAGCCTGCATGTATTTTTCTAAAGTATCCTCCAATTTGCAAGTTCTTTACTGCATTGAAGGATAATGTTGATGTTGCTGGTATGGAGGTTGCCTATTAGATGGACCAACATCTTGCTTCCAACCAAAATTCTGATTCTGGTTATTTCTCCATCCATGCGAAAAATTGTTAGGATAAGCATTATTGGAGAAATTACCTGGCCTTCCTTGATTGCTCATATAGTTGATTTCTTCTTCTTGAGGGTTGCCATGATAAGAACAGTGACCATTGGGGTGATCACCTCCACAGAAGTCATATCTCATATTTTGTTGTTGTTGACCAGGATTATAATGTACAACATGGAGTTGTTGAGACAATTTAGCCATTTGCTTGGTTAGCGCTTCGATTTGTTGAGTCAGAATTTTCTTCTGAGTTAAAATTGCATATGTGGTGTTGAGATCTAACACTCCTCTCTTCTGGACAGTGTGCCTATTATGTTGAGCCTGACGATATGTAGAGGCTACGTCATCAATGATCTTTGTAGCTCGCTCAACATCCACAAACATCATGGTCCCTCCCGCTGCTACATCCAGAATTATTTTGGTATTTGGCCTTAGACCATTACATAATATATTTAGCTGGGCTATGTCTTCAATTCCATGGTTGGGAAATCTTCTAAGTAAGGATCTAAATTTCTCCCAGGCTTCACAAAAAGGTTCATCTAGTCCTTGCCTGAATGTAGAAATGTCTGATTTTGCACTTATGTATTTGGATGGTGGATAGAATCTATTTAAAAATTTCTCCTCAACCACGCTCCAACTTGTTAGACTTGTAGAAACCACCGGAAACACTAGAAGGGGGTTGAATAGTGTTTTATAAATTTCAAACTGATTTTGGAAAACCTTTACCAAGAGATACTTTTCACAAAGAAGTTTTTACAACTTGTTGAAACTGAGAGTTATATACTTGCTGAAGTTACTGAAGTAACTTCAGCAGGTTCAATGAAACAGTTTGGAAAACTTGTTTTCGGTATATTTGAATAGATTTTCAGTTTCAACATTATAAAACAATATACTCAGAACCTTCCACATTAATATAAACCAAATATAAAGAGTTAAGGATAAGAGAAGACTTAGCCAAAGATTTATACTGGTTCACCCACTACCACTGTGAGCTACGTCCAGTCCCAAAGCCAAACAGCTATGGATTTCCACTATCTGATCAGATATACAAGTATTCTTTTACAGTCAAGCCTCTTCAGGCTCTATTACACCAAGTATTGTTTCCTACCAAGCCTCTCCAGGCTCTACACCAAATATTGTTTAAACAACAAGCCTCTCCAGGCTCAAACAGAAAACTGTTTAGAAGAAAGATTGCTTAAGCTTTGAAACTACACAAGTTTAAATCCTAAACTGGGTAAGATGTACAATCAACTAAGTTGAACTCAAAATATGAAAATTGTGTACAAATAAAAATAGATGAAAATATTTCTCAGGGAAATTTTGCAGCACTTCAGCAAGTTCACGTTCGTTCTCTTTTCTTCTCTGCATGAAGACTCATATTTATATAGAGAGAGATGAGACCGTTTAGACTCCTTTATAAATCCCATTGTGAAATAGCTTTATTTCCATTGAAACACAATGCTTCTGGTAGCTTGCAGCAGCAGACATAGCAGCAATAGGTGTGTAGCAGCGCTGACTCTACTTTTTCTGAGCAAAGTGTACCTTCACAACAGGGACTACCTTTTTGGTGAATAGGAATTTGAAATACACCAAAAAAGCTTCTGATTTGCCTTACCAGAGAGGGTGAGGTGCAGACAGCTGGCAGAAAGCAACGAAAAGACTTGAGTCTTCAAAAGGGATCTACAGAGAGACTCATTCCCAAGAAGATACAATTCTCAGTATGACGTCTCAAGACTTTAGAAGGTTCACTGGCTTCAGCAAGTCCTGATACTTCAGCAGATACCTCTCTTTCAAAAGGTTGCACCACTTCAGAGGGTTGCATAACTTCAGAGAGTTGCTCTTTCAGGAGGTTGCTGAAAAATTGAAAAAAGCCTTTAAGAGAATATGTTCCTTCTTTTAGAATACTTTAGTCAAATTTGTTATACATTAAAACTCAGGATTATGAGACTTAAAACATTATTATTTTTTTAATAACATTTTTGAGACTCAACAAGACTCTGGTTGGGATGGGATGTAAGCCATTCCTTAGCCTTACCTGTCAAAGAAAAAGGACGCAATCATAAATATACAACCTCAATGTCTCCTTCATCAAATCCCATAGTTCCTATCAATTCCTAAAATGTAGAAAGATAACTATATGGATCTTCATTATCCATTCTCGTGAACTGATGAGAACTAATAAGGCTTAAGAAAGCGGCTTCATTTCCAAAGATTTGGTAGTGGCTGGGACTGCTATGCTTGAGAAATGTCTTGGTCCCTACTGCATAGCGTAATCACCAAGTGTCCTTCTAGGAGGATTTGGTCCTTCACCCGCCATATCTTCTGATTTTTTATTTGGATTGAATGGATGTGAGATGAGAATTGGAAGATTCTCCTTGTTTCTGTCCTTACTTCTTCTTTTTGGTTTTACTTCTGTTTTCTTAGTTGTCTTTTCTATTTCCGGGTCAAATTGCAATTGATCTTCAAAACCTTGACCTCGTAAAAGCATAAATCAAAGGCATTTCAAGCAGGGATTAGTTAAAGGCAAAAATTGAATAAAATTAACTAAACAAAGAAAACTATTCACAAATACGTAATGAGCAAAAACTATGAAATTTAAAAGAAACACAATGTTCCCCAGCAAAGGCGCCAAAAATAATTGTTGATTTCCTAGAAAGCGCACGAAATCAACTATAGTTTAGTTGTTTAAAATAGGGGTTGTCATATCCACGAGGAACAACGGTTTCGATTAAATTTCCTAATTTACCCGCTCACTAAGTGTATTTACAAAGAAATTGAATAAGGTCATGATTGATTGATGATAAATTAAAGCAAGTTTGCATAAAAATATTAAAAGTACAACAAAGTAAATGATAGAAAATCAGTTGGAGAAACTGGGATTCAATTTCATCTATCTCACTCGTCTTTATTCTGGTTATTCAGAGATATATAGCAATCGAAACTATCAATATTGATGCAACAAACGAAAATCATCTATACCGATTCCTCAAGCATAAAATTCATAAGAAAAATCTCCAAAATACTAATTCCTCAGATATTTAACAGATTATCCAGCATTACGATCAAGTGTTATAAGCAATCGATACAATGAAATCTATTCCTAGTATTATAATATATCGAGTATTCTCATTCAGATCGGATTTCAAGAAATACTTTCCAGTTAAATCTTAAAATCAAAATCAAGATCCTATTGATCAGATAAAATCAAGCAATAACAATAGAATAAAAATACAAATATCGAATAGAAACGAAATACTATATATATAAATCACTAGGATACATCCGAGTTCGAATCGATTACATTCAATCCCAAGAGAAGATTTAGCCGCTCATGGAAGCCATTACAAACACAAAATCAGGAGGAAAAATGAAGAAAATATGCTTCCAGAGCTTTTCGTTTGTTTCCATCCTTGTCCTAAGCTTTCTAAAATTGGAAACTACTAAGTTACGATCCTTCCATTCTGTTTTTGCTTTGTTATATTTCTGAATAGGGAAAAATAAGTTTTTCGTCCTTATAGTTTCGGTCAACTTTGGTCTTCGTCCCTGTACTTTAAATCCTTTATTTTTTGTCCATGAACTTTCTAAACCCCCAAACCATGGTCCCTAGTCGTTAGTGAGATCTGTTAACCTAATGAGCCGGGTAACAAAAGTTACATGTTAACCTCAATAATGAGCCCCAAATAGCTGAATCATATAATAATTTTTTTTACTAATTTTTTAATTACTAAAATAACCATAATTATGAAATTAGGTTTTTTATCGGGTAAAATTGCTCAGGTGAAAAACCCTAATTTAGCAACTAGGATTATTTTAATAATAAAAAATTATTAAAAAAATTAATTAGATGATCATTCGGTTATTTGGGACTCACTATTGAGGTTGACATGTAACTTTTGTTAGTCAGCTCATCATGTTAACAGATCTCACTGACGGACAAGGACCACGGTTTAGGGGTTTAGAAAGTTTAGGGACAAAAAACACGGGATTTAAAGGGACGAAGACTAAAGTTGACCGAAACTATAGAGACGAAAAACATATTTTTCCCTTCTGAATAAGTGACTTGTCGCTTGAGCGAGCCAATTCTCGCTCAAGCGAGAAGAGTACTTCATGCTAAAAAAACGTGTTCTCGCTCAAGCGAGAGGTTCTCGCTTAAGCGAGAACAACTCAAAACCAAATCTCCAAATTTTGGCAATTGCACTCAAGCGAGGACTTCCTCACTTGAGCGAGAAAGCCAAAATTGCCTTCCCCCCCCTTTATTTTGCTCCTTTCTTCTTGACTCTTCAATCTCCTTCCTTTTTCCATCTCAACTCAATCTGAAAAATACACAAAGTGAGATCAAATGACTTCAATTGCAGACATATCTTGGAATAAACAGTTGAATTCCAAAAGATTCCAAAGTTAGGAGAATTAAAGTCAAATTAACGCATTTCAAACAATAAATGCTCAAATTCATCATTAAACTTCACTTAAATTGAGAACTTATCAATAGGCAATGTGAGAGGTTATGGTGGAGTCTTTCATAGTGATTTTGGGCGTTGACTGTAGGGGTTTGCCTTTAATCTGGCTACATCCAGTGTGTTTATGTCACAAGTGAGAGTTATTAAAGGTGCTTTGGAATTAGCTTGGAAGGATGTGGATTGGAAGATTTACGTGAAGAGTGATTCAACTATAGCAATTCAACTTTGTGAATAGAAAGAGATATATAGTCATCCAAATTCAGGTATTCTAAGTAGAATCTCTATGTGGAGGAGGAAAACTCGTGTTGTTCATATTTCCCATACCTTTCGGGAGGGCAACACGATTGCAGATTGACTTGGAAATCACTCTCATTCCTTTAGTCTGGGACTGCATATACTAGAAGACCTACCTTCTGATGTGTAGGGATCTTGTCCAGATTTGTAGCCTCTATAGCAAAGTTTAGCTACGAAATAGCTACTGATTAGCTATGAATTTTAATTACCTAATGATTTTGTAGCTATTTCATAGCTAAAATTTGCTACAGAGAGGAGAGAAGATCCAAATCCCCTTCTATTTATTTGCCTTTGTTTTGGCAAGATGATGTGGGAGTTAGTTTTAATCGTGGGGTTCATTATTAGTTTTTTTTACTTTTTGCCTTTGACCAACAAAAAACTTCTTCAACATTAAGTGTTAGCACATTGTCTTCTAAAATACTTATTACAAAATTATTTGTTAAAAAAATATAAAATAAGTATTTAACTTATTTTTTTATAAGAATGAATATTGTAATTTATTAAGGAATCATTTGATGATTGTCATAGGACATTGGGGACTAATCTTGGGTTGGGACTTGGGATTAAAACTGGTAAAATTGGTTAACCTGATCGGACTGACCCGTAAAATGTAACATCCTCGAGCCGCGTGCAGAAGTGATGTGGGTCCCCATGAATCAACACGAGTCTTTCCCGTATGCTTTGTCCTCACTTGCACACTTTCCGGGAAACTTCCCAAAAGGTCACCCATCCCAAAATTGCTCTTATGTTATGGGCTTTCGAAAAAAGGATGCATCTTGTTGGTATAGTTCTCCCCAATAATTTCCTTTAAGCTATCCTTAACTGTACAGTCCGATACCCGCACAGCCTCTTGATCCCTCTCATTTGGGTGTGGGCTTGGTTCATCCATGTGTCCCTTTTTTGCTTAGAAGCCTGCAAGGAGCCGCTCTTTGTCCGTGCCTCTTTGCACCAGCGATCACTCCCCGCCCTCATCAGCCTCCGACTCTCACATAAAAGCCCGTAAAATTGTATGGCTTAGGCACTTATTTTAGAAGCTCGAATAACTCTCGGATTTTTTTGGTCCTGTATGATAAAGTCCGCTACCTACGAAAACCCTAAAAAAAACCGGCTACCCGTAAAAAGCCCGCAAAATATAAGACCTGAGTACTCTCGATAAAACCCGCTATCCACGTCCAACATTATTTTTGGAAAAAATTAGGAATAAGTGGCCAAAGCCGAGACATACGAGTCGAGTAGTAGGAACAGAGAAAAGAGAGACCATAGTCTCGCCAGAAAGGAGGCTGAGAGAGAGCCACTACTGCACGCACTGTAACCGTCGCCGCCAGGCTCTCACCATTTTTCGTTTTGGTAACTTCTCAGATCTTCTTCTTTCTCTTCAATCGTTCTTTCTTCACTCTATTTTTCCCAATTTTCCCCTTCTTTGGTGGTAGTTAGAACCTGGTGGCCTTTTGGACTCAGAGAGCTTGTTTGATGGAACAGGTTAGTAAAACGCACTGCGTTTCGAACTTTGACTCTTGAGTTCTTCTTACAAATATGAAAATATCCTCCGATTCTTTCCCTCTACTCTGTGCGTGTGTGTTTTTGTCAATGTTTTGCAGTACGAGAAGGTTGAGAAGATAGGTGAAGGAACCTACGGCGTCGTTTACAAGGCTCGTGACCGTGTAACTAACGAGACCATCGCGTTGAAGAAGATTCGCCTCGAGCAGGAAGATGAGGGGGTTCCCAGCACCGCCATTCGAGAGATTTCTCTCTTGAAAGAAATGCAGCACAGGAACATTGTTAGGTAAATGTGTTAGATATATGTGGCAAGCAAGAATATTATGCCTGTAGTCATATAAATTAGGAAAATAGGAGGATTAATGTTCAGCTTGAGTTTTAGCGCCTCAAAATGGGGTTCATTATGTGCTTCTTTTGGCACATTGACGTTTCTGCAATTGGGAATTTAAATGGTGTATGTAGTATAATCATAGATCTGCATAGAACACCATTGTTTAGCATTTAAATTATAATAGATGGCATAACGTGATTTGATCACTTTGATATGTTTTGGTAGGGAATAGGTGATTGTTTCGGCTTAGCTAAACTAATGTATGATGATGTTGGTGATAGTTTATGGCTTCATGCCTTTCTTAATTGAACAAGTCTCAGTATGTTTTCCTGGTCACTCCAATACTTTATATAGACACTGCTACATTATTGTGTGATCCTTGTTCGTCACAATCCTGTCCCTGTCTTGTGTCACAACCTGTTTTTGAGACTCTAATTCCAATATACCCTTATGTCCCATACTTAACGTCCCTGTGGATTTCTACACCCCAGGACAATGCCCCTAAGCAACATAAATTCTATTTGGGCTGTTGTAAAAGCTATACTAAAGACATGTTTGTGGGGTATTGTATTGTTTATGCCATCGTAATTTGGATTGGATGGCCCAAGAAAACTTGTTGACTTCAGTTCCTTTAATTATGTTGCTTCATTTTGTTCATACATTGTTGTCTTAACGTTATTCTGCCTCTTCAGCCATTTCCTTATTGACTTATAGTTGGGGGTTATGTGCATGACAGGTTGCAGGATGTAGTGCACAGTGAGAAGCGATTGTATCTGGTTTTTGAGTACCTTGACTTAGATCTAAAGAAGCATATGGATTCATCTCCAGAATTTTCAAAAGATCCTCGACAAGTAAAAGTGCGTGACTTCTCTATTTTTCTTTTCTTTGGAGTTTTTTGTAGCTAAAGTTATACTTATAAGAGTGAGCAAGAAATACAAGTCAGCCATCGATTGTATGGTTTTCTTATCCTCTGTCTTGTCTTTCCATAAATTAAATGAAACAAATATGAGAGCCAATGATGATTAAATAACATTATGGTTGGCAACATAACTATAGCTTGTCAAAATGCAGGTCCATACATATAATGCATGTCTCATGAATTTTATGATCAATTACAAGTTACGTGGATAGCAGTTGATTGGTATGACTTTGTCCATAAAAGTTTCCTACTTTTGAAGACAAGTGATGGGTTGATAAAGTTTGGTCTTAAGCATTTTGATTGAGGCTATTATGCGCTTATTGGAATTGAAAGTTCTATAATGAAATTGTCTGTTCTTAAGAAAAAACAAACTGGGTCAATAAACTAATTGTATCTTATTTATTTTCAGAGTTTGGTTGCATATTATTGAAATATTATCTGAAGAAGTTTATTAAAAGGAACATTACTTTTTTTGGTCCAAGTCATTGCATTATGGCAGTAAAGATGCTTTATTGACATGCAGCTTTTTTATCTCGTTAGATTTTGTTTCTCCTTCACATTGCTTGCCTCCTCAGTTTTGAACTATTTGAGCATGAGCATATTTTGTTACTTTCCCATTAATTTCCCTTCCCATTGTTTGTACTTTTGATCATTACTTAATATTTCCACCTTATCATGCATCATTAATAATACAAATATTTTTTTATCATGGATTCCAAGATTTTTTTATCTAATTTGGGCGGGGAACCACTTAATTTGGAATTTGAATTGTTTAATGATGCTTTCTGCAGATGTTCCTTTATCAAATTCTCTGTGGCATTGCTTACTGTCATTCACATAGAGTTCTTCATCGAGACTTGAAACCACAGAATTTGTTGATAGATCGCAGCACTAATGCACTAAAGCTTGCAGATTTTGGATTGGCTAGGGCATTTGGAATTCCTGTTAGGACATTTACACACGAGGTTTGTGTGCTTCCTTTTATTGGCTTTTGGTCCTCCATGCAGATTTGAAAGTAACAGGCCTATTTACAATAAATGAAATATGTACTCATGCTGCAATGCCATCTATTGATCCATGTTGACCATAGGATGATTGAGTTATAAGAAATTGGTTTTTTTCATAATTTTGCAAATTAACATAAGGAAGTTGCCTCTTGGGAGCTCTGAAAGATTATTGGTTTGTTTATATATTATCCATCAAACTAATATTGAGATTGTTGTGATTCTCATAAATTGGAAAGCAAGAATACTGTGCCATATACTTTTTAAATTTTTTGTTAAATTGACAGATTTGTAGAATTAGATTCTTTTAAAAACATATGAATCTTGTGAAAAGGTAGAATGGTAGTTGGACTTAAAAACTTTATATTTATTCCTGTTTCTGCATCATAGTTTTGCCTATTGCTTGTAGGTGGTGACACTATGGTACAGAGCTCCAGAAATATTGCTCGGATCCCGTCATTATTCTACCCCAGTTGATGTATGGTCAGTCGGATGCATATTTGCAGAAATGGTAAACCAACGACCTCTTTTCCCTGGGGATTCTGAGATTGATGAATTGTTTAAAATATTCAGGTAAATAGCTTTTTTGCCTTAAGTTTTACTGTTCTTTGGAAATCATATTAAATTAAATTCTGTTAGCTAAAAACTTGACAAAGAATGCCCTCTAAATTCCAGTAATAGTCGTCTCTACACTTAAATTAAAAACGAGTGTCAAGTCTCATTTGGATATTTAGTCATTGATGGCATGGCCTGAGAAAGTATTCCTGAAATTTGTAAACAGACTTGTGTTTTGAAAAACTGTTGGGAAGACCCCTTAACGCTTTCAGTTCTTTCAAAAGAAGATTGTAATTTCAAGGATCAAGGGAACTATAGGTTGCTTATATTGAAGTCAATAATGAATACCTCTGGGGTATCCGTGCTTTACAGGGTCTCGCAAGTGGCTGTAGGATATAGTTGGGCACAAACATAAAGCACCCATGTCAGTCAGGAAAATAAAATATTAGAAAATTTCCATTTTATATCTACTTGATAGGGTATTTCACGTATTCACAAGAGCTTGAGGGATGAAACATAATATGGTACTCCCTCCATTTCAATTTATTGTTTTAGCAAAAAATTTTCTTTTCATTCTGACTGACTGTCTCTCTAGTTTCATTGTAACATTAATTTTCTTTTTCCATTTTTACCCCAAGTAATTTTTATGAAAAAGAGTTTTGAGAGTTGTGCCATCACATTTCATAGTATTAGTCCACCCTAAATTTAATGCACTTGGAAAAATGAAAAAGGATAATTTAGTAAAATTGTTATATCTATTAAGTTATTTATTATTTTTCTTAATCTGTGTGAAGAAATCTTAAATGACAGATAAATTGAAATGGAGGGAGTAACTTGTAGGTGATTATCAGCCATAGCTGTGAAATGTTTGTCCTCTTTTTTAATTAAAAATCTCTTCAAAATTCCATATTCATTGCATTATTTATAAAAAGTCAAGCCGACCAAGTAATTCATGGGTTTAAACTTTATAGTCCAGAGACCATTATACTGCAGGTATTGCAATCTATATAATGCAACCAATATATTTTTGCTTCCAAACAGGCATGTAATAAACAAACAAACAATGCTACATTATGTCTGCTTATATTTTTATACATTGTTTCTTATATGAAGAATCATGGGTACACCAAATGAAGACACATGGCCTGGAGTGACGTCGTTGCCTGATTTTAAATCAGCCTTTCCCAAGTGGCCACCTAAGGTAATGAAATGGATGTTTGTCTTTAACTTGCATCAAATAAGATTGACTTCTTATTGCTATGTTTAACCTTATTTTGTATTTTGCAGGACCTAGCAACTGTGGTCCCAAATCTTGAGCCAGCTGGTCTTGATCTTCTTTCTGTAAGTACAACATCAGATATAATATTTTTAAAATAATGAAAAAGGGAAATATTTCTCTAATATGGAGATAAAACGACCCAAATGTAATGTGTATTTCATTATTAATAAAGAGAAAGTACTTTCTGTTCATTTAGAAACAGGGATAAGACAATGAACTGCATCTTGAAGCAGTAATAGAAAGCATAAGTAATATTACATGGTAATCTTTCTCACGAGGTCTTAGATGGGCACACACAACCAATATTTGGCACAACAATGACTGATTGTAGCTTAGAAATCTTTCATTATTTAGACTTTGGCGAGGTTAACCATATAATATGGTGATATTAGGCCTCAAATATGATATTCCCCTGTCATTGCTATTTATAACGAACTTCATCAATCATGATTCTACAATTTTGTAATGTTCAACTAAGTTTTGAACTGAAAGGATAGGGAGAGTGATTACCCTTTGTTTTTCTCATTAATTTGAAAGGGAATTACTCCCCTAAAAGCCTAACTTGCTCTTTCTATCATTAGTTGTTTCCTCTAATGGTACCAAGCAGCTTAATTACATGTATGGTGGGATTATATGGTAACAATGTATTCAAGTATTTGATTTATCTTATGACATTTGAATTCAATTCATATTATCTTTTCAATCCTCTATCAATCCAAATTTTGCATTTTAGTTTTCTTCATTTTTGATACTAACATGCAAGTTGTGTCCTCCTCAAAATTGTTTTCATTGATTCTCCAGTACTTACTTCATTGTGCGTGTATTGTATTCCAGAGTATGCTGCGATTGGATCCCACCAGAAGAATTAACGCCAGGAGTGCTCTTGAGCATGAATACTTCAAAGACATTAAATTTGTACCCTGATTTCTTATCTTCACGGAAGAGGTGTCTATATTAATACGTGTAGCATTTATGGGTTTTGTCTTCAGAAATGTGTGCTATCCTTGCTATTTTCTTCAATGCTTTGGGACTGAATAATATTTCATTTATTTGTTCTTACAGATTTTTTCTTTTTTAGATTCAGCTTGAGTGTGATCATATTGCCTATTTACCTTTTTCATGTCCTAGTCTCGTTACAATGCACAGGCAAAATTTCAGTTTGCTTTGATGTATGAATATGATAGACATAGCGCTGAATGCTGCTTGTAGAGAACAAATCAGTATTCCTATTGGCGTGTAGCATGTAAATTTGACTTCCGTTCTCATCTGTTAAGTTGTTTTTATCAGTGTTATCAAATAGCGGGCATAGCGGCGCTATAGCGTAGCGGTTTTTTAACAATCCGCTATGAAAATCGCGACGCGATTGCAGTTCCGCTATAAGCGCTATAGCGGCCGCTATATCTGTTGCGGTGATAGCGGTCGTAGTGGAAATAGCAGAAATAGCGGTTTTTTTTTTCGTTTTTTTTAATAGGGACACTGGAGAGTCAGCATGTGCAGCGCACATGATTCACTTTTGCCAAAGGTTACACTACTAACCCTCCCACCCATGAAAAATCAAATGGGTAACTCTTCTAACACGTAAAAGGACTGTTCCATTCTGCTCCTCCATCTGCCTTCAGACATCCTCCTTCATCGTCATCATCTCCGGTGAGTCTCCGACGAGTTTCCGGCAAGTCTAGAACTTATACTAGAAAAAGAACTAAAAAGAGAAAGGAAGCCCCTAGTAGTGCAGCTGTTGCATCTAAAACAAGGAAGGGTTTGGCCAGTGAATCTTCATCCAAAAAGGGAAAAGAGACAATGGTTGAAGTGGAAGATGATCCAGTTTTGGAAGAATTAGAAGATGGTGATTTTGAGGATTCAGAAGTAGAAGAAGTTGAAGGACATCATTATCTGACAATGAGAATGATGATTCTATTGGGGAGGAGAGGAGAATGAATAGTTCCTTTGTCTTTTATGTTTGATCTTTTTTATGTTTATGTTTTCAATAATCACTACCTAGTATTATCATTATTCTGTTTTGAACATTTGAGATTTTGAGTTAATATTATCACTTTTTGATACTACTTATTTTCATGCATTATGCATTATGCAGTTTTTTTTACATATATAATTAATATATTTCAACCGCTACATGACTTCCGCTATTTTCTAGTTATGCTATCCGCTATTTCACATAGTGGAATTTTGACTTCCCGCGATTTTCCGCGATCCGCTATTTAAAGAAGACTATGCCTGCGCCATATGAATATTAAGTAATAATAGCATGGCACTTCGAGTTCGATATGCAAAAATTGTTTTTTTTTCAAAACCATTCGATTATGTATCGAAAGAGTAGTATGAAAAAGGGGACATTTACGATTTTATCTAATCTATCGGGAGCCTATTTCAGTGTCACAAACTTTTTTTGTTTTCAGTTTTCACACCACAGAAAGCTTTAAACAATTTGATTTGAAAAAAAAAAGAGTTTTGCCTGTTGCTTCGGGAGGTATTCACGTTTGGCATATGCCTGCTTTGACCGAGATTTTTGGAGATGATTCTGTACTCCAATTCGGTGGAGGAACTTTAGGACACCCTTGGGGAAATGCACCTGGTGCCGTAGCTAATCGAGTAGCTCTTGAAGCATGTGTACAAGCTCGTAATGAGGGACGTGATCTTGCTCGTGAGGGTAATGAAATTATCCGTGAGGAAAACACTCGTTTTTATCTGCTCTCAATTTTGTGTCAGCATTGTTCAATGGAACAAATGATGCATTTTTTTTCTGAAAAGATAGACATTGATACGTGGTCGCTATGACGTTATCTAAACCATGCACACACGGTTTTATTTACATTTATATATTAGAAAAATTAAAAATAACAAATAAAATAATCGGTCCATGTATATTCATTATTAAAAATTAAAATTAGTTATATATTTTGACATTTGAGCGATTTGAGAGATATTTTGTAACATGTTCTTTGTATGTTATTTTGTGTGGGAATTTCCCAACACGTTTGCACTAGCTTCTAATTGGTGTTCCTCAAATTATGTTTGAGGATAATAGTGCGAAGATCAAATACTAAAATTGGTAGTTTTGAATGATGTTTCCTTGATGGAAGCATTACCATTTCATCTGGGGAGGATCAATATATTTTTAGCATCTGACAAGAAATCGAAATTGTTTTTTTAATGTCCACAACATAGTGGACGTAATCGTCTATAATGTATCTCTAGTCTCTAGTATACTCTAAATCTAGTAACCTATTAATCTACTTGTGCTCCTAGCCAACTCTAAATATAATATATGAAGATCCAATTCGGGCAAATAAATGTTAACTCTGCTGGTGGGATTGAACTGTTTTTATTTAGAGTTCTTATTTTCAGCTATTACTAGTAGTTCTTCGTTGCAAGTTATCTACAAGTTCTAGTGTAAACTCTCATTGAGCCTTGTGACATAATTTATTTTTTAAAATGAAAACTACATGAGTTTTTTTGGTGGCGGGCTGGGAGTAGTGTTTTGTCTTTCAGGCGCGATGTACTTTTTCTTGTATTTTGGGTTGGAGTACCTCTTGTACTCCCAATTAATTAATTTTTTTGCTTAGCAAAAAAAAAACTACGTGAGTTTTATTGGTGCATAACATTATATGAATTTTAATTAAATTGTTTGAAATTCTCTATACAATTTAAATAAATTTTTACATGTATTTTTTTTAGGGGGAAAGGAAACACTGCTCCATTTTATGGTCATGAATGTCACAGGTCCAAGGAGATGTAATGATATTTAAACATTGTTTATCGTATGACAAAAAAATATATAAATCTTATGATTACAAGCAAAGTGCATTTGACCAAAAAAAAAAGCAAAGTGCTTCAATCTTTAGTATAAAGTATATTTAGGTCATGATATAAGTTTAGTACTAAGAATTATTTTGGCTTAATTGAATTTTAGTCATTATTATTATTATTATTATTATTATTATTATTATTATTATTATTATTATTAATAATGTGTGAATTTTTCTGCCTCTTTGATTTTTTTATTCAAGTCTTTTCATTAATCTCTATTTATTGAAAAAACTCAAATTCTCAATTTTTACAAACTATATTAATATTAATTAAACCATTTTGAAACATCTTCCGCTCAAAAACTAATCATTTGAAGCATTGGATTTAATCTAAATTAAAAATTTTGAACTTTTTCCTCTCCAAAATCTTAATCTTATTTTGTCTATTTAATCAATTTTTTGTCACCTTAACTTTTTAAATAATTTCTTATCTCAT
The DNA here is from genome assembly GCA_026901365.1 of Sesbania bispinosa. NCBI lineage: Eukaryota > Viridiplantae > Streptophyta > Magnoliopsida > Fabales > Fabaceae > Sesbania > Sesbania bispinosa. The sequence goes on along the minus strand of QLOH01000335.1, from coordinate 853,909 downwards.
ATCGTCATAAGCCCACCACTAATAATAATAATAATAAAATAATAATAAAAAGATTTATAACTTTTTTTTGGTAACGTAAAAATTTAGGGTGGAAAGATGGTGTCGTAGCAATTAAAATATTAAAAAAACTACTTTTGAGAAAAAAAATCATTAAAAAAACCAAAATTGCACATAAATTATAGTAAAGAGACCAAAAAATATAATTAAATATATATTTTATGTTAATTATTAAAAAGCAAGTGCACACTTTGTGGAGTTGGGGCACTAGGGCATAATGATGGAATGGAGAAATTATAGCAATAGATTCTGATATGTCTCACTCATGCCTTAACGTAAGTATGTCCCTCTCCATTAACACTACGTTCATGCAAAATTATGTTAATAGGATGATCTTAACCTAGATTTATTATCAATTAATATTGCTGCTAATTATCATGATCTTGATCTTGGGTTAAACAAGTCAATTGCGAAAGCATGGGACACACCACCCACTTTTTTCGGCTTACAAGTTTCACCAGCTTCTCCATGAAGCAGTGGAAGCTTTTTCATTAGTGCGCGTCATTCAACTTCGATTCTGCTGAATAAATACCATAAATTATAGGGACAAAAACAGTAAAGCCAGATATACTCCCCACCATTCAACAGATGGGACCGACTCTCAACACCACAAACTAAGAACTAGCTTGTAGTTAAATGTTATCCATTCATAAATATAATACAACAAGAGCAACTGTGAATACTTTTATTCAATTTTTAAATATTTTCGTGTTAAAGTTTTCTCCTATTCTTTCCAGCATGAAACTAGTATTTGCTCAAAATAGTAAGATCTATGGGTGAGTTAAAGTTACTTTTCACTTGTGTTTTCTCTTTTGGGTAATTTTTCTCACTAATTTAATAATTCTTTAAGGATTTTGTCAATTATTTAAAGAATAAAGTAATTAAATATATATTTCTATAACAAATCGTTAGTCAATGCCATAAGTATGCTTTTGGCAAAAACAAAAGGGGAGAAATAATGTTAATGACAGCTAAGAATGGATATATATTTAATTTTAAAGGACATAAAAAGTTTAAATTGTTTAGAAGAATCATAATTTATTTAAAGAAAATCACCGTCATATTGCACTTTACAAACAAAATAAAAATTCTTGTTTTATTTTAACTATATATAGTGAAAACAATAGCTACTAAATTCTTTTTCCCGATTCTATTTATAAGATATTCAAGATAAAAATACACATATTACACTATTAAAAATTTTATTATTAGAGAGGGAAGAAATCCCTCTCTAAACTTGACAAAAATCCCTCGCAAATTATTTAGCGACGAATTTTGTGACGGACTCCAAATTCGTCGCTAAAAGTTGTGTCACTAAATTTTTGTGAGGGAATTAAAAAATCCGTCACAAATAACGAGGGAAATTTTTCCCTCGCTAATATGTAAAAATCCGTCACAAACCAGATTGAAAAAAGAAGGCAATATTCCGTCACTGATGGCATGTTATATTAAGATCTGAGCATAAAATCATACAGTAGACCAATTAAAAATTTATTGTAAATTTCAAAATAAAAATTACAACAATAAATTTAAATCAAAACTTTGACAAAAAATTAAACAAATAATCAGGGACAAAGACTCCAGAAACACAAAGGGCAAAGAAAAAAATGGAAACATATAATCAGGGACAAAAGGGGGCACAATTTTCAGATTGAGTCACCATGGTAAAAACATATAATCTTCCCTTATGCTAAAAACATTTTCAGATCTATCAATCCGATGGTCTCCGCCTTCAGCCACAACGGTCGTCATCTGGTCTGCACCCCACTAAGCTTGAGTCACCATCTCTTTCCCATGCATACTGTCAACCAAAACTTGAACACACAATAAAAAAATAGAACCAAGAAACCGAAACAGATAGACTGGAGAAATAAAAAAAGACAAACGAGAGCTAGAAGAATTAAGCCAAAAAAGCCCTCATCTTTTGCCTCTCCGCCGCTAGCCATGGTCGGTCGCCGTCTCGTCCGCACCCCACCAAGCTTGTGCCATCATCACTTCCCCTGCACCCAGTAAAGCAAAAAATGAACACAATAAAAATAAAAAGAAATAATCAAAACAGATCCAGAGAAAGAAAAGATGAGAGCTTGAAGAGCAAGCCAGAAAAAGCCCCCATCATCTGCCTTCTCCACCGCTAGCCATGACCGCGCACCATCTCTGCCATCACACATTATCCTTTCATCCTTGAACCTCGTTGTGACCTCTGCAGAGAAAGTTAGAGGGAGAGGGGGGAACCGGAAGGCAGAAAGGTACTGTGAAGGAAGCAGAATGAGAGAGAGTGTAACGTCCTAATTTCTAAATTCAGAAATAATGCCTGTTGGAAGCACTATTTCCAAATTCGTGAAATTATTTCATTCATTTCGCGTATCGACATACAATACCATCGCTTGAGTAACCCAACAATTACTAAAGCTCCAACAATACATATATAACTCAATGAAATAATAACATATTGTTGCCTTCAAGGCTCCAATACAAAAATATTAAACTAACATAATGATTCCTAAAGTAGCTTTAACAAATAACACTAGTGGTTCTAAACAACATGGAAAACATCAAGTAAAATAAACAATAAGACTAATGGTCTTCACATGCCATCTACTACTCGTCATAGCTTTGATCAGTATCCTGCACCACTGAAAATATTGTTCCCATGGAATGGGGTGAGACCAACGTCCCAGTGAGTGTAACAGTGTGTGCAGTGTGGGGGAAAGCAACCAGGGACCATCATGGCATACATATAAATTTAGAGACATAAAAGAGATAATGATACAAAATTCAACACAAAGAAAATCAATCATCAAAATGCAATGCATGGCTGTGAGGTGTTGTTCCCGACACCCGGGGTCTTTTCTCTGTTACTTGACTGTGATGAGCGCTCGGCCATGTAACCAAGGACCGTCGTCCAAGGTTACCTATGATTAAATTTTAAATAACATTTAAATATAATTCTGTGATTGGGGACCCCATCTCCCTCTTGGCCATGAGTTCGATGTGGTTACCCCGTTGTTCTTAATTAATTTGCCCGAAGGCCTGTGATGGTCAAAGACCCTGTGATAGCCCGAAAGCTCTATGATTTCTTAAATTCATAATTTCATGACTGTGATGGCCAAAGGCCCATAAATTCCAGAATAATATAATCAAGAATCATCAAGCATAACCAAGAACCATCATACAGAATCATCCAATCATCTACCCTAAGGTTTTGGCAATCCAATACATACAATAATCAGTATATTCACAATTCTTATGTTCCTACTATACATATATCACTAATTCATAGAAGGAAAGGGGAAAAAGAATAGGGAACATGCAATGGCAATCATCCAGAACAAACAAGTGAAAGTCCACCCACCTGTGAGTCGAGAAAACGGAGAAAGAACGAAGAACGGAGGGCCTTGAAGGTAGAAAGATTGAGGCAAGACTCGTTCTTGATGAGTAGAATTCGTTCTTGGCCTTTGCTGGGACTTTCTCTCACTAGAACCTCTCTCTCTCTCTCTGAAAATACGAAAAAATGGAAGAAGGAAATGACTGAAACCGTCCACGAACGTGTTTTAAAATGCAGAAATCGGACCTGCGCTCAAGCCTCGCTTGAGCGCAGCTCGAGCGCGAGTTCTCGCTCAGGCTGCGCTTGAGCTCAGCTCAAGCTGAATTTCCTCGAATTGCTCTCTGTTTTTCTGCGCTCAGGCTGCGCTCGAGCTCAGCTTGAGCGAGAAAACCAGATTGCAATTTTCCCTTTTTACTGGTATCCTCGCCCAGGCTGCGCTTGAGCTCAGCTCGAGCGAGGAAACCAGAGTGAGATTTTCCCTTCTTGTTAAGGTGAGGTTTTCATCCAAACCCTATCGTGTAACCTATCAAACTGAAGCCCCGGAAATAAGCTTTCTAATGAGAGCGGAATCACCTCAATCGGACATCTACAATTCTAGATATTTGCAATCTAGTGCATCAAGGTCATTAGGCTTAGAACCAACATCAAGCAACAACCTATTTTTCTTCATTCTACTTTAAGTTATGATATTCCTATGAATTAAGGTATTAATTAGCGGGATGTTACAATTCTACCCCCCTTAAAACAATTTTGTCCTCAAAATTGGCTAAAGAATGTTGAGCAAGGAAGAAGATGGAGAAAATAACTTTCTTACCTTAAACGAATAACTCTGGAAATTGGGAGCGGAGGTTTTCCTCTTTCTCCCAAGTTGCATCTTCTGGCGTCTGACCTTCCCAAAACACCTTCACTAACGGAATGATTTTATTCCTCAAGGTTTTGGCACTTCGGTCAATAATCTGTGCAGGCCTCGAGGGAATAGTCAAATCCTCCCTCAATTGTACCGATTCTGAACTTATGACGTGAGAAGGATCATGAAGGTATTTTCTGAGCTGAGAGACATGGATTACATCATGGATGTTGGCTAAATGGGGTGGAAGGGCTATCCTGTATGCAAGGGAACCAACCCTTTGCAATATTTGAAAAGGACCGACAAAGCGGGGATTTAACTTTTTGGCTTTAATGGATCTTCCAATGCCAGTGATGGGAGTAACTTTCAAAAACACATGGTCACCTTCCTCAAACTCTAGGTCCTTCCGCCTCCTATCAGCATAACACTTCTGGCGGTTCTGAGCATTTACCAACTTTTCCCTAATCCTCTTAATCTTTTCTGTAGTTATTTGTACCAACTCTGGTCCTAAAAAACTTTTCTCTCCCACCTCACACCAACATAAAGGTGAGTTACACTTCCTACCATATAGCGCCTCATAGGGTGCCATACCTATACTACTATGGAAACTGTTGTTATAGGCAAACTCTATAAGAGGTAGGTACTTATCCCAACTACCCTTCTCTTCCAACACACAGGATCTAAGCATGTCCTCTAAGGTCTGGATTGTTCTCTCAGACTGCCCATCAGTCTGAGGGTGGTAAGCGGTGCTAAACTTCAGTTTAGTACCGAAGGCTTGGTGTAGGGCATTCCAAAACCTAGAGGTAAATCTGGGATCTCTATCTGACACCATGCTAGAAGGTACACCATGAAGTTTCACAATCTCCTTGATATACAATTCTGCTAATTTGGTCAAAGGGTAGGTTGCCTTGATTGGTAAGAAATGAGCTGACTTGGTCAGCCGATCCACAATCACCCAAATGGCATCAAAGCCTGCTGGAACTCTAGGGAGTCCCATCACAAAATCCATGGATATGGCTTCCCATTTCCACTCGGGAATTTCTAATGGTTTGAGCATACCTGAGGGCTTTTGGTGTTCTATCTTAACCTGTTGGCATATAAGACACCTAGAAACAAACTCAGCTATCTCTTTCTTCATTCCATCCCACCAAAACATGGTCCTCAAGTCTTGGTACATCTTGGTAATACCCGGATGTACCATGAACTTGCTCTTATGGGCTTCCTCTAAAATCTCTTCTCTAAGACTACCCCCTTAGGGATACAAACTCTCCCTTGGAAGAGAATCATCCCTTCTCCTGATACAGAAAATCCTATTTGTCCCTTTCGGGACTGGAGTTCTAAGTCTAAGATCTGAGCCTCTCTAATCCTTGTCCTTAACTCATTAACTACTTCTAGCCTATGGAGTCTCATACTATCTCCCTCATAGTTCCCATCAAGTTTTAAATCCATAAACTTCTCTAACAATACTAGCTCATGCACCATCATGGATGATGCATGCAGGGATTTCCTACTTAGGGCGTCGGCCACTACATTGGCCTTACCTGGGTGGTACTTAAGCTCAAAGTATTAGTCCTTTAGAAATTCAATCCACCTCCTCTGTCTCATGTTAAGTTCCTTCTGGTCAAACAGGTACCTTAAGCTCTTTTGATCACTAAAAACCTCAAACTGTACCCCATATAGGTAATGCCTCCACACCTTAAGAGCAAACACTACTGCAGCCAACTCTAAGTCATGGGTTGGGCAATTTTCCTCATGGGGTCTAAGCTGTCTAGAACCATAAGCCACTACCTTCTTATCTTGCATCAAAACACAACCTAATCCCTTTCCTGAAGCGTCACTATACACTTCAAAGGATTTGGACAAGTCTGGCAATACCAACACCGGGGTGGTGGTTAACCTCTCCTTGAGTTCCTTGAAACTCTTCTCACATTTCTCGTCCCAAACAAAAGCATGACCCTTACGAGTCATTCAGGTGAGAGGTAAGGCCAACTGGGAAAACCCTCTAATGAATCTGCGATAATACCCAGCTAATCCCAAGAAACTCCTAACCTCAGTGACTGATTTGGGCCTCTCCCAACCAATCACTGCCTCTATCTTACTGGGGTCCACTGACACACCTTCACTAGATATCACATGTCCTACGAAGTGAACTTTATCCAACCAAAACTCACATTTCTCAAGGTTAGCAAACAGTTTCTTCTCTCTTCAACACTTCCAAAACCACTCTAAGATGTTGCTCATGTTCTTCTAAGGTTTTAGAATAGATGAGAATGTCGTCGATGAACACAACCACAAACTTATCCAAGTAGGGCCTAAAGATCCGATTCATGTAGTCCATGAATACTACTGGAGCATTGGTCAAATCAAAAGGCATCACCAAGTACTCATAATGCCCATATCGAGTTCTAAAAGCAGTTTTGGAAATATCCTCACTCCTAATCCTTATCTGGTGGTAAACTGACCGTAAGTCTATCTTAGAAAATACTGCGGCCCCTCTAAGCTGGTCTAACAGGTCATCTATCCTAGGCAAGGGGTATTTGTTCTTAATTGTTACCTTGTTCAGCTGCCTATAGTCAACACACAACCTCATACTACCATTCTTCTTCTTGACAAGGAGCACTGGAGCTCCCCAAGGGGATACACTAGGCCTAATGAACTGCTTCTCTATTAATTCCTCTAGTTGCTTCTTAAGTTCACTCATCTCCAAGGGTGACATTCTATAGGGAGCCTTAGAAATAGGCCCTGTGCCCGGCACAAGGTCTATGGAAAACTCAGTCTCTCGGTCCGGAGGTAAGGTGGTCACCTCACTAGGGAAAACATCCTGGAACTCCCTAACAATGGCTATGCTGTCTAGGTCGGGTTTCGAATCTACAGTTGAGGAAAGCAGTAATATAAAACAATAACTACCATCAGTCAGGCATTCAGAAATCTGAGTGGAGCAAGATAACAAATATGATGGCCTCTCCTTCGGGGAAGGAAGAAGAGTAGGGAACACGATTTCTTTATTGCAACAGTCAAGCATGACCTGGTTACGGGATAACCAGTTCATACCCAAAATAACATCAAGTTTTTTCAATGGCAGACAAATCAAATCAACTTCAAAGATCCTACCTTGAATTTCTAAGGGACATGCAAGACACACTAAGGAAGTGGGAATGGCTTCCTTAGCAGGGGTATGGACATTCAAATGAAAAGTTAAAGGAATGGCATGCATTTCATCCTTTCCACATAGTCATAAGAAATGAATGAATGAGTTGCTCCAGAATCATACAGTACAATCAAAGGAGTGTCATTTAGATTACAAGTACCTTGCATCAGATCATCGGCCTGAGTTGCCATCTCACCGTTGAGGGTAAAGACCCTTCCGGTAGCTTGGGGATTGGGCTGGTCCTTCTTCCTCTTTGGGCAGTCCCCAATCATGTGATTTGGTTCCTGACAGTAGAAACATACTCGTTGTCCTGCCAGGCACTCGCCCCGATGGTGCTTGCCACACTTGGGACAAATAGGAAAAGCGGTAGTGGAGGGAAGGGTGACCTGCTTGCCCTTTCCTCCCTGGAACTGAGGTCGAAAATTCTTACTGACAGGTGCATCATCTCTCTTCCTCTTACTCTCAACCCAAGTCCTAGCTGCCGGCTTGGGCGCCTCATCCCCCAAACTTTGTTCAACGACCAGACACTTGGTCACCAAGGCTGAGAAATCCTTGAGCTGGAAGGCTGACACAATTTTCCTGATCTCGAGCTTGAGGCCCGCTTCCAAGTGAGAACATTTCCAACCCTCATTAGGATTGGCTTGCAGCAGGGAGTGATACTTGGAGAGTTCTTCAAACTTGGCCACAAACTGGCCCACGGTCATGTTGCCTTGCTTCAGATTGAGAAATTCTAGCTCTTTCTGTTTCCTGACTGGTTCAGGGAAATACTTCTCCAAGAATACATTCTGGAATGCATCCCAAGAGAGTAAGGTTTCCGGAGTGTTCAAACTGATCTTCGCATTCTTCCACCAATTCTCTGCTTCTCCTTGTAACATGTAGGTATCAAATCTCACCTTCAGGTCGTCCGCACAAGCCATCACCTCAAAGATCTTGTTCATGGCATTAAGCCAGGAGTCTGCTGCTGCTGGGTCATAAGTCCCATTAAAGGCTAGAGGGTGGTGTTTCCTGAATTCTGTTAATCCCTGAAGAAAAGAATCTACTACTGTCCCCGGTGGAGGAGTACCGGTGGACTGCCTGTGCAAGGCCTGAAGTACTGCGGCATTAGAGGTGGCTTGCTCCCCCATGATTTGGGTGAGCATTTGAAGGGCCACCGCCACGGGATCCTGAGGTTGATCCGGTGAGGGTGAAGGTGAATTGGCACGAAGACGTCCCCTCCTACCGTTAGCCATGACCCTATACACATCATTAAGAAATATCCAGGTGATTAGTCTATCAATTCCCTAATAATGCATATAAAAATTATGACTAACTTAAGGAGTAACACATAACCACAGTCCAACTGGAGTGAACTGCTCTGATACCAAAATGTAACGTCCTAATTTCTAAATTCAGAAATAATGCCTGTTGGAAGCACTATTTCCAAATTCGTGAAATTATTTCATTCATTTCGCGTATCGACATACAATACCATCGCTTGAGTAACCCAACAATTACTAAAGCTCCAACAATACATATATAACTCAATGAAATAATAACATACTGTTGCCATCAAGGCTCCAATACAAAAATATTAAACTAACATAATGATTCCTAAAGTAGCTTTAACAAATAACACTAGTGGTTCTAAACAACATGGAAAACATCAAGTAAAATAAACAATAAGACTAATGGTCTTCACATGCCATCTACTACTCGTCATAGCTTTGATCAGTATCCTGCACCACTGAAAATATTGTTCCCATGGAATGGGGTGAGACCAACGTCCCAGTGAGTGTAACAGTGTGTGCAGTGTGGGGGAAAGCAACCAGGGACCATCATGGCATACATATAAATTTAGAGACATAAAATAGATAATGATACAGAATTCAACACAAAGAAAATCAATCATCAAAATGCAATGCATGGCTGTGAGGTGTTGTTCCCGACACCCGGGGTCTTTTCTCTGTTACTTGATTGTGATGAGCGCTCGACCATGTAACCAAGGACCGTCGTCCAAGGTTACCTATGATTAAATTTTAAATAACATTTAAATATAATTCTGTGATTGGGGACCCCATCTCCCTCTTGGCCATGAGTTCGATGTGGTTACCCCGTTGTTCTTAATTAATTTGCCCGAAGGCCTGTGATGGTCAAAGACCCTGTGATAGCCCGAAAGCTCTATGATTTCTTAAATTCATAATTTCATGACTGTGATGGCCAAAGGCCCATAAATTCCAGAATAATATAATCAAGAATCATCAAGCATAACCAAGAACCATCATACAGAATCATCCAATCATCTACCCTAAGGTTTTGGCAATCCAATACATACAATAATCAGTATATTCACAATTCTTATGTTCCTACTATACATATATCACTAATTCATAGAAGGAAAGGGGAAAAAGAATAGGGAACATGCAATGGCAATCATACAGAACAAACAAGTGAAAGTCCACCCACCTGTGAGTCGAGAAAACGGAGAAAGAACGAAGAACGGAGGGCCTTGAAGGGAGAAAGATTGAGGCAAGACTCGTTCTTGATGAGTAGAATTCGTTCTTGGCCTTTGCTGGGACTTTCTCTCACTAGAACCTCTCTTTCTCTCTCTGAAAATACGAAAAAATGGAAGAAGGAAATGACTGAAACCGTCCACGAACGTGTTTTAAAATGCAGAAATCGGACCTGCGCTCAAGCCTCGCTTGAGCGCAGCTCGAGCGCGAGTTCTCGCTCAGGCTGCGCTTGAGCTCAGCTCAAGCTGAATTTCCTCGAATTGCTCTCTGTTTTTTTGCGCTCAGGCTGCGCTCGAGCTCAGCTTGAGCGAGAAAACCAGATTGCAATTTTCCCTTTTTACTGGTATCCTCGCTCAGGCTGCGCTTGAGCTCAGCTCGAGCGAGGAAACCAGAGTGAGATTTTCCCTTCTTGTTAAGGTGCAGTTTTCATCCAAACCCTATCGTGTAACCTATCAAACTGAAGCCCCGGAAATAAGCTTTCTAATGAGAGCGGAATCACCTCAATCGGATATCTACAATTCTAGATATTTTCAATCTAGTGCATCAAGGTCATTAGGCTTAGAACCAACATCAAGCAACAACGTATTTTTCTTCATTCTATTTTAAGTTATGATATTCCTATGAATTAAGGTATTAATTAGCGGGATGTTACAGAGAGGGAGAGAGAGAAAAGTTGAGGAAGAAGTGGTGCGACTAGGGTTTAAAAAAATGGGTAGGGAATCTGAAAAGAAAGAATATATATGGTCCTCACATGTGTGTGCATCTGTGTAAGCGTGTGAGCTTAGTGGGCCTACAACACATTGTAGTTGGGCTGATTGATTATCCCTGCAGCAATGTATCTTTTCTGGTACACCTGCAGAAATGTGTTGAATATGGGTAAGGGAGCTCCACTCGAGTAATCAATTTCATCTTCGTAAAATGAGAGAAAGAAAACTAACAAGAAAAAAGAAACGTTTTAAAATTTAACATATGACTTCCCATCACTAATTTCTCTTCATAATATTTATGGTATTGTTGGGATTCGAATTTCTAGTATTTCGAATTTCACAAGTTTGTAAGTTCTTTATACTTTTCGAATTCACAGAAAACATTAAAAGTTAACTTTTCGAGTTTGATAGTGAACTTGATAATTTAGAAAGTTCTTTGTTAAAGTTGATATAAAGAGAACTTCAGAAATTCGAAAAGAAGATAAAGATGAATTCGAGAGTATGGTATTTCTAGTACTCGGAAAAGTAAAAGATGGTTCTTTTATTCATAATCCAAATTCGAATTACATGAGTTCGAATACATTGGAAATACATCTTAGAAAAGAAACTGTCCTAACAACTCCATACATTAGAAAGGAAACTATCCTAAACTACAATGAGTACTTGACTCATGTCTCCCAGACCTCTTCCTCTTCTTCCTCCCCCACAAGCTTTGATTGAGCCAAGGCAAAAAGAATGTCTTCTCAAGTTGATCGAACCACCTTGGTGCTTGGGGCAGAAATGAAGGTCAGCCTGGGAAAGTAAAAACAGATTCATTTATTATATAAATGAACCTTTAATTGGCTACTACGTTCAACCCAAAAAGAAATCTTCAAAAAGAAAGGTTGAAAAAGCCTATAGCTTTGGCCACTTCGTCAACCCCATAAAAAATGAAATCATTCCAGATTGGGTTGTACGCAGTAGCCAAAGGAATAAACTTCTTCATATTCTTCGAAGGAGTTAGAAAAGGAGAGGGAAAAGAATGAGAAGATATGAAGAATAAATCCAAAATGGAACTCCTATTTATAGGAGCAAAAGGGGTGAAGGTTCATAAATGAACCTCTTCAAATGTCCAATGAGAAGAACCCTCATTAATAAGGTTGAATGGATGGTGGCCGGTGGTCTTCATGACCTTTAGTTCGACCAAACAGAGCATGACACGTGGAATACAAGGGAATGCATTCAAATCTCAAAATCAGAAAGTACTTAGTGAACTCCAGTATCAACAGAAAAAGCTAAGTGTCAAAGATGAAGGAATTTTCGAGTACATGAAGTCAGAATTTCAGAAAGAAGATTTCAAGAAATCGAAGAGCAAGATTTCGAATTTACAGAAAGCAGAAAATCGAAAACAAGATGCCTGAAGACTTAGAAGATTTCTGAATCAAGAAATGGTCTGTTCGAGCAAATAGAAAAGAGAAGAAAAGAGTTAATGGAAGTTACAGAAGTTTGCTGATCAAGGACAGGTGGCAACATCCTAGTGGAAGTACTTTGAAAAGTGCAAGGATAAAGGGCAGTTTTCTGGTTAGTAGAAAACGTGGCAAACATGCAGGCTGCCAACACATAGAGATAGATGATGTGTCAAATGTACATTAGTTAGCCATTAGAATGAAAAACTATAAATAGGTGAACTTTCTATGTAATAAGGATTGACAAATCATTATACTTAAAACTCTGAAACACCTAAACGTCCAATCTGCAGCAACTACACAGGTTACAAGGAGTAACAGTATGTGATGATCCCATCCACTTTTTCATTAATGCAATTGTTTTTACAATTTTTCTTTACTTTCTTTTCCTTTATTTCATTCTGCAATTTACATTCAACGCACTTTTTCTTTCTTTCTTTCAAATTTTTTATTCTTACTTCTTTGATTTCAAAAACTTTAACTTAGAACTTTGATTGATGAAATTCTGAATCAATTTGTTCTACACTTTTAAGAAATAAAGTTCTTTTGTTCAAGTAAGGGTTTAATTGATAGAATTCTGAATCAGTTTGTTTCAAACTCTTAAAAAACCAAATCTTTTACTAATTCTGTAAATTAGAACACTGTAAACCTACTTTTTAAAAGAGTCCCGTAAGAGGATCTGATTCTAATCCCCAGATTGTTCTTAGAATCAAAGTGATTAAAAGTAATTTTTCGAGATTAACTTTTATCACCACAAACAGGTATATATGTTAAATATTTTATTATCACTATTCTTATTAAGGCATTCGAAAAACCTTCCTTTAAAGCCTCTTTTGCCTTCAAAATTCCTTTCCATAAGAAAGATGCAAAATTTATTGCCTTTGCACTGAGAATAGATCTACCCCGCAAATACTTATGAGATAGAGTAGTAACACACAAGCTATCACAATTCTTTAGAAACCTCCACACTTGTTTTCCCAGAAGAGAAACATTGGTATTTCGAGCTGTACGAATGGCAAGACCACCAGCTTCCTTGGGCAATGTTACCTTATTCCAACCCACCAAGTGTTCCCCTTTTCGTATCATTAGATTTAGACCACACAAAGTTGCAGATGAGTCTGTCGATTCGATCACAAACACATGTGAAGGAATCCACAAGCACTTCATGGTATACACAGGTATTGAGGTTAACACTGATCTATCTAAACAGGTTTTTCCAGCCCTGTTCAAAAGAAAGCACTTCCATCCATCCAGCCTTTATGAAAATTTTTTAATGATAGGATTGAATACCTGTCTCTGAACTCTACCATTAATAAATGGGAATCCCAAATACTTCCCTAAATCATACACACACCTGACAAAAGATATATTAGCTAATTCCCCTTTCAACTGACTCGGCACTCTTCTTGAGCACATCATTTTAGATTTTTGGATGTTCATTTTCAAACCCGAGGCTTGGCAAAACTCATGTAGAGTATCTGTGACCAACCAAACTTGGGAAGCTTTTGCCTTACCAAAAAGTAAAACATCATCAACAAAAAACAAATGGGATATACTTGAATCCTCTCTAGAGATGTGAATTGGCTGCCAAACCCCATCATGCACCTTTTGTTGAATCAATAATTTCCATGCATAGGACAAAGAGGTAAGGGGACATAGGGTCCCCCTGGCGCAACCATTGAAAACTTTTATTTCTCCAATAAGATTTCCCTTTTTCCTGATTCTTTTATTGTTTTCATGTGTTTTTCTAGCCTCCTCCATTCTTTTGAACTCTATCAATCTTCCTTTTTAGCCTCGTTTCTTATCTCTCTGTTTCTCTTATGATTTGCTTTTTGATCTCTCTAATTTACTTATGCTTCTTACCGAATTTTATCTTTAATTTTTAATATCATTTTATATCCAATAAATAAAACTTATGCTTATTATAAATATTTTGGAACTTAAATATAAATGTAAGTATTTTGAATTCATTTTCTCTCATTTTCATTTATTTCAATTTTTTATTTGATTTAATTTGTTTATTAATTTTTTTGTTACTTTCCTAGTCAAAATGAAATATTCATAAAGGTTAGGTTAAAATTGGGTGCTAATAAGAGGTTGAAAGAAATTAAAAAAAAACAAATAAGGAAAGAAGGAGACACACAACACAAAGTAAGTCACAAGGCATTGAAAGAAATTGAAAAAAAAAGAAATGAGGATGGGCACAATACACACTTCATGGCTTCATGCACAACACAACCTAAGGGATTTAAGTAAAACTAATTAAAAAAAGAAAAATAAAAAAACTAAAACTTAAATGGAAAGTGAACAAGGAAACACAAGAATAAGATTGAACTGTGTTTTTAAACTTTTTTTAATGATAGAAACTTTTTAATTTTTTTTCAAATAAACTTCTTAACTTAATACAAGCTTTTTTAGGAAAGTCTTAAGACAAGTTTACATGTTTAAAGGTTCAAACAAGTGATCAATATGAAATCTTATCAATAAATAAAGTTTCACAAAATAATAAAAAATCACATTTTTACCTCAAAGTTAACTTCCATAAGTTAGACAAATAAATGAAAAGATAAGGGTTAAGAAAAGAATCCATAATTTTATATCGGTTCACTCAAAATCACAATAAACTATGTTCATCCCCTGCAACCAACGGGATTTCCACTATATTTTCAACAAATATCACAAGTACTCTTTTCCTTAGCCTCTTCAGACTTTAAATTTTACAAGTATTATTTTCTCATATATCCTTTTCAAACTTAAAATCTTACAGGTTACAAGGAAAGATAAAGTTTGGATAACTCTAAGAAATAAATAACTCTCAAAACAAGAAGATAATAAATGATAAGATGATATAAACCTCTAAATTTGAAAATTTGTACTAAGTACATGATCTAAGAATTTAAAAACACAATTTTGAATGGTAAAAGGGCAGGGGATAAGAGTAAATGAGCAAACAAACTTCTTCTTGATCTCTCTTAAACGTTATTCCATTGCTCCTATTTATTTATAAGCCATTGAGATGTTCTTCAAAAAAATGAGTCTATTCTAACTTGCATTACATGCGAGGAGTGATTGCTTGACATTTTATGCGTTAAGGTATAACAAATAGTATCTTTTGTAGATTTTGCAAAGTGCTTCTATACTTTAAATCCTTCTTTATTCATGAACTTTCTTTTTTTGGCGAAGCTTCCATTGTACACTTAGAAAAGTAGCCTTTTGTCTTACTTCATTTATGCATGATTTGCTTCTCGAGGCGCTTGTTATCAGAGTTGACTTGATAAAGTTGAAATCCAGTATATTTAAACTTCAGATGATACAACTCTTTAAAAGCCTTCTAAGAAGATATACTTAAGATGAGTATGATGGTTCAGAAGAAGTTTTGTCTTAGACTTGTCATTTTAACTCTTCTGAAGTTCTTTTTGCAAAAATAACAACTAAAACAAGAGGGTTACTGAATCCAGATTTGCTCCAGTCACCAAATTTAGACCGTCCGATGATCAAGATTGAACGATTCATATGCCAGGGTGTTTTTTAAATGTGATTTAATCATCCCGACATCTGAATCGTCCGATCTTGATCGGACATTTAGGATTTATTGACTGCGTGAATGCACCAAAATAGTGACTGCAGCATATTCTATCTGATTCATTCAAGTTTTAATGGTTATTATAAAAAAAACATGGAGAGTTTCCACTTTCCAAAATTTTAAAGATTTGAGATTCAACATAAATTAATTTTAAAAAATATATTAAAATAAATATATAATAAATGAAAGACTTGTAAAAAGATAACACTAAATATACAAAATATATGAGAGCCAAATTAAAAGTTGATAAAATACTTTATATAAGACTTACATAATTGATAAAAAATAGTTTTCTAATTAATTTAATAATTCTTTTAAAAGCTTTATCACATATTAAGAAACATTTAATCTCCAACATTAAGGGTCCGTTTGGTGGACAGAAAATGATTGGATATCATAAGATAAATGAGTTGGATAGAAACAAGATATGATAAAAGCATAAATATAAACTCTTATTATATTCTATGTTTAATGTACACCAAGATAAAAAGACAGATAACATTATTTTATCTTATCATGCATTTGAAATGGAAAAATGATGATAGTATAGGATTAAAAAATATTGATAACACAAAATTACCTTTATTATAAAATTAAATTACATTAATTTTTGACTTTTCAATAAGCATACATGAACAAAAAATTATTTATTTATAAAAATATATTTAGATTTAATAAAAAGAACAAATTATTCAAAGTAATATCAAAATTATCATAAAAATTTGTTATTTTAAATTATTTATACTAATTAATTAAAATGCTTTTCTTATCACAAGTTCAATTATTTGTATAAGAGTCCGTATTTCATTTGTTAGAGTGGAGAGACAAAGGGGAGAGGGGATAGAGGAGGGAGGGAGAGGAGAGAGAAAATGAGAGAAGGGGAGAGAGAGGGGGGACAAATGATGTAAAAAAAATTATATCTTATCATATTACTCCCTAACCCAGTTCCCTCTTAAGATATATATGTATTACCCTAAGAGAAAATAATAGGATAAGTCACATGATAGAGTTATTATATTCTATTGGTGCAACAAACACATATAAGTGATATGACAAGAAAAAAAATAATCATATCATGTCCTTATTATTTCCACCAAATAGACCCTGAATTCATATAATTATATAAAAAATAAAGTAATTAAATATTTCTTGTACTCATTTAATATGTTCCATATCAAATCATTAATCAATGTCATACTTTTGGCGAACACAACAAGGGAGAAATAATGTTAATGACATCTAAGAATGGATATTTAATTTTAAGGGACATAAAAAATGTAAATTGTAAAGAAGAATCGTACAAAATTTAATTAAACAGAATCACCATGTCATATTGCTCTTTAATCTTTACGCAGACAATAAATCTCCCCCTCCCCCCAATTAACAAGCGATAATGATTTACAAATTTTTTTATAGGGATCAACTTACTCCAGGAGTAACTTTGGGTAAAATTACTCCGCTTAATAACTTATTATAAACATTGAATTTCATCAATCCAACCGTCATATTAACAATTTTTATTAAATAGATCAAGTCTACAAAATTTCATAAAATTTAAAAATCATTTGATGTTTCATCAAATCACTTCAATTGAACGTACAATATACTTTTAAAAATATAAGTAAATGTTTACTATAAAATTACATACCTATTAATGTCCAATTGATCTAAAATTTAGTGTGCATAATCATCATATTAGTATCAAATTAGCCAACGGTTAGATTTGTTAAATTCACATTCAGAAGTTATTAAGCGGAGTAATTTTGCCAAAGTTATTCCCGGAGTAAGTTAATCTCCCCCATATCTTCAAATGTAAAACTTAATTTTAATAATTGATTTTATCCCCATGGTGAGGACATACCATTAGTCGATTACTCAACAACAAACCATAACTATTTGCTTGTTAACTTCATAATTCGGATATAAAACTTTATTGACAATTGTCGGTCAATAAATAAATAACCACAGTATACAGCTAAATTTAACGCCGACAAAAATGTATATTTACTATTTATTTATAGCCTTAAAATGAATGTTAGAATTAGACATTTTAAAATTTATTAAAATAATCTATTAAAATTATTGTAATTTTATTTGAAGATTAATAAAGTTACAATTTAATGTTGGGACATTATTTTCTTTTTTTATATGAATTTTTTTTTACCTCACATGACTAATTGTTGATTACCTATTAAGCACTAATTAATATTATTTTCATTTTCCAATTATTCTCTTTTTTCTTTTTAAATATATATCATTATTATAATAATAATGTTAATAATTCAAGTAGTTAATGCTTTAATTAAACGATGTTTTTTAAAATTAAAATTAACAAAAATATTATATTATAAATAGTTGGTAAAATCTCTATATCAACACCTGCAATATTCAAACCTCTTTTGTAATATAAAACTTCATTTTACTATTATTAGTAATTGAATTAAAACAATCACCCAACAAAAAGTATTATATCCATTCATAAATTTCTTCTTTAGGTATCTAATATTCTCTCCTCCCATTTTACTTATCTTTTAAGATTTTTCACAAGAATTAAGAAATATAATTAATTCTCTTATTTTCATAAAATTTTTAATTAATTTAGTATTATACCTCTTTTCACTTATTAATTAAGTTATTCCACTACGGTGTATTTAATGATTGACATCTTATTCCAAGTCATTCAAACAATAATTATAGATAATATTTGATAAAAAAATTAAATATTTCTTAAAATCGAAGAATAACAAGTAAAATGAGACAAATTTTTTTCTCTAAAAAGATAAGTAAATCGGAACGGAAAGAATATATAACTTCTTTTGCGATTGTATTGACCTTTAAAAAACCAAACAACTATTCATAAACAAATAATAACATTTTGCAAATTTTTATATAAAATTTATAATATTGGGTCTATTAAGTAAAATAGGCTTAATTGCATTTTTGGTCCCTCTATTATCATTAATCCGCGATTTTAGTTCCCTACTTTTTTTTTCGCGATTTTGGTCCCCTTATTATTCTAATTTCGTGATTTTGGTCCCCCTAATATATAGATTTTAAAAATAGGGAGACCAAGATTTTGAACTAAATCGCGAATTTGGAATAATAGGGGGACCAAAATTGAGGATTGATGATAATAGGAGACTAAAAGTGCAATTAAGCCAATATAATAATAAGGGTAACGAGTTGTCAAAGCAAAAAAGGGTAACGATACATTCTTTTACATAATCTTAAACACAGTCTCTATGTTGATTCATTTTCTAGAAACTCAACAAATTTGTCTTATATGAGTTAAGGTGTTTATTTTTTTAAAAAAAATGAATTAATCATAAAATGTGTATTAAACATTAATGTATTGAAAAAGTGTTTTTAGCACCCCTTATTTAAATAGTAGTCTTTGTAAGTCTCTGTGCAATCTTTTTTAATTGATAGTTAAACCCTTATATCCTTTAATACTGAATTTTTTTAACTGCTTTTGCCATTGATTCTCCCCAGCCAAAATCCTTCTTTCAATTATTTCAAAAAAAAAATTTCTAAGAATATTTATACTTTTCCCCCCTAATATTTTGTCTTTTATTGAGCTAAAAAGATTAAATAGGAGGATGGATGTATAACATTTCTAAAATAAATACACAAGAAGAGATCGAATACTACTAATCAAATTCACAAATTCCTTAAACTTTTCCCTTACGCTATAAAGACCAAAGCACATATATATAAACGAAATTCCACTGTTAATTAGACACTAAAATGATAAGCTACTACTAATAATGACCATACTTAGTGCATCTATGTGCCCTACCACATCAATAATCATATAATCTTGTCATTTTACACCTTCCAACACATTGATAGATTAGATTATATGCATCATAATTAAACACACACACACACACAAACACTAGGATGAGAAATATGAAACCGCAGCAGTTCTAGGATCTGTCCCAATTGAATTTGACAACTGATGAACAAAGCCACCACCAACACCATATCCTGAACTCACATCATGCACTTGATCCTCCATCATCATCATCACCATCGACCCATTTTGCTGTTTTTGAGGCTTATTCCTTCTTTTCTTCTTCTCATAAGCAATACCCCTTGCCTTAGCTTGAGCATCCCTCACTTCCCTAAGGTAAAGCCTCACAGCACGTGCCCCAAAAGGGTTCATCTCTGGGGTGCCACCATTCTCTTCAAAAGCCGCACGTAAACGACCTATCAGAGCATCAAGGCTACCCCAAGCTTGTTTCAGAGGACACGGGCATGGACCTGGTGGGTGTGAGTTACCAAAGTAAGCACATGTTTCAGAGTGGACCTTAGTTTTCCCAAACTGATCCAAGTAACGAAGAAACTCCAAAACATGTGCACCACTGCAACGAGAAAGAGTTAAGGGTGGACGGTGGTTCTTAAGGTATTGCCCAAAAGTGTTCCAATCACGTCTCTTTTGAGACTCATACCTGCTAAGAGTAGGAGAAACATAGCCTTGCACTCTTTGTGGTGTTAATGGTAACAACTCATCTCTATGCTGGCTATTGGAGGAGCTGTGGTAGGAAGACATGGAGGCGGCGGCGGCAGCGGCAGCCACGGCGGCGGACATGTTAAAAGTTGTGAAGTTATATATATGTATGATGATGGTATATTGTGTGTTTGGCCTTTCTCTGTTTTTTCCCCTGTTTTTCCCTTGTTTTGTGTAAGGTCTGTTGTGTTTTATATTTGGTGAATGTTGGGGGGATATATAGGTTGTATTGTGGTATGAGATATTTGTCCTTTAGGCACTGTTCTTCAGGTGGGTTTGGTTGGAGTTTGTCTAAAGCTAGCTAGCTGGCTAAGAGAAGGCAGAGTCGGTGATTTTGAAAAAAAATGATTGAGTTTTCAGAGTTCATTACCTGTGGTCAAATGGAAAAAGATAGGAGTTTGGTGTGATTTTGATAACATGGATGGATGCACCCCTCATGAGAAGATGATAAAGGTTGAAAATTTTGGTCTTGTTAACCAGGGCTTTACTCAATCAATCTTGTGGAGAACACAAATTAAGGGGGGAAGAAGGGGTGTGAGAATGCAGGGGATAAGGAGGAATTTATAAAACTTAAGCAACATAGCAAGAAAGGGGAGGATTTGAGGGTGAAGATGAGGTATAGGGTATTATAGGGGTAGGCAAGTTTACTAGCTATAGGGAGACAAAAGAGGGGTCCATGCATTAGAGAGCAAGTGATGGCAGTTTGAATATCACTTCAATACGTCTATCTCAATCATTGATCACCCTTTGTTTCTCTTTTTTTATTTTTTTTCTTCCTCTATGTTTTAAAGTGGAGAAAGAAACAAAAGTGGGGAACTTGTTTGGCCTACCTCTTTAAGTAAAGATACAAATACAATTTAGACCATTGGACTAGACAGGAAATTGTCAAATTGCACTTGGAGGCTCTTTTTTAACCCCCGAGAATTTAGGGTTAGGACAATTTCACTCTGCATTTGCAGGAGCCTAGCTAGCCAACTGTTTTGTCCAGCGTGCGTGCACCAATTAAGTCAATTTTTTAATGTAAGACTAAACAATTATAGTAGTTATTGTTGGAAATAATAGAGAAGATGAGTGAAGATACACCTATCCATGAGACGTGTATTAACACTATTATCAAGAATTTAACCAAATTGATTAGATTTTTTTTTTGTCTTGGACTGGAATTCTCCATAGGCATAGCTGTTGATTTAACCCTCGGGCTGTCGGGTTGGGGTGGTGGTTAGGTAAAACTCTTCTAAGATTGACGGTTCCAGAATTTGAACCCCTGACCTTGCAAGTAAAGTCCACCTAGGGTCACAGTTCATTTCCACTGCGACCGATCACTATTTAGTAATTGATTAGATTTCATAACAACAATAAGTTGCAACCAAATCTAGAAAATAGGTAATTCAAAAACTTTTCCACCATCCATATATGAATATATTATTGAAGCAAATAATTAATATAATAATTTTAAAATATGTTTTAAAAAATAAATTATGTTGCGTAACAGTTTTAAATAATAAAGAGAATTATATCTCTATTCTCTTAAATATCCCATATATTATTAAGGCAAAAAAATAAACATAAAAAATCAATTAAAAACTATAATCATATGTTTATGGTTTATTTAGAAGTAAAATTGAATTAAAGGGAGTACAATACGTACTCCAACCCTTTACAAACTATAGTGTTAGGCTAGACAAGTCCAGCCGAGAGAATCCCCAAAAACTACCCAATTACAAAGCCAAATACACAAAAACAAACGGAGAAAAATAAAGCTCATCCCCTGTACAAAAGGAAACCGAGATAATCATATCTTTATGGTAATAAACCGTTTGAAATTTGAAAACAAAATCAAATCAATATTAATTGAGTTTTATTTAGAATCTTTGATTGGATCCAATGAGGCATTGACAATAATGTACATATGAATCTATTCAATTCAAATTGATAGAAACAATCTAAATTAACATAATAGTAAAAATTAATTATAGTAATGATATAATAATAATAATAATTTTGGATTTAAAACCAATAAAAGATTAACAAAATTAAATATATTAATCCTGGTAACTGAATACAATTCAAATTTTGAACTTTCATCCAAGAACGTTCATTCTTCTAGAGCTATGGAGTTATGTGATTACTCGGGTTTTAGTCTCTCATCAGATTTGGGTAAATATCTAGGTATCCCTATCTTACACTCTAGGCAAAGGAAAAAAAACATATGCTCATTTGATGGATCATGTTAGAGGTAAACTTAGTTCCTGGAAAGCTGACTCTCTAGCTTTTGCTAGGCGTATAACTCTTACTCAGACAGTTTTAGAGGCTCTCCCTACATATACAATGCAGTCTACCTTATTACCCAAAAGTGTGTGCAATGATATTGAGAAGAGTTATCATCAATTTGTGTGGGGTGATAATGATCAAAGGAGGAGCTGGCATTCTGTAGCATGGGAGGATTTCACTCTTCCAAAATCTTTGGGTAGTTGGGGCTTTAAAAACTTGCACCATTTCAATAAGGCAATGATCATGAAATTGTGTTGGGGTATCATTCATAGGCCATCTGACTTATGGGTTAGAGTTTTGCGCAGTAAATATAAATGTGGTGATTCTTGTCTTCCATCGATTTCTATGAGGGCCAATGTTTCAAATGTTTGGCGTGGTATTCTTTCTACTTGGCAGGATTTCACTCAGGGCCTGAAGTGGGTAGTTGGTGATGGTAAGAATATCTCCTTTTGGTTTGATAGGTGGCTTCCCTCCAATGTGATTATTGGGGGTGTAGTTCTTGGTGAAATTCCCACTGACATATCTGAGCTCTCCGTTGCGGATTTAATCACTGAAAATGGTGTGTGGGATTTAAGGAGAATTGACTGCTTACTGCCTACTGACATTAAGTGTCAAATATTAGGCACGGTCCCTCCTCATCCTAACATTGGGGACGATAAAGTTGGATGGAGATTTACGGGGGATGGTTTATTTTCCACTCGTACTGCTTATGATATGATTGAGAAAATAAATAGAGATGATCCAGCTACAAATGTTTGGAAAAAGCTTTGGCGCATTAAAGCTCCCCACCGTGTCAGGAGTTTCATTTGGTTGGTACTTAAGGGTGGGTTGAAAACAAATGAAAGTCGAGTCAGGTGTCACATGGATGATTCCGCTCTTTGTCAAGTCTGTAAGAGGGCTGATGAATCAACGCTCCACGTGTTGCGGGATTGTCACTTTGCGAAGACAATTTGGGACCAGCTGCAGAGTTCATGTAAAGCAGGGTGGACTTTACAGAACAGTTGGAGTTGGATTGAAGTTAATTTGAACATGTCAAGCGATGTGCTTGGTCGTGATTGGCCTGCTCTATTCGCTATTACCTGCTGGTTCATCTGGAGATGTAGGAACGAAACTGTATTCCACTTTTCTACTCCTCAAGCCTCGGCCATTGTGTATAAAATAATGACTATGCTTAGTGATTCTTGCCTTGCAAACCCGGACAGGTGTAGCCTCCCTGGTCAGAAGCGGCAGATTCTGGTGGGTTGGAAACCGCCTCCTACGGGTTGGAGTAAATTTAATACAGACGGATCTATTAAAGCTAATGGTAATCATGGAGCTTGTGGTGGTGTGCTAAGAGATCATTTAGGGAGATGGGTTGTTGGATTTAAACAGAATCTTGGGTCATCTTCAGTTCTTATTTCAGAATTAAGAGGTATTCTCACTGCTCTAGAAGTGGCTTGGGATCTTGGTGTCAAAAATCTTATTATTGAGAGTGATTATGTTGTGGCTGTGAAGCTTATTAAGGAGTGGGTTTTGCCCGGTCATCCACAATTTACAGTTATTCAGACTATTTCTCTTTTTCTAAAGAAAGACTGGGAGGTGCTTTTTTCTCATACCTGGAGAGAAGGAAATTCAGTTGCTGATAAGCTTGCAAATGCTGCTCACTTTGAGGATGTTGGGGTCCATGTCATGCCATTGCCCCCTACCTGTGTTCATCCTTTTCTGTTTTTTTATTTTACTGGGTGTTCTGTCCCTATACTAGTTTCTTTGTAATTTTGGCTTGTTCTTGCCTCCTTTTATCCAAAAAAGAATATATACAATATTTTTTATAACTTTAAAAATATTTATTAAAAACTACAATAATTATATATCGAAATTTAGTCTTGAAGAGGATGTCAATCGAAGTTATGAATATTTCGAACCATGCACCCCATGGCGTAGGGTGAATCAACATATGACAAAGAATATTCACAACGAGAATGAATCATGGGAAATCATGGATACTAATCCAACTCATTCAGAGAATTAGTATCGCACCTGTTCAAGAATTAGTTTCTATAGAATTAATCTTTGAGATTGTTTCTCATTTTACTGCACCCACTTTTCCCTATATAAGTATAGCTTTGAATTCCTTGTTATGTATGAAATATATCAGTCATTTCTTCTCTAAATAATATAGCTTTCCTCTGTTACTCATTATTCCCGACATTCTTTATCTATTTTTAGTGCAAGTCTGAGATGGTATCAGAGCTCGATCAAGAACCCTGCTACTAGGCTTCATGGCGCGCAACTCTAAGTCAAGGAATCCTCCTGGTTCTGGTGGAGGAGAAAGAATGGGGTCACCCTCGAAAGAAAACATGGATCCCGGCCTAAATCATTCAAGTCCCTTTTACATTAATCCCAGTAAGAATCCTGCAGTAGCCATGGTCTCAATTTGCTTTTTGTATCTAAATTGGTGGCATCATTGCCATGCCAATTATTATTTCACCAAGACTGTTGTATTGTGCAGGACTTGAAAGGTTCGAAGATGATTGGTTCGGGTGAGTTAGTTGATGGGTTATACAGAATACATGGATCTCACTTTAATTAAAAAAGGGTTTCTAGTATTCAAGTTGATGAAGGAGATGTAGACTATATTAAGATTCCAACAAAGAAACTTTGGCACTATAAGTTGGGGCACCTCTCTTCTAGTAGGTTGCACACTCTACATAAAAGACTATCTTATGTACCTTTCAATCACATAGAACATTGTGATATATGTCATTTAGTTAAATAGAAGCGTTTACCATGCAAAACTAGTTATAGTAAGGTTGCCCATGTTTTAGAACTCTTACACTTAGACATACGGGGACCCTATTTTGTTCAATCTTTACATGAACATCGTTATTTCCTAACAATTGCAGATGATTAAAGTAGATATACATGGGTTTGTCTTTTAAAATCTAAATAAGAGGCTTCAATTCCATGGCAAAATTTTATTACAATGGTTGAAAACCAGTTTGGTACAAGAGTGAAGTGCATAAGAAGTGATAATGAACCTCAATTCATTTTGAAACAATTCTTTAATATAAAAGGAATATATCATCAAAGGAGTTGTAGAGAGACTCCCCAACAAAATGGGAGAGTGGAGCGTAAACATGGTCACATTTTGAGTCACTACAAAAAAATTGGTAAATAGTGACCGAAAATTCGGTCACTAATATGGCAAAATCGGTCACTAAACTATTTAGTGACCGATTTGGTGACTAATATTATGAGTCGCTAAATGCTTGGTCGCTAATTTTTAGTGACTGATTTTTTAGTGACCGATTTAGAGACCGGTTTAGAGACCGATTCTAGCGACTGAGTTAGGGACCGATTTTAGTGACTGAGTTAGAGACCGATTTTGGTGACACATTTTAGTGACTACATTAGCGACCGATTTTAAAAATATTTAAAAAAAAATATGAATCACTCATTCACTCACTATTTCATACTGGCTGATCATTAAAAATCATTAAAGATATATTTTTTAACTAATAACATATTTACAAATTATAAATACATCATTATACATAAAAAAATACATTACTATAATTAAATAAAAGAAAGAAAGAAAGACATTATTTAATTGTCATATTAACATACCTACCAAATTTAATCAAGTTATGTTGATTCTCGTATCCTCTTCCTTTTTTTCATTTATAGTTTCTTTCTTCTTTTTAATCTACTAAAATCACATGGTATTGGACAAATGAAATTGAACTAAGTTAAATCAAGAAAAAGAGAATTATAACGTGGAAGGCACAACATCAAGGATGATATATGTGCAGGAAAAATCAACACAAAGGAAAAAGTTAGGAAAAAAAAAAGGCTATGCACATGACGTCTTTAGTTTGTTTAAAAAAGAAAAAAGAAATCCCCCTCCTACATTGAAATTCTAAAACTAGCCATAAATATTTTATAGCTATTATCATATTAAACTAATATTGCACACCATAACCAATTAACCATCTAACTAATTTATTTATTTCATGCAAATTTCAGACATAGTGAAATCCATTTAACACCATTGTCACTTCCAAACATAAATTCTATGAACAACATAGTTAAACTGACAGCACCTTTTGAATATCAGATGAATATATCTTCTCAAATGATCCATACATTTCAATTTCATAGATAGAAAACTAAAAGAACTGCCTAAAGGGTAGGAAGATTCTTCTTACCATCAAAGCATTCAGACTGCAACCTGTTTAATAGAGACAGAGAAAGAGCCATCGAAACAAAACAGTAAAGGGCCATCGAAACAAAACAGGAAAGGGGTTAGGTTAGGAGAAAGAAACAAACACCCAACTCAAGAAAGGTGATGAGTGGTGAACTCAAGAAGAATCTGAAATTCTGAATTATCAAACTAAATATGTATAATACTCAATATAATATTTCTCCAAGTCCGCACACACTCCTCACTTGTTTACCAACTCTCAAACTATTATCCTTTTGTTTGAAAGTAATTTAATATATAATTACTGACATATATCTATTTGATGATTATCCACCCAAACCAAATTAACCAATGCAAATAAGTTTTCTCACAATTACCATTAAAAGGGAAGCTGTCATTCTCGGCTCAAAGAAACTTGAGTAAATAGTAAATGAGAGGATTCATTTTTCACAAATTAAGGCGGTCATATATATTAAAGTATAAAACAAACCGAGAAAGATAAAAACAATTGTGGCAACTAATGAAAACCTAAGAGGAGGATTCAATTATCATTCTACTTATTCAATTCCAAACAAGAGCATTTAGCCTGAGCTTGATTTTCTCATGCATGTATTCATCTAGATTAAATATTCTAATATTTGGTGCAGTATTGTAGCTTAATAGCAGAATACAATATTACTAGGATATAAACAGAATCGCATAATTTTTTCCAAGTCATAACAGCAGCAACCAAGGCAAACTAAGATGGGAACATGTTATTGCAAGTTCTGTTCGTTTGGCTACACATTAGTTAACCTCAAATAGGAGAATAGGGGGAGAAAATTTAGATATATGTCCATAGATTCAAATCATATATAGTACTTTTAACTCAAACTAATTCAAACAAAAAACACAAAAAATTAAACAGAAATTAATCAGGGATCTCTTGCAATGCTTCTGTCAAGACAAGCACGAACCCAAAAACACAATCTCTTCAAGGAATGAACAAAACACTTACAGGTAATATTTAGGAATGAGAAATCACAAAATCGCTACAAGGCCAGAAATCAGAACGCCGCCGTGAGCACTCCCAAACGACCATCAACCACCATAGCACCGCCATCGTCGTGCAACCCATCACCATCGCAGCACCGTGTCCCACCTGCACCATCGCAGTCTCCCCGTGGCCTGCTATGCGCGCCTCTGACGGAGCTGCGCCATCCCCATGCGCCGCTGTTGAGCGGCCGCTGCAGGCAAACGCCGCCCTGCTTCACAACCCAGCCGCCGCCGCGCGAACACTATCCTGGCCACACCACCGCCGCGTCTCATCGTGGCTCGTGGCCGTGCATCTCTGTCTCAGTCTCGCTGCACCAGCCCCCTTTCGCGCATCCGTTGCGCGCCTCCGTTTCCTCTCGTGGCCAAAGATCGCCGCCGTAGGTCCGCCGCTGCGCGCGGTTACCACCGTGAGCCCCTTCGTGCGCCGCTGTTGCGCCATCAACGGAGGCGGCTGCAACTGTCTCCTCCACCATGTATGGCCGCCCCCATTTGGGTCTCCCTCTCCCAAATTACAAACCCTAGGAGAAAAGAAGAGAGGAATGTGTTATGAAATGTGATAGTTTTTTTCACCCTTTTTTTGTCTAAGTTGTTTCACAACCTGGGATGTGAATTGGGCCGGTATGCTCTCTGCAGCCCATTTTCGTTTTTTTTCTTCCTTTTCTAACCTAAGTCATGGAAACGGGCTAGTTGGTTAATAACCGTGGCCCATTTTACTTTCTTGTGTCTTCTCTATGTGTGTTGGGCCAATGATGATCTGCTGAGGCCTAACTCATTTCTCTTCTCTTTTGCTCTAATTTGGTTATTTTGTTCTTCTTCTTCTTCATCATCATCATCATCTTAATGTGTGTTATTTGTTTTAAATATGTTTACTTCTTTTGTTATCAATAATATCTTTATTGTAAATTATTTTAGATCCACCATCTTGAATTTCTTTTATGTGAATATTTATAATTATTTATCTTCTAATTGTGAATATAAATATTTTTTAATTTCCTGCCCTTGTAAATAATCTGTGATTTTAATTATGTGCCCATGTAAATATTAGTCTGATTTAATTTATACTTTCCTTTTTCTTTGACGTTAATAGAATAGCATTCCTATCTCTTAATGTATCTTAAATTCAAAAAATATTGAGTATAGTCATTTACTTACTCAATTAGTGAGTATAGTCTTTTCATAATAAAAGACTTTATTTTATTAATTGATTGCTCTATTATTTAACTATTAGTTATTTTATTATCATTATCACTTTTGTTATTAAGGGTACCCAAAAAACCTTTTTTATATAATACTAAAAATTAATTTAATATTTATTTACTTATATTTTAATAAATTTTAATTATAAAATATTCATCACAAATTTTTTACCAATAGAAATGTGTGCAATTAATATAAAAAATAAGAATTTACTAAATATATATTGTCAGTGTAAAAGAGTTTTACACTATCTTCCATTGAATATATTGCCATATTAAATAAATGTAATACATCATGTGTTAATAAACTCAATAAATGATCCAAGTTTTAATTTCAACTTAATGTGTCTCAATGAATTGTTTTAATATTCTTATATTTATTTTTATTCAAAATTAAATAAAAAAAGTTACAACATATGGATTAGTAAAATTATATTTTATATATACAATCATTTAATTATAAAAACTAATATCATTTTATTATATTATTCAAAGAATCAAATTAGTGTAAATATAAAAATATTATTTAATTTGAATTTGTTTATAATAATGGTTTCATAATCATAATAATTTAAAAAATTTAAAATCCTAAATTACTTATCTCAATTCATTTTGAAAATAAAAAGAATAATTTGCATTCATTATACATATTTCTGCCACATAAAAATAATGTAAAATTATTTTTATGTGTTAAATAATATTTAAAATTCAAATTAAATAATATTTTTATATTTACAGTAATTTGATTCTTTGAATAATATAATAAAATGATATTAGTTTATATAATTAAATGATTGTATATATAAAATATAATTAAATGATTTTTCGGTCACTAAATTAGAGACCGATAACATTGGTCACTAACTCCTTCTTAAAAAGGTAAATATTGACAAACTCAGTGACCGATATTTTCGGTCACTAAATTAGAGACTGAAATTTTCGGTCACAAAATTAGAGACCGATTGTTTCCGTCACTAAGTCGTTTTTTTAAAAGTTAATAATATCAAACATAGTGACCGATTTTTCGGTCACTAAATCCTCCATTAAAAGCTAAGATTGACAAACTTAGTGACCAAAATTTTCGGCCACTAAATTAGTGACTGATTTTTTCGGTCACTAATTTTCTCACCATTTCAGTCTCTAAATCGGTCACAAAATCATAGATAGTGACTGAAAAATCGGTCACTAATATTTGGAGACTGATTTAGCGACCGAAAAGTTTTTGGTCACTACTTCTACATCCAATGACAGATTTGGTCACTAAATCGGTCTCTATTAGTGACCGAAAATTTTTGGTCACTAAATTGGTCACTAAAACCTAATATTCTAGTAGTGAGTGTTGCTAGAGCTTTACTATTTCAAGTAGGGCTGCCAAAATTTTTTTAGAGTTATGCTATTCTTGACAGTGTGTATTTGATTAACCGTGTGCCTACACCCTTGCTGTCCAACTTAACACCATTTGACATGGTTTATGGGTATCCTCCTGACATTAGGGATGTTCATGTATTTGGTGCTTTATGTTATGCAGCAACTTTGAAATTTAACCAAACAAAATTCGACCCAAGGGAACATAAATGTCTCTTTCTTGGGTACAAAAGTGGAATGAAGGGATTTGTTTTGTTAAATCTGCATACTAAACAAATATCAATATCTTGGGATGTAGTTTTTTTATGATCATATACTACCATATAGGACTCTTGTTGTTAATCACAAACATGTTGCTGACTCTTCACTGCTTCCCACTGCCTTTCCAGCTCCTGCAACAGATGTTGTTCCAGGATTAGATTCTTCGATTCACAAGCAGTCAGATCCTTTGAGAATTTCCTTTCACAGCAAGAGACCACCACACTATCTACATGATTACCACTGTTCTTTGAGCACTACAAACCCATCAATTGATCGACCTGCAACCAAGTCATCCTTAAACCCTACATGTTCTAAGTATCCTCTCTCAAGTTTCTTTTTTATGATACTTTATCCTCCACATGTAGACATTATTCTTTATCTTTGTCTTCTATTGTTGAGCCTAATAGTTTTGTTGAAGATAGCAAATTTGATTGTTGGAGACAAGCAATTGCAGATGAAATCCAAACTCTTGAGTTGAACAAGACTTGGACAATTGTGGATCTTCTTGCTGGCATTACCCCAATTGGGAGCAAATGGGTATACAAGATTAAGAGAAAAGCATAAGGAAGCATCGAAAGGTATAAAGACCGTATGGTTTCTAAAGTCTACAACCAAGTTGATGGGATTGATTACTTTGATACCTTATCACCAGTGGCCAAAATGACAAGAGTTCGAGTCCTATTAGCCTTGGTTTCCATCCACAGTTGGCACCTCCATCAACTAGATGTCAACAGTGCTTTCTTGTATGGTGAACTCAAGGAAGAAGTTTACATGAATGTTCCTGATGGGGTTCCCTCTTCTGGTTCAAATAAAGTCTGCAAGTTGCTAAAGTCACTGTATGGCTTAAAGCAAGCAAGTAGACAATGGTTTGAAAAACTGAGCATTTTCTTACTTGATCATGGTTTCACCCAGGCAACTTCTAATCACACGCTATTTGTCAAGTCCTCATCCTCCTCATTCACTTCCCTTCTAATTTACGTGGATGACATAATACTCGCTGGGAACTCATTGGATGAATTTCAATCTATTAAAGCCTCGTTGAATCGTGCCTTTCAAAATAAAGATCTTGGAGTTTTAAAATTCTTCCTTTGTCTCGAAGTGGCCCATTGTACACGTGGAATTTCTCTTTGCCAGCGAAAGTATTGTCTGGAATTATTAGAAGACATTGGTCTTCTTGGCTCTTAGCCTTGATCCACGGCTTTAGATGGGTCGATCAGGCTGCATGCAAATTCAGGAGATCCATACACAAACATATATATAAACTTATCAAAGGCTAGTGGGGCGCTTGTTGTACCTTACTACCACTCGACCAGACATAGCCTTCGCAACACAACAGCTCAACCAATATCTCTCAGCCCCCACAACAGTTAATTTTTAGACAGCTTTGCGAGTGGTGCGTTACCTCAAAGCTTATCCAGGGAAGGGACTAATCTTTCCTCGACATTCAGAATTATAGTTTCTTGGATTTTCTGTTCCAGATTGGGGTGGCTGTTTGGATACAAGGCGCTCAATCATTGGATTTTGCTTCTTCATTGGGTCTTCTTTGATTTCTTGGAAGAGCAAGAAACAGGTCACTGTATATCATTCCTCATCTGAATCCGAATATAGAGCTTTAGCTTCTGCCACATGTGAACTTCAATGACTTTATTTTTCTGCTTCGAGACTTACATATTAAATGCTCACGGATCGTTGTCCTTTATTGTGATAACAAGAGTGCCATGCATATTGCTGCCAACCCAGTGTTCCATGAGCGGACTAAACACTTGGATATAGACTGTCATGTGGTTCGTGAATGTCTCTAGAATGGCCTCATGCGACTTCTTCCCATTACAAGTGTTGCTCAAATAGCAAATATGTTCACTAAAACACTATCGGGCCCTGTTTTCTCTCGGTTCATTTCCAAGCTGAACATGGTTGACATCTATCACCCACATTCAACTTGGAGTGGGTGACAAAGAATATTCACAATGAGAATGAATCACGGGAAATCATGGATACTAATCCCGCTCATTCAGGGAATTAGTATCGCGTATGTTCAGGAATTAGTTTCTATAGAATTAATCTTTGAGATTGTTTCTTATTTTACTGCACCCTTTTTCCCTATATAAGTATAACTTTGAATTCCTTGTTATGTATGAAATATATCAGTCATTTCTTCTCTAAATAATATAGCTTTCCTATGTTACTCATTATTTCCAACATTCTTTATCTATTTTTAGTGCAAGTCTGTGAGCATATATTATATAACTAGTATATTAACTCGCGTAATACGCGGATAAATGTATATTTTTATTTAATTAAAATTAAAATCATGATAAATTAATATTTTTAAAACAAAAAAAAATTAAAATAGCATAATTTGTGATGATTTAGGGTGAGGGAATGATGCCTTAGTCCAAGGTAGAAAGGCCAAGGAGATGAGTGAGGATTAGAACCTTGTGATTAGTTAGAGTTCTATTTTTGTTATATATGTGTGTGTATGTATTAATGTGTTATATTTACATCATATAAGTTCAACATACATCACTTCTCATTCAAATATATTTTTCATACAGTTAATACATATAATTCAACTTTTACATTTTATATCCTAAATTTTCCTCTCAAAAATTGTACAAATATAATTCTACTTCGCATTTGTGTTTTTTTCTTTCTCTCTCAGCATTGGTTTCTTTATAAAGAGGTTGTATGTGTCAAAATGCATTCTTTTATTATTTGTTTAGGCAGAGAAAATGTATAATGTATCCCTTTTTTTGAATAAGCTAAATTCATTGAATAGAGCATAATACAAACCATAAAGCTAAAAGAATGTTTGATGTATTCCTTAGCTAAGACAAACAAGAATATAATAAAAAGGCGTGTGATAGAACACATGATATCAAGAAAAAATACTTGAAAGGAAAAATAATTTACTTGGAAAGAAATTGAAAAGCATGCAAAACTATGTATTTCAGTTTTTTTAAATGCCTATTTATCCTCTTAAAAGATGATGATGTCCCGAAATCAAATTAAAAACAATTATATTGGATTATTGGTTATTTTTTTAACAAATAAATAAAAATAAAAATAAAATAAGTAATAAGAACTGAAAACAAGATCATTTGATTGAGAATGTGTATTTAACTTTTCTTTAAATATAATTACCCTAACTGTACTCGTGTTTTTCCCTTCCTGTGGGTTGCCTTTTTCATTAATTTTTCGGTTCTCTCTGTTTTATTTATTTTTCCCTTTCTCCTCTTTCACGTTTTGATCTCTTGTTTTCTTCGTTATCATTTCACTCTTTTACTAGCCTATGTTCTTTAATTTTTATTTTATTTCTCAAAAGATTTCTTTTCAGTTCATTGAAACCTAGAGCTATCAATATGAGTTCACCTCGGTGAGCCAATTCGGCTCAACCCGGTTCACCGGTGGATTGAGTTGGTAAAAATTAGGCTAATATTTTTGCAGGTCAAAGTCGGCCAACTCGCTTGACTTCGAACCGGGTTGAGGTAGGTTGACTCACTTTTTTAATTTTTATTTTATTTTTATATTTTTCAAGTCATTTTTATAATTTTTGTTTGTTTTATATTTTTTAATTACATTTATAATTTTTAAATTAGGAGAGTCAATCCACTTAACCTACCAACTCGAGGTGGGTCGAGTCGGGTTGATATTTTTTTAGCTCACCAAAAAAGTGAGCCAATTCGGCTCGGCTCAATTTTAGCCTAACACATGGGTTGGCTCACTTTAACAGCTCTATTGGAATCCAATTTTCACAATATAAGATTTTGTTTTTTTGAAGTGATGCGTGCATGTTTAGGTAAAGCTTGAAATCATGTGGAGTAAATAATCAATAATAAAATCTTAGTAATTCTATAATGTTTCATATACGTATATACTAGATATAATACCCGTGTGTTACACGGATTTATTTATATTTTATAAAATTAATTTTTAAATAAATGTGTTAAAATTATTATCGATTAAATATATTAAAAATATATTAAGAAATAAAATTATATTACTTACTAAACATGAAGAAATAGTGAAAGGTATTTCTTGAAAAAAAATAGCTATTTTTTTGTTGTGTAGGATAAATTGTTGAAAAATGCATATAAGTACCATAATTGGTCGACTTTTTTTTTTAATTTCATAATTAAAAATAATATATATATATATATATATAAGTTTAACATAAATAATGATTTTGTATACAAAAGCATATTACTTTTTCTCTTCCTTTCTTATGATATTATCATCACATCTCTCACTTTAACTCTTTTTTATCTCTCTTATTCATCTAAGTGTAAAGGTATATGAGTATGGACATATTATTTTCGTATTCTCATGCACCTTGAAAACATTCCAATAGTAAGAAATTTAAAAATTATAAAGAATGTCTCAAAGTTTAAAGGATTGAGGTTGTGTTTTGTTTAAAATTGGTAAAATTTAATTTATTGTTTAGCATACTTAGAAAATATCATATTGATGAATTTATATTAAAAATTAAAATAACTATTTAATATTTTAAATTAAAAATATAATTATAAGTAATTGTGACCTATGAATATTAAATTAAATTTTTAGTAAACTATGAGATTAAATAATTCATTTAACTTAAATTTAATATAATTACTAAATAAAAATATAATCAATAGTAATGTTCAAGTTAATTTTAATATATATATATATATTATATTTATATATTTCTAAATAAAAATATAATCATAAGTATTGTGATTTATAAATATTAAATTAAATTTATAGTAAATAATAAGATTAAACGATTCATTTTAACTTAAAATTGATTAATATAACTAATTAAGAGTATTTCACATTTAAAATATAATATAGTGTAATAAATATTCTTTTAATTTTTAGTATAATATGTAATAGATTTAATATTTAATAATACTAATTATATAATACCAATGAATTTTAAGAGATGTTTAGTATTCCATATGTTATATTTAATCAATAGCGCATTAATAGCAATGTTCAAGTGAATTTTACAATATATATAGATATAGATAGATAGATATTTTATCAATGAGGTTGGTTCAAATTGTACATGCTTATTTCTCTTAAATAAAACGCCGGATTCGAGTATTGTGGATAGAAAAAAAAATCCCTGCCGGGAGAATTAATCCCACCAGGATGTGGATGTTCCCAGCTCAAACAGGATTGCCGAGAAAATACTTGAAAAAAAATATACGTACATATATTTTAAAATGCATCTATTATTAAAAAGAGTTAAATTCCAATTTTTATATATATAAAAAATTAAAAATAAAATCCACAGAAGCCCCCTTGGAGACCCTGAGACCCTGTTTGGATGGCGCTATCTTAATTTGCCGACGCGTTGGGATATTACTATTAGCCACAGACTCTATTCATTTCAAGTTTCAACACCTCATTTTCCCGGTTCCGCTAATGGAGCTTTCGGAATATCAATTGGCTCCTACTTGTTTTGACCACAATTCTACGCTAGAACTAAATAAACACAAAAACATTATCAAATGCTCTATAAAATTAGAGTATGTTTGGATAGGCGTTTTACAATGTTAAACTCACGTTTTGGACCGTAAACGTGAGTTTGTAAAATATGCCTCTTGTTTGGCTTCCCACATGAAACGCACGTTTGAGTTTTGAAACTTGAGTTTGCAAAACGCAGGTTTTTTTAGCTTCTCCGTGTGAAACTTGAGTTTCCTTAATATTCACTTTCTAAAACTAACGTTTGCAGCAAAATATCCAAATATGAAATCGCGTTTACTCATACTCAAGTTTATCATAAATCACGTTCACTAAATCCACGTTCATTCAAATTCAAGTTTGCAAATGCTAATCCAAACGCACACTTAGCATATGTTTGGATTGACGTTTTACAAGGTTAAATTCACGTTTTGGACCATAAACGTGAGTTTGCAAAATATACATTTTGTTTGGCTTTCCAGATGAAACGCATGTTTGGGTTCTGAAACTTGAGTTTGCAAAACGCAGGTTTTTGTAGCTTCTGCGTGTAAAACTTGAGTTTCCTTAATATTCACTTTCTAAAACTCACGTTTGCACCAAAATATCCAAACATGAAATCACGTTTACTTATACTCAAGTTTATCATAAATCACATTCACTAAATCCACATTCATTCTATGTGGCTGCTAAATCAGAAATCTCTCGGATTGATCAAATCAGAAAATCTAATCTTAAACTCATAAAAAATCCACAATCAAAGCCTAACATAAATGAACGCTACTATTGGCTTGTTTGGAAGACAATTTTTGCGGGACAAAATCGTTTATTAAAAAAAAAAATTAAATCACTCACTCTATTTATAGTAAGCATATCAATCGTATCAATATAATAGAAAAATTTTACTATGGACACAAACCTAATACGGAAGACTTAAACACAACCAATAAAAATATTACATGTCATTAAAAATTAAAAAAAAGACATGTGTGATATAAAAATAAGAGAAACATGACCCGAGTCCACGGCACCATTCCCACCCTTTGAAGTTTCAACCGCTCCAGGCCTCCAAAATCGAAATCGACGCTCTGTCATATTTGTTTTAAAACACAAAGATTAATGGCACTGCATGCAGTTTCAGAGCTTTGGACGGCACGGAATGGAGGCAATGTGATTACACTATTGACAATGTTAACTGAGTTTCTCTAATGAATTATGGATGTGGAAGATTGCAAATGTTCTTAATTTTGATAATTATCATGATTGAGGCTTTGTAAAGGGACAAGAAAGAGAAAAATGGTTGGGGCGATGGTGAAAGGAGAGAGAGAAAGGGTTATGTTTGTTTTAATATTTTAATGAGGTGTAATGTTTTTAATGAGGTGTAATATTTTTATTGGTTGTGCTTAAATCCTAGTTGTTATGTTTGTGTTCACAGAAAAATTACTCAATATAATAATAATAAGTAAAGTATCGCATCTACATGGATTAAGAATTTTCAATACTCTATATTACTGATAATTTGATTGGTTGAATAAAAGAATAAAAATTATATCAATATAACAAGAAAATAATGTAGAAACTATGAATCAAAATGCTTAGAATTATAAAAGATAAAAGGGAAAAAAGTTGTGAAAATCAATATCAAAAGTGATTAAGGGTTGATTTTTCTTAATTCTCTCTCTATAGAATTTAAAAGAATGTTCAACTCAATAACTATGATTCAATTCATGATCTAATTCACTAATATATAGTTAAACTCAATCTCTTGGTAAATTAACTCTAAATCATCAATTAAGAACCCCAATTCCTTGGGTGAACTCAATGGAGACATGCATTGTAATATCGAGAATTAATAAAGACCTCGCACGAATCAATTCCTATCTCTTAGTAATTAGCTTCTTATGTTTCTTTCTTTAGAATCTAAGTTTTCCCCCCAATTTTTCAATTGTGGGAATCACTCTAAGTTCATGCAATTAAGTGACCAAATCAATTGAAGCACTTAGAGTATAAGAAAACAATGTAATTGGATCATAATACTCTAAATATTGAAATCAAAAATAGGAATTCACAAAGTTTGAATAAAGATTCACCATCTCTAACATAAGGGATTTATAAATTCATTACAATTGAAAAGAAAACAGATAAACAAACTCTAAAGAAGAATTCATTAGATTTGAAACTCTATTCTCAAAAGGAGAGAACTCTGTTTTTTCAACCCTAATAAGGGAGAAAGAATCCTAAAAACTCAAAAAAATTATTTTTAACATGTAAAAGAGTCTATTTATATAATGTCAACGCATCCCCACACGCATATATAGGATTTCCATGACTCTCTGATCTTTTCGTCTTTCCACGTGCAACTTCCTAATGTGACCACGTGCATCATGCAACAAGCTTCTCACTTTCTAGTATGCTCATGTCCTCATAGACAGGTCTTTATGTCTCATTTCCCAACGCGCATATTTAATGTGCTCACAAATATATTTTCATGTCCCTACAAGCTCATCCAAAGGTATCTTCATTTATTCTTTTGCCTCAATTAATAAAATACCTAAAAAAACACAAAACTGATAATCAACTAAAATATATTTAATTTACTAAAATTTAAGTACTACCAACAGAAGTTACATTAAACCCGATTAATTAGAGCGAAGCTGGGTGAAGCCACTTCAAGGAATAAAGTTGTCTTAATGTCTATGTTTTTCAATCACAAGGCTTGGACATCTTATTTAAATCAACAAGTGTTTTTACCATGATTATGTTAATTTTTTTTACCTCTCATTTCCCAATTAATAATTTTTTTTTTATTTAGGTATAAATTTAATTTCTAAATAATCAGTAATGGTAGCTTAGCTAGGCTCATGACTTCGATCAATAAATGAAGAACATAAGGGAAATTATATGTTCTTATCTTTGGCAATGGCATGATACGAAAAGGGTGAGGAACTTGCATCTAATAATTGATGCTGCAGAAATGTCTTCAGAGTTCTTTAAAAATTTTAATGGATAACATTTTTTTATCGATATTCAATGAAAATATAATATGTATATTATATTAGTTAGATCGTTATCCTTTTTTTGGTAGAACCAGATCGTTATCCTTTGTGGTGCAAAGATTGCAAGATACACCACATCAGCATCCTTAACCTCTGTTTGTCACATTAGTTTTTATATTATGTCCTAATCTTTATCCTGTAATAACTCTGCATTATTGCAATAACTGCATCAAATCCTCCTGTAAACTGCATTGAGAAATAAAATAAAGAGTACATATATACTACCACATGATCAAGAACCACTTGGTTTGACAGGTTCACATGTTTACTTATTTATTATTAAGCATTTTTATTAAACAGAAAGAAATAAAAATGATTCTAGAAATTTTT
Organism: Sesbania bispinosa; assembly: GCA_026901365.1. Lineage (NCBI taxonomy): Eukaryota > Viridiplantae > Streptophyta > Magnoliopsida > Fabales > Fabaceae > Sesbania > Sesbania bispinosa. Next base: position 814,650 of record QLOH01000335.1, on the reverse strand, counting down.
TTATTCCTATCATGAATTTCACTTTCACATTGGAGCTGCAACTTAAAAAGCATGTACAAAGATGCCAAAAGATATAACAGTAAAAACCTAATGGATTCTTAATGCAAATCTCACTCCTTGAAGAAGCATGTAATCTATTTCAGTATCTTTTTCTAGTGCTGTCTTTGATTATTGAAGTTCTATAGCTACCCTTTTCATACACTTCTTTGACAATTTTAGCCGAACCTACCTTTATCTGCAAATAACATAGTTGTTGAATCAAACGTCATGTGAATCTATATTGGTGGATCACGCAAGATATATAAAGTGCTGTAAAGTAGCATCATAAGATACAGCATTATGGTTATGCCAAAAACAAAAGACAAAGCATTGTGATTTTCAAGATTCTAGAAAAGTAGCATAGAATATCACAACTATCTTGCCAAATGGAATATAGTAGTTAAGTAACATATATAGGCCTTTTTGTAAGCAGACTAACCTTAATTAGTAACATGCTTACTTGCTTATGAAATCTTCAGGAAACACCATCCAATAGCAACAGATGCAATCATTTATTATGTGCATGCCTTAAGTTAAGATTGATAAACAGTGAGGTATGTACCTTGCCAATAATTCCATTATCAACTATCCACTCTATGGGAATTTGAAACTACTTGCAGTTTTGCATTAAAGACTTCCTTGTCAATGGTTATACTCCATCATGACAGTGAAATTAAAACACAAACATTTGCTAGAAGATTAAGCTAAAGACCTAAATATTTTATTTCTTTTTTGTAGGGATCAGGGGAGGGGGAAAGGGAGCCACATAGCACTTGAGTTGCTTACTTTACTGATAATACAACCATTTACTTTATAGCAATATCACAAGGTAGCAGGGATCATAATTGGATAAGGAAACTTGGACTCTAAAATTTTCAAATCTTGATACCCAAATACTGCCTCTTCTCTCAATGTGTAAGCTTTCTTTTCTGGCCAATCAAAATGCTCATGATCTGCCTTCTCATCCACCTTAGAATGTACACAATCATGATTGGTATGAAGAGGCAAAATTGGAAAAATGTCCCTACTCCTTAGTTTTTACATTTTGATTGGAATAGAAGAAAATTTATCAGAAAATAACGTCTAATAGATACTTGACCAATTACAGCTACATAAAATTCTGTGATAGATAGTTTGGACCTATCTAATAGTAGAAGAGTTTCTACCCTAATTTTTATCTATATTTCAAGCTACACTGACCGTAAAAAAGTTAAAAGAAAAAACTTACAAGGAAGCAAAATTTGTCATCAAGCCGTTCACAAATGCAACTACGTGCCCGTTTGGTTTAGATTTTAAATCATCCGGAATCAATTCTGCAAAATTGATTTTAAATCACTTCCGTCCAACGTACTTCGTAAAACGTGCGTCCTCCATCTTAACCATTCATTTCTAGAATCAATTCTACTCAACTGTAAACCAAAAACTGCATTATATAACCCTCTATAAATGAATTTACAAATTCTCCCAGTTTCAAGATCTGTCTTTATCTACTTAGCAACGGATAATAATTAACAATTCAGATGCAAACAGACTGTTCACCAAAATAAGAAACAAAAGACTTTGAAAGTGTGCAAATATGCTATTAGATCAGGAGATTCCATTGTGTGAGTGCTCAAAAAAGAAATTGAAGCATATAGATGACAAGGCAGTTGTAATCATCTAGGTCATACAAAAAAAATCCTGGTTCTTTGGACAAAGTTGAAATATGATAGCTGAAATACATAAAGTATAAAACCGTTGAACCACTTACAGCAAGCAAATGTAATGAACGGTTTTCAATTTCTCCAATTCAGACTGCCACAAACATCAACATCATCATGTGCATCAAAGAGTCATATATTTGAAGAGTAATTTGAAATTACTAGATTTCATGTGTAGAATAGTAAAAGAGAGAATTTCCAATTACAAATAGAATGGATTTTTGTGACAAATAGGAGGAACTTCAACAGACACATTGAAAGAGAATTTTAACATTTCTCTGTTATGTTTAACTTTTTAGATTATCATCTACAATTCCTCTCATACCTACAATTCACTCAACATTCTCTATAACAAGTTTAGGAATCCTCTAAAATTCTCTATCCAAACACACTTGAGGGGCTTTTTCTTTTTACCTTCCCTCTTGATGCTAAAGTCACAGTGCAGGAGGTGGAGGTGGAAGAGCTTGAATTTGAATGGAACATACTTGTTTTGCTTTGTTAGATATGGAACATGAAGGCCATGGAGGGTGAATTGAGAATACATGACCCTCCTCTCAACATCTTAAGAGGCCAAAAGTTTGTTAGTGTCATGTAGTTTCTAAAATATTGTGGCCTTTGTACAATCTCAAGATTGTATTTGTTGAGCAGGTAATGGTCCTGAATCCTTTTATTTTCCTTTGGTATATATAAAACAATCAGATTGTCTACCCTTACGGAGAACGACCACTTCGTCAGAACATCTATGCATTCTACTGAGAACAACCACTCCTTAACTCTGCTTCAATCCATTTTTTCTCTACAAGACTATCTATGCATTCTACTTGTCACTGTTATGCTCCACTTCTTTGGCTTCATGATGAAATGGAACCAGTTTTTGCCACTACAGTTTAAGTGGCAGTTGCTTTGATTAAAGAAAGAAGTACTCACAATCATAATTCAGAACCAAGTGAGGACTAGATGACTCATCAGAATCCACCGCTGGTTGGCAACACTATCTATGCATTCTTCAACTTGTTTCTTGAAGATGAATTCACCAACATCAGGTTGGCAAGCCCCTCAATCTCATTTAATCCGTACACCTTCAACTAGCTACCACAGATCTTTATTCACAATCTCAGACAACGATGTTTATTCTTCAACTTACATGGCAATTGGCAAGACGAGTCATCTGATCTGAGATTCAAGAGAAGAGAGGCTGCAAGTAAGGTTCCTCTTTTGCAGCTGCAGCTCCTCATTCAACAACTACTATCTCAAGTTTCAGCGTTGAACTATCCCTATGATCCCCTTTTGCCCCCTTGGAATTTGGATACACTCTATCACGTGTTAGTTCTCCCTTTTGGGCCTTGTTCTTGTCTTTTCTGAGACACAGGCTAGCCATGCAAATGCAACCAAGTATTACTCAGAAAGGTTGGTTTTTTCTTCTTCCAACAAAGCAGGTTCTCTCTCCAAAATCTTGTCTCAATGCAGGTTGTTAAAGGATGGAAACCGTAGGTTGTGACTTGGTTTTCTTGTGGGTAGAGAAGCCTTTGACATTGTGGGCACCCCAAATTCACAGGTTTGAAATTGTCTTCTCTCATTCTTCCAAATTCACAAATGGCAAGTACACTAGCAACCCTATGGAACTAGCTTGCTAGTTTAGTCATGCCTGAATTTGAAATTGGTTTTCACAGAAGGAAGCTTGTGATGGACACGGTTAAATGGGAATTTGTGAATGAAAGCTTCGATTAGAGCATATATATAATATGGCTATGATTTGCTTTGCTCGTTTTTTTCCCCTGATGGGATAAGGAAAAAGGCAGCTTTTGCGTCGCTATGTGAAGGTTTTAGTTTGATTAAAATGGAGAACTAACACATGATAGAGTGTATCCAAATTCCAAAAGAAAAAATTGCCAGTCTTTGGGATCAAGTAGGCTGAGTGTGTTTGGTTTTAACTAAAACCATGTTTCAAACATGGAAAACGCTACTGAGAATAATGTTAACTCAAATCCACATTTAAAACGTGGATCTAATATAAATCAAATGAAACGTAAATCCAATGTAAACCAATCAGACCCTGACACGTTAATACTTTTCAGTATGCAAATATGATTTTATTGTTATTGGGCTAAAGAAAAAACATTTCATTGCTACAAGTTTGTTGGTATTTATGCAGGGATTTTAAGCTAACCTGGCAAGCGTAAATCACATACTCTCCCACCTTCAATCCCATCCTGTTTGGCTTGCCTTAAAATAGCAAGTTTTTGTTTGCATTTACTTGACAAACTTGGAATTTAGTGCATTAAATTTCTCCTGCAATTTTTGAATTTTGAAAGAGCCACCAGTAGTGGTGGTCCTCACATAACATGCAATGGGGCACTGGATAGTACGTAGTCTGCCACCCAGAATTCCTAGTTTATATTAGCTGAAAAGGCAGTTAGCAACTGTCCAATCCTGGGACCGGGACCCTGACATGGCAATCTTCTTGTCAAAGATTTCATAAAATCAAATGTTTACATGAGTGAATTTCACATTGGAATGTGCAAATGTAATAGGAGGAAGGTAGGAGGAATGTACATGTAAAAGAAATTACAACATGATAAAAAAAATAAAAATGCCCAACTTTTGATTTTTTTTCCTGTTTCTGGGAAGAAATACCCCTTCCAATGTTATTATGGTGCTAAATTTTCTAACCTAATATATACCTACGAAACTTGTCCTTTTCCAACCTCCTGCTTCAAGCATGAATGCATGATCATCAACTACCTCCAATCCTTGCATGTGCTTCTCTACGTCTACGCCTCCTACCAGAACGACCCAATAGAACCCTGCCACCACCATGACGGTGGAGACGGCTCACCAAAGATACACCATCATCATTACCTTCAGTGAATTCGCCATCATCGTCATTGTCTTCATCTGAGACTTCAAGCTCCCCTGCCCCATTCTGACCTGCTACCCTGTTGGTGGTCATCTCAGGCCTCAGCCGTCTACTAAGATTGTTAAGGTCATTCCCTTGCCGAACTGCATGCAACAGCAGGAAGAAATTCATCGCCTCTATACCCATCTGAAATCTTCCATTTCTTTCTGCATTATCTGCATCACCCTCCTCTTCATCTGTATCAAAGCCATTATGGTGACCCTCTATAACATAATCTCCAAAAACCACTGCCCCAGGCATGGTTGATGTTACTGTGCTGATAACATCTTCGCGTTCACGCTCCCACTCAAGCCATCTCCATTTCTGTTCACGAGCAGGATCCACTGTCCGTGGGCGTGCCAAGGGATGCTCTGCCCGCACATGCTTCCTCAACTCCTTATAGTTCCCAACAAACGAGCAGTTATCCTGCATGCAACTTCTTTTCTTTGCATTCAGATAGTCCCGCACGGGTTCCACAACAGTCCAACCTTTCACCTGACCCCTGCATAGGGGACATGCAAGCTCTGTGACTTCATTCTTCTCAACAGGTGAGTTTGGACTTACTTTAGTGTACGCTTTCTTGTACTGATCAAGGCAGTTGGAATAACGAAAGCTAGTTCCACACATGTAGGGACGGCAACCCTTGTCATGAGAAGAACAAAGGAGAAGAACAGCATTGTGTGGATATTCCATGCACACAGAACAAGTTACATCTTCCCATTCTTTCTTATCCAAGGCTTTAGAGCATTTCTTTTGGCACATATCCTCACAAACATCCCTTTTGCAAGGAGTCAGTGGGTATGGAGTCAATCTGTACTGACGGGAAGCAATCCTGTGTCGTCCCCTGCTTCCTTTTGCCATTTTCCAAAGTACGGACAGAACCTGAAATTTAAACCGCAAAAATGTTAAAAGGATACTCTGATTTTAGGGATCAAAAGATTACGTTGTCAAACCATAATCGCAATCATATATATTTTGTTATATAAACTAGAAGAATTCAGTCATTGGATTTAAAATTATTTTAAATAATATTAAAAAACACTATTTGCAAATGTTGTGTGAATAATATAATAAGAAAAAGGATCCCACAACGCTTGAGTGTGATCAGAAACAAAGGGTTAAATGATGACCAATCCAAAATTCATCCTCCAGATAAAAAACAAAAAACAGAAGACACAGACAGAATAGTAATTCAAGTTCCCCACAAAAGCAAAACAAAGACGAACAGATAAAACATCATTTTTCTGTAAATTCTGCGAACATCTATTTTTTTCATTTTCTACAGTGAATCCAAACCCTTTGCAACATTTAGTAAGCTGTCTTCATTTAAAAGAAAATTATATTAGAAAAGAGGGAGTACATGAAGATAGGAGGAAGAATCTATCCTCCTATGATGCCAAAAATTAAATTAATGTGTGTTTGAATTATCTTATTTTGAAGAAATAATTGCATTTTTGTTTTACAGCATCTTGAAGCTTTTGGAGAATAAAAAAAAAGTGATTATCTCCCAAAATAATCAGTACCCAAACATGCATTTAGTTCCCTCGCTACAAAAGGTGCCTTAGTTTTCTCTCAAAAGTTCAATCCCGTAATACAAAAAAGTGGTCTGACCCTCACAGATTCATTGTCCAAATCACTTATAATCAAGTTTACTGCATAAGTTTATGACACCAGATTACTAGAGCACTCTTTTGTTTCTACTGATGAACCAATTTAATCAGTGCATGGGCACTATATACTTAGGAAAAAGGAAAAAAAAAAACCATTCCCCTTCACAACAATAACTGAAGCCTTTTCCTACTAGATAGGATTGGCTTCATGGATCAAACATTATCATAATATATGCTATCATGAATCATTTCTAATGACAGACCATTTAAATCCAAATCCTATTAAATGGTTTGGTCTATAGTTTTCTTTGGTTCCCTTCTACCTCCAACTATTGAACTATCCACCCTCCTTAATAGTGCTCCTATAAGTCTTCTTCACACATCCCTAAGGCGAGACTCTACCATCTTTTCCACAATAGGTGCTACCCCATCACTAATACTAAATATTTATCAAATTTTAAGAAGAAATCCCAGTCCTCCACAAGGTAATTCTTCAGTTATGATATGAATAGAAACCTAATTGTAAAGAATCACCAAGAGCAAGAAGTCCCATCAAAGAATCTAAACAGGTAATTTTCCCCTTAGGTTTCAATATGTTTCTTCTCATTTTTGTATGATGGGTCATGCAGCAAATTGCCCTGTTCTAACTTCTAACCAAGCTCTTTGAACCTTTTCATCAAACACTTCCAGCATAGCAGCCAAACTGTCCAGTGTACTCTGTTCTTATACAATGATGAAAGAAATTAATAGTATAGAAACATAAATACTTGTTCATATGATGCTGTCTATAAATACTTCTCTAAATTGCATCCTTCCATCCCCTCCAATTATCCATCTTTAATGACCATGAAGTGCTTTCAGTAAACACAATGGTCAAATCATAATTGCTAAAGGTGACTTAAACTGTTCCTACCAAATACAATTTCCAGTGCATCACACATAGGTCATGCCACAAAATGATGTAGACAGCTAAAAAAGGTCAATGTTCTAACATTCACATATGCAACGTTAAAACTCCCTTGGCCCTCTCTAAGATCCAACGCTTAAATTGTCCATTTCTTCATACCCACAAGGGTAGAGAAAAGTATACATATGAGACTCAAGCTCCCCATCACAGCAGGAAAACAAATTGTCCTTCAGGGTCAGTGCTTCCTTTCAACACACCACACAGACATCTCTATTTGCTAAACATTAAAACCATTAAAACCACCCCACAGACTAATGAGTTAATGGCAGCAGATGCATGTACAGCAGCTAGAAACGAACACAAGTAGTCTCATCAGTATGAGATATTATGCAAGCCTCTAACCAATACCAAGACTAAAAGTTTCGCAAGTATCTTCCTCCATTTGATGCCTAAAAGGTGGAAGACAAGTTGTGAATCTGTAATAACTGCAGGTCAAGTTATTCATAAGTCATAAGCTAACATGAAAGACCTCAATTATTGAGGGAAAATTACATCAAAAGAATTTTCTTTTTCCATGGAAAATATATCAACATGAACCTATAAATTAATAGTACAGTTGCTGCTACTATCTGTACTAGATCTAAGACAGTCTATTATTTATTTTGGATAAGAGAAGAAATCATTAGATATAAAGAAAAAGCAGATGAGCCATCATTTTAGAAAAAGACAGGGTGAATGCATTTTTATATCTAATCACTCTAAATAATAGAAGCTATCAAGCAATAGTATTTATTTGCCTATATTGGCAGTATTATTAGATTTTGAAAACAGCTCAGAGAGGTTAATGCATGCTCCACATCTGTGCATATCACAGGTTATAACTACCAGGATAATAATCCAGGCAAAAGCATATATCAATTAAACTAAAGCAATAATGAGGGGGAAAGGAAGTAAGGAGTTGAGAATTAAACCAACACAATAATGAAGTAATCTTTAGCAAATGATAACATTTAAATTGCTTGTAATTGAACTTAAAGAAACAATATTACCAACTTATTTGCCTAAATCAAGCTGAATAAGAAACGAACACAGGCCTAACCTAACTAGTTAACATACTGAATATCAAGAATATACATGAGAAAATGAACTAAGCACTCAATGCAATGCAATGCAAACACTTATAAAAGAGAGGGGGAGAGGCAATTGCTAGAAATATCTCCATTCTACAAACAAAGAAGCCTCGCTTCCTGGATTGCTGAAAACGAAGGATTCTATGCATAATCAAATCACAAAGAGGATAAGGTGAAACTCACCAGCTCGCAATTTGAGTAATGAATCCAACAAGTTAGTTCGAGAGACCAAAGTGCATCTGGCAATAAATAAATGGAACAGAGAAAAAGAAAACAAAGTGAGATTCATCTAAGTCGGTCAAAAGGAAACAACGTGGTGAGATGCGAAAGGAGCATCAGCAAGCAAAGACAACTAACAAAGAAAGGATAATATAATATTAACCAGAACATGGAGCTAAGATGAGAAGCACATGCCGCAAAACCTTACACATCCATCTTAGATCCAATCATACAGACCTAATATATAATTTTTTTAAAAAAAAATAAAGGATAATTTAAAAAAAAATATTATCCAAAACAAAAATGCCCATCTGGTTGGAAACCGAGAAAACGAAGGAAAATGGGAGAAAGACTGAAAATTTAACTTCAAGCAACAAAGTACAGCCAACTGGGTATCTCCTCCCTCAATTGTCAGTTAAAAAAAATAGGTTACCAAAATTTAAGAATTACTACAATGTTATATATATGAATCGAAAATTGAAAAACAAATCCCGAAGAAAAAGAAGCGAAAATTGAAATGCAAGACAAGATATGTGAGAAGAGAGGATAGAGGGATAATGGTCGTACCGGACGGCTACGAAGAAATTGAGAAAAAAGTGGAAATGGGAAAAAGGAAAACGAAGCGAATTTAAAGAGAGAAAGAGATAGAGAGAGAGGAATAAGGTTCTCTAGCAAAGGATCGAAAGCAAAGGCGATGGAATCGAGAGGGAAATGGAAGGGGAGGGAAGTTTCTCTCTCATAACACAATCTGCTGTTTTTTAGAGAGAGAGAGAAAACTTGAGAATCGCGGAGTTAGAGTCATTTCTACGCTACACCCAACCCCTTTCCCTTCTCTTGCCTTGCTTCCTTCTAACACTGTAGGACACACACAACGCCCTGCTCACCCACCACGCGCATCTGAGGCGAGTGAAGTCAACGCTCTGCGGTAACTGATGAACCATGAACTTATGACGTAGCAGAAAGTGCGCCTTCACGTGCTCCGCTTCCCAACACCCACGTACCAGAAGCATCAAGCATATTCCATAAATTCCATTTTCTTCATCAATTTACTCTTTATGAAAGAAAAGAAAAACTATATGTATTGTAAAAATACTAGTAGTGTATTTACCGTTAATATAAGTTGTATTGAATTATTGTAAGATAAGATTGGCCTAACTCAACATGTGTTGTGTTTGTATAAGTATATACAGCTATGTCTAAGCTGAATGTAATAATAAAACAAAAATGAGAGCATTTAATTCAATATAGCCACGGGGTTTTGTTTACTAATTTGTGTATTCAGTTTTTAAATCCAACAGCTGTGTTTTTAGACGTCTAAATTCAGCAACTTTAAGGGGAATTTTTAGTATTAGTCAATCCAATGAAAATGGAGAGCACCTCACGGAACTTCAGCAGTGTTGTCATCGTGGCGTTTGCATGGACTCATGAAGAGGATTTTGTTTTTTGGTTGAAAAAAAAAGTTTATTGGTCTTTCATGAAGCGGATTAACCTGTATGTATAATGATCTTTCTCCATGGCTCCGGAAAGAGTTTTTTACTTATTGGGTCATGTAGGGAAATTTCTTCAGACCAAAAAAAGTATTGCATGATCAAAAAGCCATTTCAAAATGTATTATTGACTTTGGTAAGCCAGCTAAAAGCTGAAATTATTTCAGACTATAAGTTTATCATCAATCACATTCACTTATCATTATTTAATAATTAATAATGTCTTTGTATGTCATTTTACCATTTTTAGCTAGTTTTATCAAACACCTTCAATCAAATCAGCTAGTTTTTTTAACTTTTAACTAGTTTTACCAAACACACTCTAATTTTTTTTATGTTAATCACATGTATCTCCTATTACCGAGGCAATCTTATTTGGCACTTAATCACAGTTAAGGCTCCTTACCTATATTTAGTGGGATCGGACCCGGGAAATCTTCCCACAATCTCAGCTCACGTTGTCAATTAAGTCACACCTCTTTGATCATTATGGACTAATTTTGAAACTAAACTGAGTTGTTAGTCAACCCAAACATAAACTATCTTTTTTGTTATGTAAGTGGCTTAAAACATAAAAATTAAAAATCGACTAATTTTGAAATTAAATTGAGTTGTTTGGGTTTTTGTCAACCCAAACATAAAAATTAAAAATGAAAGTGGCCATAAAAATAAAACCATACGTTACATCCGTCAAAACTTAATTGTGTTTTTTAATAAGGAAGTAGTACGTTATTGTGATTTTTGCAAATAATTGTGGTTGTTTCTACACAAGTATTATTAATTAAATATTCATGACCAAAATATTACAGTATCTAAATTTCACAAAAATGTTATAAATACCATATTGTTAACATGTCGCTCTAGCTTGTTTTGGTCTTTTCCTACCACCAACGAGCTAGCTAGAGGCTAGAGCAACCGAAAGCTAATGTGAGTTTGTAACTACCATGGGTTTAGGAGCACCGTAGAACTTTTACATGCTCTGGATTTTGACATCAACTCACCTGAAAGATCTAGTAACTCGGTTTTTTCTTTCAAAATCTCTTCACATTTCTGGTTGATACTTGCGTGTGGTAACAACTAACAACTAACAAGTATTAAGTACTGTAAACGTATTTATCGTCAAATTGATAAACTTGCAAAAATATAGAGGGCGCTCCCTATTTTTAGCTACAATCCTATAACAAATGAATAGAAGGTTTACTTGTGTTTGAGCAAAGAACAATTTTTTTATTCTAAAGATACAAGAGTCAATTTACAAAATACAAAATATTGTAGTTTCCTAAAAAAAAGTGCAGCAATTATATACAGTTCAATGCACCAAAAAAATCATTCAAAACTTCAACTTACATTGTTGCTCTAATAGCATAGATAGTACAAAACATTTGTACAGAGAATATTGCTTGCGGCAGCCCCTTTCATGACTATGTATTAGCAACCACTTTGCCATACTTGTGATTGAAGAAATTCCATACAAGAACAGTTACATGAACATGAGCTCCTGTGTCTTGATAGGAACAAGTGAGTGTATAGCCAGATACTGCAATAACATTGCTTTACAAATGTAACTTGAAAAAGCTACAGCAGAAGCAATGTGACCAAACATTTCAGCACCAAATGACCAACTGTACAGTCATTGCAATCTCCAGGTGGGTGAATTCTCCACTTCCCCCTTACACTCATAAGATCCATTAAGAGGTATTCCTTCTTCATGTTTAGCATAAAGGTGAAAATTTAGCTCTGTGGAACTCTTGAGAGTGCAATCTTAATTTCTCTTTTGATGAACCTACCTTCAGCATGGAATCAAATCAACATGGGGGGCTAATATATGAGGTGATTGAGATAAACAAAGCAGTGAGACTTGTGAGGTCCAAGTGTCCAACTCCAGTAGATATCTGCAAGCCCATTAACCTTTTCCTGGATATTCCACCAGTGTAAACCCAAGATGTGTATGAATTAACTTAAGAAAATAGAGCATGAATTTGACCTTCTCAATGCCAATATATGAGGTGGTTGAGACTTGAGAGTACTTAAAACCGTAAGATACTATGTGTAGAAGCAGGACTTAAGGGAGGTACAAATGGTCTCCTTAGAAATAGATGATCCAATAGCTGGGCTGCAGTTGGGCGTTTATTTGGGTTTACTTGTAAGCATTTAAGAATGAAATCTTGGGCATCTCTAGATAAAGATTCCGGAATAGGTGGAGGTTCACCCCTGCCAATCCGAAATAATGCTTGCATCTGTTTTGACAAAAAAAAAATGTATATATCATCACCAGTTATCCAATTTCAAAGGGAAGTCCAGTTTATCTAGCTTAATGGTTCTAGACTCTTAGTATCCGGCTAAACTAAAATCTTGAATATTCATAAAGGTAAATCCAAGGAGTGGAAAAGCAAAAACAACAGATGATAAAATCCATTTTCTGTGATAAATTAATCAAGGAAAATAGGAAAGTAACAAACTTAAGATAAAGAAAGATGATATAGAAGTGTTACATACTCCTTCCAATTCAGAGTAAGGAGGCTGCCTTGTCAACATCTCTAAAACTGTACACCCTAAGCTCCATATATCAGCTGCTAGCCCATAACCTTGGTTCTTTAAGTTAACAACCTATTGTCAAACAATGCGAAGTTAAACCAGTCACCTTGAAAAGCTCACTTGTATAACAATTCATATGTAACTTTATTGAGACATTTCCGGTAAATTACAAAAGGGAGTAAAACAACCGTTTCAAGATTCTGAATCTGCACTCTGGAACAATAAAATCAATGGGAGCATATATGGCAGTAGACTAATTTATGGATAGTTGAATTTTACATTCATACAGCAACATTTGGGATACGTATTACAGACTAACAGAATTAGACAGCCATATTATTTCATTCCACTTCATCTCTTTGAAGGAATTACTTCAAACAACTAATACAAGAGCAGAGACAAACCTCAGGAGCCATCCAGTATGGGGAGCCTTTGCTTGATTTAACATCATTCATTTTTGTTGCCTGAGAAGGTTAAAGAGCCAAAAATATAAATTATATAATTTCAAGCAGCCAGCATATGGACTGTGAATTGATAACACAATGAAAAGAGAAATTCAGTTTTGTTGAAGAAGGCTTACCTTTGCCAACCCAAAATCTGCAAGCTTGACTGCCCCACTTACATCAACCAGTATATTAGCACACTTGATATCCCTTTAAAATTGAATATTTGGATTAAAAAATTGAGAATGTAGCAAGTCAATGTAAATTCAAGATATATCAGAAATCAATTTCCAAACACTGCACCCAACTTTCATCTTTCACAATAATTCAAAGTTAAAAGCATTTTTCACTATCCAAATAAAATTTGTTAAGACAAACTCATCTTCCCAGGCAGGGAATCATATTCCAGATTTGGTTTCTTAAAAATTTTCTTGACATATCTATCTGTGCAAATAAAGTTATAACATGCCCTCTAATATAAGAAACTGCAATACTATAATAGGAAACCACGGATAGATTACTGACTTGTTAAATAAATATCAGGACTTCAGTTAAGAAATATTCCCTTGGTCCTAAAATGAAACTGAGACCCTTGATGAGTATTAATAGCATAATTCTGATTCTCTTGTTCATAATTCATATTTGAGTCGCCTTAGTGGTAGGGTTCAAAACTTACAAGAAATCAGGTTTTAAGTTAACCAAATCATTTATATAACTATTGAAGTTAAAGGCCTTATAAATAAGAAAGGAGAGAAGAGAAAGAATGAAGACTTTGAATTATGAATATATTGTTCTTGTAATGTGATACAAAAGACCATGCACTAATCCTTTATCTATACTAATACAAGACTCCAAATCCTAATCAAAATTATCAAATAGGGAAACTAATAATGATGACTACTAGACTAATAATCCTCCTGAAATAAGGGAACAAATCATGATAAATACTAAGAAATATGGAAATTAATCATAAGAGATAATTTAAGATACTCTAAGATAAAATCAGCTGTTATAAGCTATTTTCCATATAATCTAACACTCCCCCTCAAGCTAAAGCTTACTAAGCTTTAAGCTTGTTACAAATATATCCTTTCAACAAATAAGAAAATCAAACAATAAAATTTTAGACTGTAGATCCATGGGGAATGGTTGATTTCTTAGGGATAACCACAGGGCTGGGATGCATCTAGGATAGCCGTAGGGCAAAGCTGATTTCTCTGGAACTGCCATGGGGCCAGGCTGCATCCGGGATTGCAACAAGGCTAGGATGATTCTCCAGGACTGATGAAAGGGTCATGGGAGTTTCTGGATGCCATGGCAGCAGAGAGGATGCCGAAACACGCATCAAACAGCAAGCAGAAAGGTCAGTAGAGGAGATTTGAGCAACCAAAGCCCAGCTGACAGGTCCCACAAGGGAGCAGCCACGCGAGGCTAAAAGTTGATGTGTGAGGATTAGGGTTCTGACATTGTTTTGGTGCTTGTAGGTGTGTTAGAGAGCTGCTGGCCCTGAAACTGCAGGGGTAGGCAGAACTGAGGAAGGTGTGTTTAATGGTGATGTCGCCAGGTAGAGAAGTCACCGGAAAATTTTTCAGCAACGGGGTGGCTGGGAAAGTTGTCTGAACACACCAGAAGAGACTACACGATGGAGGAGATGGATGGCGGCGACGGCAGTTGGACAGTGGTAGCAGCAGCTGAAAAAAGAGGTCTTTAACCTGCCAGAATGAGAACATGCCAGTGGAGATGGCCAGAAAACCGGTTCATAATCATATCATGCCGGAGGGACAACACAGAAAGCGAGACAGGAAACCAGAGATGCTACCCATAAAAAGCCTGAGGTGGCTGGAAAATGCACGACAGAGGAGATCAAAAAACAAAGAGAAACACAGGTATTAACTGTTAAGGCTTGCTGGAGATATCACGACAACATACTGAAAAATAGCAACTAACAAAGAGAAAGCTTTGGAGAGAATGACATTATTACAACAGAGTTCCAAACTCAGAAGCAGAATAATGATAAGACAAGACATGGTGGATGACACTTCTCTTTAGATAAGGAAGGAGAGAAGATAAAGAATAAATATTTTGAATTATGAATATATGGTTCCTGTGATGTGATACAAAAGACCAAGCACTAATCCTTATCTATATTAATACAAGACTCCAAATAGTAATCAAATAGATAAACTAATAATGACGATTATTGGACTAATAATTTTATATAAATAAGGAAATAAATCATGATAATTACTAAGAAATACAGAAACTAATCCTAAGAGGTAATTTAAGATACTCAAAGATAAAATCAAGATATTATAAGATATTTTCCATATCATCTAACAATAACAAAAAGGTCATGTTAGTTCCTAAAGATAATAAGATATCCTATTTCATTTTTTAAATTTCAAATCATTAAATGAGGCTGAATGAAGGTTCAGTTCTTAAATTTCTCATTTTATAAAATTTGAGGATATTTCTGAAGTAAACCATCATATCTTTACAAAATCTACAAGCAGCTATGAAAATGCATAATATATCAGTTGTTACCTCCAATATGGAACCCAAATAAGAATTTAAAATCTCCATGACCTCTTTTTAATATCCGCAAACTCATGAATTAACAAGTCCCACATGGGTTCTCAAATTCTCATAAAATAAACAACATTCGATGAAACCAAGGTTTATTTATAAAAAAAAGAAAAGAAAAGAAAAGAAAAAAAATAAAAAGAAAAGGGTCAATTAGTTGCAAATTAGTGGGAAAAAGCATTTGTTGTTGTTGTTGGTGCTGCTGCAAATTAAAATGAATGCACGAGAAGTCGAGAACATAAACTGCACACCTAAAATATACGGTGAAACTTGACATGAAAGGCGCTATACTTAATAAGCTCCAAAGTATAGAAGCTGGATTTCTAAATTTCATAGTCATAACTTTGAAAGGTATCCATTATCATCCAGCTTCTACCCGGTATAAAATTCCAGGTTAATGCACACACAGACTGCACTTGTGAAATGTGAAGAAACCCTATGTTTCCCTCTATAACATTAATAATGAAACAAAAATCCCCTGACCCTTCAGAACGAATCCCTGTAACATCATCAATCAAACCAGCTAACTACCTCATGGAACTCATTCAAATAAAATTGTTGTTATTATCATAGGCACAGTCATTGTATAGAAAATTCACTCATGTTACCTGTGGACCACATTACGATCATGAAGATACTTCAAGCCATTTAAAATCTGCCTTGTGTATGCAGAAACTTGAGAATCATTTAAGCGGTACTTTTGATAGAGACTGGCCAATGACCCTTTTGACACAAGCTCAAGGAAGATATATAGTGTACTTTCGTCCTAGGAAGTTCAAGATATAAATATAAATAACAAAGAAAATAAGATAAAATCACTAGAAATGCAATTGCTGTTAGGTAAATAAAACCAAACAAAAAAAACAAACAATTGAGTAAATCCTTAATTTCGTCCTCAAAAAAAATTTGGTGCAAATGGTCTTCAAAAGATTAGTGACGACAAATTGGCCCACCAATGAAATTTGATCATTGCATGACATCAATTTGGTTCTAGAAACAATAACTTTTGGACAATTTTGTTTTTAAAAAATTATGATTTGAGGAGTATAATGGGAATTTACTAAAAAATAATTCAAAGGGTGGATTCTAAACAATGACTTATGACTTTTCTATTTTGTTGCACTAAATTTAGGATCCCAAAGGAATAGTTTTATCAATTTTATCATCTAAACAGCCCAAGTATGAATCATTTAACCTTCCAATAACTCAATGATATTCCATTACATCCTTTTATAAAAAAAAAAGAATATATCATTTCCTCTTCCCATATACGCCACAGTAAATAAAAAACAATATTAACTTAGGATTGCCATAATTTACAAGATTCTCAATCAACAAAGTGATTTTCAGCAGAATAAAAGCTTTAAACATGTGAAATGCTTATTTTAGTTTCCCCAGTCCTGAAAATGTAGTTATTCTTCCTAGAATATCATATTCTGGCAGAATGGAAGAGATCTGCACACTAGATTACAGCATACCTTGTCTGAGCCAAAATATCGAACTATGTTCTCATGTTGAAACCGGCTCAACAGAGATATTTCCTGAAAGGGAGGCCACAAATATTATACATAAAAAATACTGCAACATAAGATGTAATTAACAAATCACAAGCTTTAATGATGAAGACTAAGTCCTCCCACCTGCTGAAGTTGGAGAATGCTCTGTTTTGCCTGGATACCTTCATCCAGCAAAGACACCTCCTTTACCGCAAAAAAGAATCCATCACTGCAAGAAATTAAAGTGCATAGTACCTTTGTCAAAACAGGGCAAAGTATAAAGCTAAAAATGGATGACTTAATGGTCTGTTTGAAACAAGCTTGATATCAAATAGTTTGACACTTGTGTTATATCAGCTATGGATACAGAAGACTTCCATAACCGTAGCTGCCACAAATAAAATTTGCACAACAAATACATGGAAGATTCCATTTAAATCAACTTTCCAATATCTTTAACTCCTAGTCTCCTACGATATATTCCAAACCGTCTCCTCTTTCTTAATTTTTTTAGCACATAGTCGTGGTTTCTCTTATGTCAACTATGAAAAATCACATCTAATAGACTATTTCCTGCTCTCAGCCACAAAATGAGGTAAATCCAAAGGCCCATTAGCAGACCAATCTATATCAAGTTATAACTTTTTGAAAGTTGGCCAACTGATTATAGAATGTTTAGTAATAGCTAAGTTAAACCAAAGATGTCTCTCGGTGATTAGTTACTGTACAATTGACATAATATTCTTGAAAGTCAAAAATACTTCTAACATACAAATCCATTCTTCTTATAGAGCACCTGTTGAAGCTGTCAAGTATCAACCTAAGTCCATGCTTTAGACACTGTAATAATTTTACAGACAAAAGCTTTTATATTTGAGCCTACAGAATAAATAGCTCTTACAAAAATTTGATCGCAACATTCATCAAAGGGGCAGACTTTTCCTTAGTACTTGAGTCTTGCCTAAGGTGAATAACTAGTGGTTGTAAACTAGAGAAACGTGTGGGTTTATAACCAGATAACATTATCTAACTAGTATGCATTCCATGGAAAATGAATGCTGCAATGAGAACAAAGTTTTAGTTGAATCACATACAAACACCAACTACTTAAATCACGTTAGTAAGTGTAATGAAAATCAGGTAATCAGGGTTTCCTTCAAACTGCAAGCTAGTTAAAACAACACACAAATAACTAACTCCAACCGGGTCAGGTTTTAGAACATGGGTACAAATATGCAAGTTTTCACCTAATTCATCAAGGAACTAACCAATCAAAGAGTCAATTAAAAGAGAAAAAAGGAAACAAAAAAGGGAAAACACGCACTCCGTGAAGCCTTCATACACCGTTCCAAAGGACCCCTTTCCCAAAATGTCACCCTTTTGCCACGAGGAGAAAGTTCGTCTAAACCAATCATTTGAAGAAACATAACAAACAAGCTCATCAGCCAAGCCAGAACCAGAACAAGAACAAGCCCTCTCACCACCAACATCACTATCATCATCATGGGATGTAGTGAACGAACCAGAATCAGTAAAAAGCACACTCCTTTCCCCATTTCTCAGCCGACCCACAACACCCCTAACATCATGCTCACCCGAAGATGAAGGAGAATCAACAACACGAACACCAACACCAATAGCATCAGTATCATGTTGGGGTGCAGCAAAAGACATCGTGGAATTCCAAGTAGAACTAACCCCATCAACAATTGGACTCAAAATCGCCGAGGGTGGAACTGGAACTAAAAGGGGAGGCCTAACACCCTTGATCCCTCCTCCTCCACCAACCCCATCTCCATTCTCAGGCTTAAGCTTCACCTTAAGCTTCATGTTCGAGTGTTCCCCTTCAAAGGTACCATTTTTGAAGTCAGCGTGAGAAGTAGTGGTTTCCAATTTGGGTGGAACATCAGAGGAAGCAAAGCGAGCCTTTCGGGCTTCCCAATCTGCAGTTGGGATAGCAAAGTCTTCGGGTCCAGAAAGGCCCAAGCTCTGAAAGATGCGGTCGAATTCGCCGTCGATACCCATCACGCGAAGACTGGTTTGCTGCTCGGAACGGAAGGAAGGAGTAGGTGAAGGGATACAGGGAGAAGGGGGTTGGTAATCGATGTTCTTCTTAGCATTCACTCGCTGCAAGCGTGGCTGCTTCTTCGTCTTCCACTTCCACTCCATTGCTTCCTTTGCTTTGCTGTGCTTCTCTTGGTGATGTTACTGTCTGGTTTTGCTGTGCTTCTCCGATGGCTGGTGGAAATAGGAAGGAATGTGCTTAGCTGTTCCCTTTGCATTAACTGCGAAAATAAATTTATCATTTTTATTTTGACCAGAAAATAAATATCACTTTTTATTACTGTGATTTATTTTATTGTGTTTAGTTTGTTAGTGGAAGTCGTGGAAAATGCTGACCAATGTCGTTAACAGACTCCTTTAGAGTAATAAAAATATTTTAATTGCACTTTTGATACAACTAATTTAAATTATATGTAATTTTGGTTATTTCAGTTTTTTTAAATAAAATAAAATTAAGTTCCGTTATTTTTAAAATTGAGATATGAAATCATCTTTAATGTTCAAAAGTGTAAATAAAAATAAAAAATTGATAAAATTTTAAATATTTTATAAGAGGTGGAACTATAGTTTAAAGAGGAAAAAAATTAGGATTTTTTATTTTAGATAAAATTTGATTTTTTGATTGGTAAGTTTTGAATTCAAGAAGATTTAAAATGATATAATCAATTCAATTTGTGAAAAATGTTAATTGATAAGTGAGAATTTGAGTGTAAAATCCTAGCTCTAATTAAGGTATTACATTTTCTTTTCTTAACATGAAATCTTACATCATTCAAAACAAGAAAATATAGAAGCTCTAAAAAGAAATATAGATATTCTTCAACGAAATGTATATTCATGATTAGAGTACAACTTACAAAATTCCATACTTTCTAAACCTCAACTTAAATAATACAACTGATAATTCCAAGAGTATAATCCTAAAGGAATTCTAGTAATTTCCCAGTAACATTGATCCGACTAGACTACTGCTTTGTTCTCATCCTCGACGTGATGAAACAGAAATACCATGAGCTTCCCTCATACTTCAACACCCAAGAAAATAAAAGAAAAAGTAATAACAGAAAGGTAGTGAGAAACATACCGCACAAATGTACAAATAGTATACTACAGCTTGGTAGAATATAGACTCAAGTAAAAGTACACCAGTAATCCAAATAGTCAAACGGCGACAAATGAAATTATAATGCAATGCAATGCATATATAAAGTCTTATGTAAGCATATGTCATTATATCTATTTCCACTTGTCATTCATGTATTCATGTGGGCCTAATCTAATTCATTAACATGTGTACCATAGAAGGTCAACACCTTTTAACCCTTCGATATATGATTAGGAGTTAGAGTTCCCTACTATCCATGGTACTTAGAGCATTCCAGCTCAAAAATATTTTCATTCATAAGGCCTTAAAATAGAAATTCTGGAACAGTCTCCACTGATCTAATAACATCAAGTTCCGGTTAGGGTAATCATGTTCGAGCACTTGGGATCCAGCAACAGGTGGCGATCATATGTCATTGGCGGCCCCATAAAACACATCATACCCCCAAGACTTGTCACTACTGAGTGACCTCTAAGTCGCTACTCTATGTTTCACATCGTACCGAGTGGTATCCTAGTTCTTCCTTAGGTCAAAAATTTTGGAAGCCATGCAATTGTGATGCATGAATTCATCCAAGTCATTTCAAATATATTATATCTTAGCTTATAGCTTTTATCAATCATACCTTACTCAAAAGGGTTCCATCATAACTTTGATGAACCTTAATTGCTCTCACTTAGCAAATCATCATCTAACCAAATTACAAATCTTATCATATACCATCCATTCACAAATCAAGGCTCAAGGCATTCCAAGACAGTAGTCTTTCACAAAGCATGTTTTATGTTCATAAGGTTAGATTTTTCCATATATGGCCTTATAGGCCATTGTCATCACTTTTATCATTTTCGACCTTTAAAGTAGTAATTTTCATTATTTACTTTAAAATATAGCTTGAAATGTTAAAGTCTTATGGATATAGGATTTCCCTAGAATTTCTCTAAAATTCATGGCTTAATAAGCTAAATGTAGTTTTTTTATGTGATTTCTCAAACTTTTAGTGTTTAACTATAACTTTCTTTAACTAAATCTATTTTCAACCATCAATTCATATTGCAATACCTTGCCATCAACAAATTACTCACGGGTAAATTCTGAAGGCAATTCCAAATTTCAACCATTCATAGTTGGCCTTCTAAGCATTTGTGTTCAAAGTTGTAATCATGACTTTCATAGTTCTCTTCCTTTCCTTTTCGTTACTCAGTATTCATAACTCCAAATGCTATTATTTATTTCTAAATTAGTAGAGTCTTAATTACTAATATTTTGTCATAGGTCTTATCTAAAATTTCCATAAAGCTTATAGTTACTAAGTAATGGTATGTACTTTTTATGGAATTTGTCACAATTTGATTGTTTTAGCTTTCTAAGCTTCACTGAACTTCTTAATTTTCCCTTTTCTAATCTTCATCATGTCTTTTAAACACTTTTCTTATTTCACTATACAAATAATGAATTACACTTGTCTTATAAGGTCATGATAAACTACTTAAGGAATTTCCTACCTAGCTAGTTTCTAGTTTAAGTTACCTAGAATTTCTTTTAGGTAAAAGTGTAGTCTTTGTTAGGCATATAGCATTATTATTCCTAAGGTAATTTATGTCACTTAGAGTAATTTAAAACTTCAAGTCTTTTATTTAAAAAGTTACAATAAATCCAAACTACATCTCTTTACCGAAACATAACTTAATATATTTAGTGTCTTATCTTAGTTAGCTTTTCTAAGATACTTTCTTTTCACCTTTTTATATTTTTCCAAACCAACCAAATATGTTCCTTATCTTCCAAACACAAACTTGACATACATGTGTCAAGGAAATAAAAAAAAATGCAAGTTTTCCTTAAAGTCATAATTATTTAGAATGTCCTTTTCACATTTTGGGTAATATTTGGTACCCTAAGTTGTATGTTTATTTTCATGGATTTTTTAAATTCTAAGCCAACCAATCAGATTTTGCAACATAAAAAACATCATCAACACAACCACAAAATAAAGAAATCTAGCCATATAAAAGTACACACAAAAATTCAATCCTAATAATCAAATCAAAATCACCTACCCTAAGGTTTGATTTCCCAACTTTTGTCAACAATTACAACAAAAAACAACCAACAAATGTAACTTCACAATTTCATTTCCTTCTCAAACATATAAAACCGAGACCACAGAGAGAAGAAGAACAATTTACATTCCAAGAAAATCAAAGAAAAACAAAGAGAACAATTGGAGCAAGAGGACTCATTCCATGTACTAAGTCATATTCTACTTGGTAAAGCTCTTGAAAATCTTCCTCCCTTAAGCTCCAAAAACAATAGTTGCTCCTCTCCATAAGATAGCAAGAGATCCTTCCACAAAATCCAAATCAAAAGCTCTTGGAAGATTTTTAGAATTAGGATTCAAAGATGGAACTCTAATTCTAAGAAAATGAAAGAGATTTGGAGAGGGGAGGGAGAGAATTTTCATTCATAATGAGGAAAATAAGAAGGAAAATGATGGTTTGGGGAATTTATTATAAAGGAATGGATACTTAGGATTTATTCTTAAAATAAAAGTTATAGATCAAAGACTTAGAAATTTTTAGGATTTAAAATCTCAAATAACTAAAATAATTTAATTTGGTCAATGGCTTGAAGAAAAAGCTAGAGGATAACCCTGTTTTGATGTCAAGTTTCTACATCAACGGTGTAGATCCAACTCGGTTAAGTCAACAGATCCAATAGTTCATAATTTTTCTTTAAATAAATTAATAAAAGTTATTAATAATTACATTTAGTTACTCACTGTCACATTGGGCTAATTCAGTTTTTTTTTATAACTGAATTCTAGAAGAAATATTTGGTGGCTTGTTGGAGAAGATAAGGAAATGGCAGTGTTGTTATTTTACAACTTAAGTAGGGGCATTTCAGTCACTTTACCTTAAAAAATTATGAAAATTACCAAATAAATTTCCATCATCTAAAATAACACTCCTAAAATTATTTCCACTATATTTAGAGACTTCCACAAATTTTTCATAATTTTACACATTAATTTACATCGTGTAATCTTTTACAATCTAATAGGGACATTTTCGTCATATTAGGAAATTCAATTGAATAAATTCGAGAAAATTATCTAAAAATCATAAATATTATGAAAACAATATTTCCAACCAAAATTATATTTTCCTCAATATTTTTAAAATTTCCTTAATTATCATCTTGAGGAGGGTTCAAATTACACCGGTGTAAGTTACACTAAGTATTATACCGCTAATAACTACAATTCGAATATGTTTTTTATAAATCCAACCGTTGAATTGTGTTTATTCATCATCATTAATATATGTGTCAAATTTCGTAAAATTTTGACACTAATAACTTGATAATCAAATGATTGGATTTTTCATATATTTCAAATGTATATATAACGTTAATCTTGAGACATCTCAATGACATATAAAATAATTTCGGATTAATGTAAAATTTTATATGTATGATATATATGATAGTAACTTTCAATCCAACGGTGGATTATTTAATACAATGATCCGTTAAAAAATTATTCAGCGGTGTAACACTTAGTGTAACTTACACCGGTGTAATTTGAACCCTCCTCATCTTCTAATTACTGTTTTAATTATCTATCTAAGTAAAGAGAAATTGAATTAAAATGGGAGTACAAGAGTTACTCCAATCCGTACAAAGTTTTAATACATCAAAATAGAAAAAGACAAACTAAACCACCCAATGAAAATTATCAATTAAAATCCTAACATAGAATTCAAAGGAAAAAAATTATGTTACTCCAAAGCACCCGGGGATTCCAAAACGTGAAATTAAAACCAAACAGCCAATACCAAAGCCACGTAAAGCCAACATCACACAACCCTAATTGATATGATTTTCCTTTTGTAACCTCTCAAAAGCTACCAGCAATGAAATAAGTGGCTATAGGGACAGAGTCAAAGCTAGGAAAAACTGCACATTCAACACATAAACATGACAGCAGTAACATAGATTAAGCCATAATGGAGCATAATTTAGCACACTCTAGTAAAGACAGAACAACGTCATTGCAAAGCCAAGTAGCAGACCACACAACACCACATGACAACATCTCATGCACTCGGTTCTATGAAGACCAGTACCCTGTATAAGGATGCCAAAAAAACTCCCACAAAGTAAGTAATCTGCTGTATAAAATATGTTAAATCATCCAAATCAACAGAGGAAAGAATATGTTGTCACTAGACACCAATGAGCAGCAAAACTACTGCATAATGTAAGACACAACTCAACAAAAAATTGTAGCTATATCATGTGAATATAGAAACTATTCCAGGAAACCAGATCACATGTTAGGACACCACAGACAAACAAAAAAAATTAATACTAGCAACACACCACAGACAGACCACATGCTTTAATTATCTATTTATGTGTTAGTTTCTGTAATTCCCAGTTCTACCTTAAGAAAATTATTATATATCATGGATAGGTAATTTCAATCATTCCAAAGTGAATTATATTAATTTAGAATATAGATCTAACTTATATAATATAAATAATAAATTATACAGTTTTTGATTGTATAATTAACAGAAATAAATTGAGAAAAATGAGGGTGTTACATTGAGGATTTTAGGTAGAAGACAATTAAAAGAGGGACCAAATTTGCTTGATTTTGAAATTAAATGGACTTAATTTGATTGAAAAAAAATCTCGAGGGCCAAAATTGCACATAGTCCAAACCAGTGGGAACAAAATTGCAATTAAACCTAAAATAAATTTAAGTTAAATACTTTATTTTCTTAAAAATATAGTAAAATTTGATTTTGGTTCCTCTTTTATTTTTCTCTAGTTTAGATCCTTCATATTTTAAAACCACACAGTGTTATTCTCTCCGTTAATTATGTTTCGTTAAGTGATAACGTAGTAATGCTTCTTGCATATTTTCCTAGGAGTTTTCCTTCATATTTTTCTGTAGATTACAGAATTCATAAGAAATTTCTTGTAGGTTTTAAAATTTATAGGAAAATCCCTATGGATTTTTCTACAACAAAGTTGTGAACTTTCACATCAACATTTTTTGCAAAAAGATTAATGATTTTTGGAAATTTACTGTAAATATTTTTTCAAAGAAAAATTCACACGTAGATTATTGTGAATTTTTATTTGAGTAAAGCTGTAGAATAACTAGCAACGTGACTTAATGAAGTATAGTTAAAAATGAGGACTTAAAGCACGCGGTTTAAAAAAAGGATCAATACCAAAGATAAAATAAAAGAAGGATCAAAATTAATTTCTATTATATTTTCAAGACCAAAAAATATATTTAACCAAAAATGTGTTTATTTGTTATTTTTAATATCTACACTTTAATGACTTACGTTAAAAATATAAAAATAAAAATAAGATTATTTAGAGATGTACTTTTCTGAATGATATAATATCAAATTAAAACTATATGATCAACTATTAAGATTAAAAAAACATAATTTATTGTATATGTCTTGTTATATATGTTGCGAACTGCGGTTTTGTGCTGTTGATTGATGTTTTTCTAGTTACTAGTTTGACTATTAACATTCTATACATGTTGCTCTCATTTGTTGTTTGATGTTATTAGGAGCAAGTCTGATGGTCTCATCAATGTTGTTTGTTGCTTTGAATTTTATATCTTATACCTACTGGTGTTTATTGCTATTGATCTGGGTTTGCTTCAGTGTGCATGCTTGCCTTCCAAGCATCAATTGATTTATTTTGTTGATGATGTAATTACTATGATCATATTTCTCATCTGGATGGATGGCATTAATCAAGTCTATTGTTGTAGCCTCCCTGTTTGTTTACGTTTGTTGTTGTTGGTTTGTCGGTATTCATCATCAATTCTAGTCTCTTCTGTTGGATTCCACTGTAACTGGAATTTTTATATGTGTCTGGATATGCTTCTATATTTGTTTCTTATTCTTTTGCTTTATTTTTCCATTTTCATTTAACTTTGTAATTTTGAGTGTTATCTTCATTAATTGTTTCTATTGATGTCACTACAACATTTTCAATCTATTGCAACGCCTGAAAACCATACTTTAAAATAAAATAAATTGTTGCCTTACTTTACCGCAAGGGTTTTTTAAATGTTGTAGTCTAAGACGAAGTCTATTCTTTAGACAACTGTTTTTTCTTTTTTTGATAATGTAGACAACGGTTTTTTCAAAGAAAAGACAATAATACATCAAAATTGTTGTCATTACTTTAGTTTATGCAACGGTTTTGAAATTTAAAAAAGACAACGATTTTGGTCCATTATCATTAATGGCAACGTTTTTTAACCGTAGTTTTTATTGGCTACGGTTTTAGTCGTTGTCAGTCATGAGAATGATTTTAAATCTCTTATTATTTTAGGCAACAATTTTGGACCATAACTATGCTATAAGCAACCATTTTTATATTGTACGTGGTTATTAAAGAGTACTAAATAATCGTTGTTGTACATTTGAGATGAACATTTGCATTTTTTTGAAGAAGATATATATAACAAGTTTCTTTTATTTGGAAATGGTTTTAATATTAAACCATGACAATTTTATATTGGGAAACAATTTTCACAACAAATATTGACAATGCTTTTTTTTGCCTTTTTTTCTAATTTATTTTGCACCTGTTAATTAAAAATAAAAGACAAAGCAATGAGTCATTCATCACTAGTAAGTTGTCATGCAACCTAACTAAAGTAGTTCACAAAAAGCAATGTAGTAAGGTATCCGCATTTCACTACTCACAAAAAAAATGTAATCCAACATAAGAGTTCATAAAACTAATTTAAATCATGAAGGCGTATCTTCATTTTATTTCACTAGGAAGTTGCCAACCAACTTAAGTAAAGATTCACAAAAAACAATGTAGTCAATTATACATCTTTTACTATTCACCAAAATAATAATGTAATCGAATACAAAAGTCCATGATAGTAATAAACCGTCAAAGCATGTCTTCATCTTCTTCCACTTCCAAATTCCCAAGTAATTGATACTCATCCATTTGATTTGAGACATTGATAAAAAAAATTACATGTACCATCAATGCAAATCAATTGTCAACCCAAACCTAAACCAATGTCACAATAATTCTTTAATTTCTCACATATATGAAAGTTCAATATATTATAAAGAAAGATAGAGCAATAAAATAAATAGTATCACTACAAAACAATGTAATCAATTGTCCACCTTTCACTACACACCAAAATAACAATTAATGTAATCCAACAAAAGAGTTCATAAAACTAATAAATCATCAAGGCATGTCTTCTTTTTCTATCACTAGCATGTTGCCAAGCAACCTAAGTAAAGTACTACACAAAAAAATGTAGTCAATTATCTGTATTCCACTATTCAACAAAGTATAATAGTGTAATCCAACACAAAACGTTTATCATACTAAAAGAACATCAAGACATATCTTCATCTTCTTTTACTTCCAAATTATCAAACATGTTGGTAAGTTAAACATTATAAGGAAAGTAGAACAGTAAAATAGATCGTATCACAAAAAATAATGTTGTCAATTGTCCACCTTTCACTAGTCACCAAAATAATAATATGATCCAACACAAGAGTTCACATATAAAACTAATAAATCATCAAGACATGTCTTCATTTTCTTTCACAAGGAAATTGCCAACCAACTTAAGTAAAGATTCACAATAAACAATGTGGTCAATTATCCATCTTTCCATATTCACCAAAATAACACTATAATGCAACACAAAAGTCCATGATACTAATAAATCATCAAGACATATTTTCTTATTCTCTCACTAGCTAGTTGCCAAGCAACTTAAGTAGAGAGATTTTATTTGGGTTGGAGTACCTTTATTCCTTTTAATTCAATTTGCTTATAAAAAAATCTTAATAGTTAAATTTTCAATCATCAATTATCTTTACTTTATCTTTTGTTTAAACGAATCATCCAAAAAATTTAAGTTCTATATCTTTAACAACAACTCTAAAGATTAATGCAAATAACCCCTTTATTACACCTTTGGTAATTTAAAATATGAAAATGGTATCTTAGTGTAAGGTTAATAAAGTATGAGGCTTAAAAAAATATTCACAGTGTAATTATATTTATCACACCTTAAAAAGATAAGTGGAGATTAGAAATTTAGAACATGTGATTTGTCTATATTTATTATAAATGCTAAAAAAATCTGCCCAAGATATTAACAATTTTATGATTTTTTTTCTAAATATGTTTTTAGCAACAAGGCATTTTTGAAAGAGGGGTGAGTATTCAATATTATAATGAAAGGAGAATATTTTTATATAACAATATTAAACATTTTCAAGAATATTTTAGACACATCTAATATATTTGTAACATTTAAAAAATATCTAAGAAAAAATAATTCCCAAGAAATATAATTCATGAGTTAATTGATAATTTAATCCTTGCTTATCTTTAATTCCTAAAAGTGTTGGTCTATATAATTTAGTCCTTGAATGTATTAATTTACTACAATTTAATTCTTTTGAATACAAATTAGCTCCTAAAAGCATCTATATATATAATTGGATCCCTAAATGTGTTAATTTTATTCACTATTAATCACATCTACTCACACTTTTAAGGTGGAAGAACCAAAATGTGATTAAGGGTGTATTTGATTTAATTTTATTTTTTGTTTTTAAAAATTGTTTAGTAAAATAGTTTTTAAAAACTATTTTTTATAAATGAAATGATTTATTTACGGCATTTTTAACACAAAAATAGAAAAATTAAAAAACAAATTTTTAAAACATCGCAAAGTAGTTTCAGAATTTTATTTTTTAAAAACTAAAAAATAGTCACACTTTTCAAAATTGTCTATCAAACATGTTTTTCAATTTTCTGTTTTTAAAAACAATAAATAAACAAATCATAAGTTAACACATCATGGACCAAAACTATACATATACAAATAACATGCTTGGTTTAGTGTTGAAACGTGGTAAACTTACACTTCCAACGCTAGAAATAGTTGCGTTGAGGAATCCAAACTTGAGTTTATTAGATTAAGTTAACTAGTAATTTTTATTAGTTAACTATTATTCATTTTATTAGTTAACTCACATTTCCAACGCTTAGAAATAGTTCACGTGTGATTAAGTTTTTATTAAATTTTTATTGCAATAATTTTAGAATAATTCTTATTATTTTTATGATATTAAACTCTTTATTATCTTATATTACTCTATTGTTATTTTAAGTTTCTTATTATTAAAATATTTAATAATTTAAATTTTTACTATAGTATTGAGATTTAATTATAATGTATTAATAAAATAAAATGAGATTTTTCTAATGTTTATGAAAAATAGAGGATTTTATGTAATAAGTCAAAATCTATAAAAAGGTATATATTTTTGTTAATTCCACATAAAAAGGTTAGAGATTTAAGTGTAATATATTTATAAAATGGGAGATGTTTAATGTAGGATTTACAAATAAAGGAGGTTTTGTGTGTGTGTGTGTCTATATAGGGAGTAAATTGAATAGAGAGAAATATAAGTTGTGATAGGTGATGTGATGAAAAAAAATAGAGAAAAAAATGTGTTAGAAGAATTATTATATGTTTTTTGTGATATAAATTAAAGGGCTCTTTAAATAAGTCAATCATTGAATTTGGCAGCTCATGTCTTTAAATAAGTCAATCATACAGAGGGCTCTTTGGTACGATGTTTTTTTGTGTGGATGGATGGGAACGCAAGGGTGGAGGAAAGCGATCGGAAAGTAGGAGGCGTAAATGAATACAGTACGTGTCAAAGTAATAAACTCACTCTTATACACTTAATTTCAACGTGACAAAAACAATAGAATGATATAATATCTTTGATTAAAAGTGTATAAGAAAAAAAAATATCACATTATCATTGAATAAAGACATAATATATCAATTTCTGCTTGTCCGATGCTAGAATAGATTCAACGTAACGTAAAAGAAGAAGAAGAAGAAGAATATTCAATGTTATTTTTTTCTAAAAAGAAAATGAATTTAATATATGATATATCCACGGTTAAAATTATCTGGACTTAAATATCTTTTTTTATTTATGTAAAATATTTTTTTCATTTTAATTCCTATAAATTTTTTCTTTAGTTTTTATCTTCACAAAATCAAACTTTTATTAAATAAGCATTGGTTAATGTATATGAATGATGAGGTCATTATTATAGAATAAACTATACTTAGGTGGTATTATAATTGTTAATTACTAATTTTAAAAACCAAGTTTGTTACATATTATAAAGGCTTAAATATGTTTTTAGTCCCTATAAATATAGGTCATTTTGTTTTTAGTCCCCGTAAAAAAAATTGGTTTTTCATCCCTATAAAATTTTTAGTTTTCCATTTTGGTCCCTATCATTAACTTTAAGCTTATGTGGCTAACGGAGTGCCAAGTCATCCAGCCACATGTGATTTTTCTTCCAACTTAATTTTGTTTTTAGTCCCTATAAATATGGTCCTTTTGTTTTTAGTCCCTGTAATTTTTTTTTTGGATTTTCATCTCAATATCATCTCCATCCAACATCACAGTCTCCTTTTACTTCTTCTACTGCATTGTTACACTTGAAATTCTTGAACTCCTCATGGTGGGTTTAAGGAAATAAATTCTTTATGTATTCAATTATTTGAAATCTATAATTTTAAATTTGTCCACATTTTCGTCAACTGTTCACTTGTGGCCAATTCTTTTTTGTTCCCACGTGTCAAACTTTTTATCTTAAGTTAATCCCCACCCTAATTAAATTCTTAATAAAAATACTTAACAATGGACCAAATTCAATGTACTACAAAATTAGGTATAATTATTTCGTTTCATTTATAAATTTTTTGTACAAATATTAAAGTACAAAACATAAATATTAGACACAGAAAATGAAATATATCTACTTATTTAATTTTAAAAACTAAAATAGTAAAACGTTATCATATATTTATTATATATGATATTATAAATACTCCACTTAAATTATAATCCACTTCATAAAAAAGATAACAATTAACAAATGAATAAATTTTAAAAGAGGACGAAACTAATATACTATAATATTAAAAAAAACTAATATATTGTGAGGTAAAATTTAAATTAATTTTTTTTCTCTTGGGTACACAATGTTTATTATCATACCTTATCATTTCTTCAAATTATATTATTTGAGTTTCTTCATAACTGATAATAGTAATTTAATAGGTATACCTATTACCTTTATTTTTTTTTAAGTATTGTTTTATATATATATATATATATATATATATATATATATTCAGTTGAGCATGTTTTGAAAAGCCAAATATGTCTTAAATTATATTTATCACTTCCACTTTATATAATGAATTCAAGTGTATTGAAATTTCAAATAATTGAATACATAAAGAATTTATTTTCTTAAATTCACAATGAAGAGTTCGAGAATTTCAAGTGTAATAATACAGTAGAAGAAGTAAAAGGACACTGTGATATTGGATGAGGATGGGATTGAGGTGAAAAACAAAAAATATAGGGACTAAAAACAAAAGGACCATATTTATAGGGACTAAAAACAAAATTAAGCTGGAAGAAAAATCACATGTGGCAGGATAACGTGGCACTCCGTTAGCCACATAAGCTTAAAGTTGACGACAGGGACTAAAATGGCAAACAGAAAATTTTATAGGGATGAAAAACCAAATTTTTTTTATAGGGACTAAAAACATATTTAAGCCTATTATAAAAGCCAATTATCACTTATCTTTTTCCTTAAGATGTAAAACATATAACAACGATTTGAAACCGTTTTGAAACTATTGCACTATATGTTAGAATTTATTTTTTGGTCCAGATATATGTTTTGTTTTTTGGTCTATTCGATTCGGTCAAGATATATGTTTTTTTTTGTCAAAAGATCACAGATTCATTGAAAAAATGCCCAGCGGCACTTACAAGGCTTATAGAATGCTAAAATAAGAGTATTACAGCAATGCACTACAAATCAATAGAATAAACCAAGTATGCATACTCATAAAGTAATCAATTTAGCAATCCTACTAACAACAGAAAAAAAACCTCCTAATACATAATTCATGGAAAAAAGCCTTGGACTTTCCTTCCTCCTTTTCTTATTCCTTCCGGATCGGCACATGTCTAGCATTCACTCAAAGAAAAAATCACATCATCAGCGGCAACCATTCCGAGTAGATCAGTGTTGTTTGTGGTGAGAGTGCATAGAGGCAACAGATCTGGGTAGAAAAGTGTTGCACAATGCTAAGAGACTTTAACCGAAAATTTTGTAGGGAGGAGGGGTTAGAGATTATGGAGGTGGTGGACAGAAAAGAGGAGAGAGAAAGAGATGGGGAGAGGGAAGGAAGTAGATGGAAAAAAATAAAAAAAACTCTCACTAAAGAGAGAGATTAACCCACCTAATGTGAGTAGAAAACCCTCACATGAAGGGAGGAATCCCTCCCATGGAGGTAGGAAGCCCCCAAGGGGTGCTGATGCTGCGGCGACTAGGTTTCTGCAAGAGAGGGACGCTGGTCAAGATATATGTTAAAAATCTAAAAAAAACATCAATGTTTCAGTAAGAACTAATGCTTCAATAAGAACCCGACCCATAATACTATGTTTCCAACTGTCTCATTTTTTTTTGTATTGGATCTTACCTGAAAACTGAAATCAGAATCTTCGATGGAGATGTTCTATGGGCTATGGCTTTCAAATAGGATTCGTTTTCTGACAAAAAAAAGGAAAGAAAAGGAGCGGTTGCAATTCTTCCCTTTTTAAAAACTAACGTGTGTAGTAGAAATTTTTTTCTCTCCTCTATGTAGGAGTTCCCTCTTCCTTGTTTGGAGTAATCTCTCTCGACATGGGATCTTCATGAGCCTTTGACCTTCTCCTCTCAGCCTTAGATCTTTCTCTTGGGAACCATTTCCCTTTATGATCTTTAACTACCTTCAGTATCCCTCCATTTTCCACCTTTCCTTCCTATCCTTCTCCTTTTTCATCCTTTTATCTATCATTATTTTCCTTTTTACCTCTCAGCCTAATACCTGTTTAATTGTCTCTATCCCTACAAACTATGGAAACAGAGTCACCAAATCGTACTCATGTGATGTGTCTGGAAGAACTTGAAGTCCAGCTGGAAGATAATGGTGAAGAAGCCCTGAAGATTGCCAAACAAACTCTGGTTGATAAGATATTAACGGAAAAATGAAGAGCTGAATATTACAGACCTGGGTCCAAATGTTTATCTCTTTACTTTCTCAGATAAAAAAAATGGTAGGGAAAGGTTCTTGAAGAAGGACCCTGGTTTGTGATTGGTCATTTGTTAAGTTTACAAAATTGGATCCCAGAGGCTTCAGTTTCCGAAGTAAATTATGATTGGGTAGGTTTTTGGATCCAGCTCCATGGTATTCGGTTAGATAATGTCCACCAAAACTGCTACTAGAATAGCTGCTACCATTGGCAAACCCTAGACAGTGGAAAACCCTACGTCAATGGCCATCTAATCAGACCCTTCTATAGAGCGCGTGTCCTTGTGAACATAAGAAATCCTCTTGCAACAGGATGCTGGGTACCAAGAAAAGATCTTCCAAGAATTTAGGTTATGTTCATATATGAACGCCTTCAAGGCTTCTGTTACAAATGTGGAATTATTGGTCATGACAATAGAAGATGCATAAATGAACAAGCAATGATCCTTCCAGACCAAGATACAGTCCCACCCTGGGGGTACCCCCTACCAAGTCCATAACGACCATAATAGTAGAAAATCTGAACCATGTCAAGAAGCTTAGAGGTCAGACAGATGATGATGTGGAATTAAATGGAAATACAAAAAATCAGAATCAGCCGCCTCCTCAGTCTGACAGTGACCATGGTGGGAAGCAATCCCAAGGGCAGGGGACAGAGGGACAAGAATCAGGAAGGTATACCACAAACCAGCCCTTAGCTGCCTTTTCTGACCAGGTAGGTCCCACCAACCCAACTAAAAATTTGTCTTCACTAAAAATTATTTTCCATTTACCAAGTGATTCTGGTCTAGAATATTCAGGCCCTAACAACCACAGAACCCAATCCAACCCCTCTGGTAACTGGACGAACCCACCCTAAAATCACAAAGCCTCCTTAAACCAACACCCTAGGCCCACTACCCACAAACACCACCCATAATAAAACCAACACCCCCACTCTAATTGACCTTTCTAAAGCCCAATACAGACCTGGCCTTGGCCCAATGAATATTGACCTCTTAGACCTACAAAAAGAAGATATAGGACTGAAAGAACCCCAGATAATCATTGACTACCCGAGCCCCAAAATAAATGGTTCCAGCTCCTATTCAGTTCAAATCTGCCCAGAAATGTTAACGTGTAAACAAAAACTCTCCAACCTCAATGGGAATCAAATAAACCCCTCTAGAGTCAGTTGTCCAGACCAGCCTTCTGACCAATCCCACCACAATCCACATTCACCCACCGAGCCCAGAACACCTTATTGGGTGGAAATCCTCCCAAAAGAAGGTGAAGACAGGCCTGCTCCCACCCCCTTACCAAATTCCCAAATTCTCAATACTCTTTCAGTTGGGTTTCAAACAATTTTGTCCATAGCCCCTGTGCTTGGAAATAATAACAGTGGTACTAAAAGACACAGAAATGAAGAGGAGGATGAAGATGGGAAAAGCCACAAATTCCAGCAGAGGAAAATTTTGTCACTTCCCCCAATGGAAGGAACTCATCGAACTATCATGGCTGAGGAGGCGGGCCAATCCATTCCCCCCACTCAGCCATGAAAATCCTAAGTTGGAACTGTCAGGGTGTGGCTGCCATCGCGACAGTTATGGAGCTTATAGAGCTCTGCAAGATGCACATACCGACCATTATTTTCCTTATAGAAACCAGAGCTAACAGGGGCAGAATTGAGTCAATCCAGAGTTGAATTTTCACCAAAGTTTTTGTGTGGAAGCTAGAGGACTTGTCAGGAGGTTTGGCATTGTTGTGGGATAAATCTGTTGAGGTGGACGTTGAAGATCATGACCAGAACATGATTACAACTTTTATTATTATAAAAGAAAATGGTGAAAGGTGGACAAATACTTTTGTTTATGGTCATCCAATCCCTGCCCAAAGGAGACAATTTTGGGGACACTGGGAAAGGAATCACCTATCCAGCCTTATACCATGGTGTCTTATTGGAGACTTCAATGAATTGCTGTCTGAACATGAAAAAGAGGGACTCGGGCCATGTAATTTTCAAAAGGCTTAAATATCATTTTGGTCCCTACATTTTTTTCGTGTTTTTGGTTTTAGTCCCTGCCAACTTTTTTTTAAAATTTAGTCCCCACTTTTTCAAATGTATGTTATTTCAGTCCCTGCCAAATTTTGGTTTTAGTCCCTGCCAACTTTTTGTGTTTTTGGCAGGGACTAAATTGAGTACATTGTTAATTCGGTCCCTTAAAGTGTTGCTCGCTGTCAAGTTAGTCCCTGAATTGGCAGAAACTAAAAATTAGTCCCTAAAATTGTATTTCATCTGTCAAAGCAGTTCTTCTGTTAACAAAAACAAATCTTTCAGAGACAACTTTGATAGTGGTTTGTTAGTTTTAGCGACTTATTTGAACTTACATACTAAAATTTGAAGGATTAAAATGACAGTAAGTATCAACTTACAAGGACTAAATTATGCTTTTGTTAATAGAAGGACCACTTTGATGGATGAAATACAGTTTCAGGGACTGATTTTTAGTTTTTGCCAATTCAGGGACTAACTTGACAGCGAGCAACACTTTCAGGGACCAAATTGACGATTCACTCGACTAAATTTTAAAAAAAAAGTTGGCAGGGACTAAAACAAAAAACACGAAAAGTTGGCAGGGACTAAAACCAAAAGTGTCAGGGACTAAAAATAACATACATTTGAAAAAGTGGGGACTAAATTTTAAAAAAAGTTGGCAGGGACTAAAACCAAAAACACAAAAAAGTTGGTAGGGACTAAAATAACATACATTTGAAAAAGTGGGGACTAAATTTTTTTAAAAAAAGTTGGCAGGGACTAAAACCAAAAACGCGAAAAAATGTAGGGACCAAAATGATATTTAAGCCTTTTCAAAATATGAAACTGTTTCAGGACTTTATTCAAAATGTCAATCTCCTGGACCTGGCCTTAAAAGGAAATAGATTCACCTGGTTTAGTAATCCTCGTCGGGGTGTCATTATTCGAGAGAAATTGGATAGAGTTTTAGTGAATTGGGTTTGGCTTTCTGTGTTCCCAAATGTCATTGCAACAACATACCCAACCATTAGTTCAGACCACTCTCCCATTCTGTTAGATGTCAATCCGGAAGAATCAAGTGGGAAATCATTCAAATATGA
Source organism: Sesbania bispinosa (assembly GCA_026901365.1). Classification (NCBI taxonomy): domain Eukaryota; kingdom Viridiplantae; phylum Streptophyta; class Magnoliopsida; order Fabales; family Fabaceae; genus Sesbania; species Sesbania bispinosa. Next base: position 778,067 of record QLOH01000335.1, on the reverse strand, counting down.
AGCATTTTGGGATGATCATGAGGAATGTAGAGAAGTAGTGGACAAAGGTTGGAACGAGGAGGTGGTATGGAAAGAAGGATGGGATGGTTTCAAGAAAAAATCTGCAAGCTGTACTAGAGCCCTCAAGAGATGGCACCAGAAGACCTTCCTCAATACAAAAAAGAAAAAAGAAATTCCCAAGCTAAAGCAAAAGCTGCAATCCATTCTGAACAGTGGAGATTGTAGCACTAACTAGAATGAGGTGTTGGAATTGCGGAAAGAAAAAATTGCAGATTTATGGAAACAGGAAGAGAAATTCTAGGGCCAAAGATCCAGGTTGAAATGAATTAAATGGGGTGACAAAAATACTAAGTTTTCCGTGCTACTATAATCCAACGAAGAAATAGGAAACATAATCCATAGAATACAGAATGATCAGGGCCAGTGGAAGGTCAAGAAAAGGTTATGGAGGCGACTTATAATCACTATCAAGGGGTGTTTGCAACCTCAAATCCTTCTGACATAGATGACTGGTTTGCAAATTTCCTCCTAAGGTGCCCCAAGAGATGAACCAGAGACTTATCCAACAAGTCATGGAATCAGAAATTAAACAAGCCATTGATGAGTTGGGAAGCCTCAAAGCCCCAGGACCAGATGGTCTGAACGGGCTATTTTTCAAGACTCAATTGAATGCGATAAAACAGGAGGTGACATCAGCTGTACAGATCTTCTTTCAAGCAGATATGTTACCAACAGATATGAATGAAACCCTTGTCCTAATCCCAAAAGTAGATAAACCCGAAACAACAGCCCAATTTAGACCCATAAGTTGCTGTAATTTCATAAGCAAAATTCTGAGTAAGATTCTTGTGAATAGACTCAAAAACAACCTTCATTCCCTCATCTCCCCAAACCAAAGTGCTTTCATCAAAGGCCGCCTAATTTAGGATAACCTCATAGTAGCTCATAAAGCTTTCCATTTCTTGAGAACAAAATCCAAAAACAACTCTAACCAACTTGCCCTCAAGTTGGACATGAACAAAGCCTACGATAGGATGGAGTGGGAATTCATACACAAAGTCCTTAAAACCTATGGCTTTAGTGAGAGATGGATTTCTTGGGCCATGAAACTGGTTACCTCAGTTACTTACAAAATCAAAATAAATGGGTTTTTGAGTAAAAGGCTAGTTCCTAATAGGGGGATTAGGCAAGGAGACCCCTATCACCTTTTTTGTTTGTCCTAATAGCTGACATTCTATCATTTCAATTACTTCATTCTGTGCAAGAAATAAAACTGGCTGGATTAGAACTTTCAAGGAGGGGCCCTTCCCTCACCCACTTACTGTTCGCTGATGACTCTCTCTTATTTGCCCAAGCCAACCCAAGAGAGGCCTGTGAAATTCTGCGAATCCTAAATCTATGTTAAAAGGCCTCAGGTCAGCGCAGCGCATCAACCTGCAAAAATCTGGGATTATTTGTAGTAGGAATATGACACCGGCAACCAAGTCCCAAACGGAGCAGATTTTTTCCATCAAAATCTAGGACCAGCCCGAAAAATATTTAGGCCTCCCTTCTCCCTGGGGTAGATAAAAAAGAGTGTCATTCCATTGTATTAAAGAGCAAGTGGAAGCTAAGATGCATGGTTGGAAGGAAATTTTACTAAACCAGACTGGAAAGGAAGTTTTAATAAAGGCCGTCATCCAAGCAATTCCAGCCTATGCCATGGCAGTTCTGAAGTTTCCTAAACAATTTTGCCAGAAGCTGAGTGTAGAGGTTGCAAGATTCTGGTGGAGCGGGTCTGGTAAGGAGTGGGGTATCCACTGGAGGGCCTGGAAAGCTATCTCTAAGAGCAAGCAGGAAAGGGGATTGGGCTTTAGAAATTTCACAGCCATGAACTTGGCCCACCTAACAATGCAAGCCTGGAGATTACATAAAAACGTTGACTCACTGTGGGGCAAAATTCTCAAGGGAATCTACTTCCCGAACTAGGATTTTCTTTCAGCAAAGAAAGGTAGACATCCATCATGGATGTGGTCAAGAATCTTGGAAGGGAGAGATTTAATCCAAAGGCATGGGGGATGGTTGGTGGCTACTAGGCAAGAAATCAGGGTGGGGAAACATAATTGGATAGCTTCGGAAGATAACCTATCTCATCTCATTTATAGTGATGACTTAATTTCCTGTCTCACAGCTTATGAATGCTAATTCTAGAACCTGGGACCCGGGGAAAATCAAACAAATATTTCCCTGTGAGGCTGCCATAAAAATCTTGCAGACACCAATAAGTTGGTCACTTCCTAATGATTACCTTACTTGGCCATATACCCAATCAGGGGACAACTTAGTGAAATCCGGCTACCATGCTGCCTGCAGGGATTTATCCCCAAGCCCCAACCCTTCTTCCTCCCACAACAATCCAAAGGAGTTCTAGAATAGATTTGGCAGCTAAATGTTCCCCAGAGAATAAAACATTTCATGTGGAGGGTCAGTTCTAATGCCTTGGTTGTTTCAGAAATTCTCCATAAGAGAAAAATTCTTTTTGAGGCAAAATGCAAGATATGTGGGGCTCAATCAGAAAGTGTGGAACATGCATTCCTACTATGCCCTTGGGTTTCCCTAGTGTGGTTTGGTTCTACCTTGCAATGGAGTCTTAACCCCAACACTGTTCATAGAATGGATACCTGGCTGTGGGAGAAAATGCAATTTCTAAAGAATGGAAGCACCAAATCAAACTATCAGTTATCTTATTTTGCCTTCCTAGTATGGAACATCTGGAAACAGAGAAATAATTCTGTCTTCAGGGATAGTACCCCCAATCTAGAATCTGTCCTCCAACAGACCAACATATAGATGGGAGAATGGATGCAGGTGAATAGTTCAGAGCCTAATCTAGCAAACCAAAGCCACCGGGTATATCACTTGAGAGCTCCAAAGGATGATGTCTTAAAGTACTGTTAGGAATATGCACTAGAGACTTATATATTTATGAACATCCATCACTTGTATCATGTTATTTTATAAAAGCAAACATATTCTTTTAGAATATAATTATTATCTGTAGAATAGTAAGCTTAAACTTCATAAGAAATCAAGTAGATGACTTGATCGTGAGATCTTATGAAGAACTATTCTTAAATAGTCCCTAATCAAGTATCATCTTAGGACAAAGATGCATTTAGACTAGTATGTGAGTTCGTTGATGATCACATCTCACAGATCATGGATATGAGATATCATGTGCTCACATAGGTACACATTAAGAGCAATGGTGTACTGGACAGACCCACCTTAAGAACGTTGCATGGGTTGTTACATAAGTGTCATGAACGTTTCTTAAATTGATAAATGTTATATGAAGTCCTTCGACCTGAAATCACTACGATTCCTACATAAGGAATTATATGTTTTAATTATCATCAAACGTTACCTGTAGCAGGGTAATCATAAAGTTGGTTTTTGGACATATAATAAATTATGTGGTGGAATATGAGTGCCCTAGATGGGATTTGTCCCTCCTATGTAATAGGAGTTATATCTGTAGGCCTCTTGATAAAGTGAGACTGCAAAATGCATGGCCATGCTCAGGAGGATAAACATGGGATGTTTATTTTCTGTACAGTCTACTTGGGGATCAAGAAAATATATAAATTGAACTATACAAGGTTGACACAATCTATGCCCTTGTGTTCAATTAGATATTTGGACAAAGGGACAGATCATATAAATTATTATCATAAAATAGGATTTATCAAAGTTATTGATAATCTCAATATTTGGATAGTGATGTGTTGCTAGATACCGTTCACTGTTTATGATATTAAATATAAAAGGATTTTATTTTAATATTATAACCAAATATTAAAAGCCTATTGGGTCACACGCATACAACAAGCCACTAGGAAAGGATACTAATTCTAATTTAATTTAATTAGAATTATAACATAATGGGCCAGACCCATAAGTGTGAGGGTTAAGTGAGTGAGGGGGTAAAACCCTAGCCACCACTCTATAAATAGTGCATACGATGCACTACTCCATAGACACATGAGCAATCGCTTCTTACTTTCTAAGGTTACTAGCAGAGCTGAGGAGGGTTTCCTAGTTCGGCTGTTGGCATAGATACCAATAGAGACGTGACTACACTTTCCTCGTTTATAATCCTAATAAGGTACGACCTTTCGTTTCAATACCTTTTATGTCTTGATTCGTGTTTTCGCAAAACGATTATAACAAGGGAGGGAATCCATTTATTTTCGTTGCACCTTGACCACATGCTTGATTCCCTTCAAGTACAATATGGATGCTAGTTGGTCTCCAACTCACATATATGAAACAACAGGGTTAGCAGTAGGAGATAGAAGAGGTAACCTGGTATGTGGCCTAGCGAAGAAAATCCCAGCACCCGTTCCCCTGCTTGTGGAAGCCCTAGTTCTTAGGGAAGTCGTTCATCTGGCTCACAACCTACAGTGGTCAAAATGCTTATTTGATTCAGATAACATCCAAGTAATCAAAGCAGCCTGACAAGAAATAAAAGTAGGGGAAATTGATGCTATTATCCAAGATGTGCTTACAATTAAACAAAACTTTTCTCCTCTGTGGTTTCTTGTGGGTTAATCATGTTGCTAACCTAATTGCTCGTTCCTGCCTTCGCGAATCACTGCCTCTGTCATGGGAGCTCCGACCTCACCCACCGCTTCGTGAGCTTCTCCTAAAGGATGCTTCTCTGATCAGCCATGAAAATGCCCCAAGAAGTGAAATGAGCCCCAGCTAGAAGCGGTCGCTTTACCTATTAGTTCCTTATTAGGTTCTGAAGTCTTAAGTGGTAGATAGATTTTTTGCATCTTAAGTTAGATCTCATAGTAACTTTAACAAGTCTCAGTCTGAGCTTCAATGTACTATGCTTGACTGTGTGTGGACCTTGTTCCTTTGGGCCTTGGGCCTTTTTTCATCAATGCAGTTCTCAGTTGACCAAAAAAAAGGAACTAACGTGTGTGAAGACAAAAAAAAAAAGGAACTAACGTGTGTGAATGATTATAAATACTATATATATATTTGAATTATTAAAATTTATACTATAATAAATTATTTTATAAATTTTAATATATTTGTTAGTAAATGGACGTTTTTAAGAAATGTGTGTGTATTTGATAATATACATAATAAAATATGATTTCAAAAAATTGTATAAATATAATATTATTTGACAATTGTATCTTTATGTGATGTAAATTCATCCTTGTAATCCAAAATTTAAAATGTTTTTATATAAAATTTTCATTTCTATGTAATATATATTAATCTTCTATAATTTTGATATTAATAAGTTGTAATATATAGTTTCTATCTTTATGTGGTATAAAATATTTATCTATGTGATCACTTAGACATTAATATTCCTTTTTTAAGAAATTTTCATCTCTACACAATATAAACATCTACCCTTTTGAGTTATATGAATTTTTTTCCTATATGATGTATATATTCATTCTTATATAGGATTTTTTTTTGTCAATATTTATTCTTATAATGATTTAGATATTAATATGTTTTCATATAAAGTATTGGCTTATTCCTTTTCCTGTAGTATATGTGTCTGACCCACAAGAGCTTTGGGCTTGGAAACTATTTCCTCTAGATCTACCTCTTCCTTTATTATTGGTGTTAGATATGTTAGCAAAAATCTTATACTCCTTGTTTTAATCTGCCTTTATTGTTGAACTATAATAAAGAGAATACTTTGCTGATTGTAGTAGAGGTTCCATCAACATAATTTGAGACCTCACACCAATATATTGATCATCCAGGCCTTTTAAAAACCTTATCAATCATTCTCCTTATATGATCTTATGGTGGGAACAAGATTACATGTGTGAAATAAGTTGTAATTTACAAATCACCTTGCTAGAAAGAATAAAGCTCCTATTGCAATGTTGAAATTTAAAATATGTCTCCTTAGTAAAATCTTTCTCTTAAATCACTCAATATCTCCATTTTAGTTTTAAACTACAAAATATACTTTGTGCTATAGAATGATCTAAAGACTATTTGATCCAATAAAGTTTGATATACTTGTCATTCCTTTGTTTAGATATATAAACTATTTGGTATGATTTTGCTACCAACTATTCTTTTTCTTGTCATACTAATGCATTAATAAATATTAAAAGCAGTTGTCTTGTTACAACTACTAATCCAAATAATATTCCTTTTCTTTTGTTCTTTTATGGCCTAAGAGGATTATTGGAAAGGGCTTGAAAGGTATTTACATATTTACTGCATTACTCAACTAGTTACCCAAAAGGCATAAAAGCCAATAGGAGGTGGGATTAAATGTATAATAAGTGAAAGAAATGCAGAGAAGCCAATACAAATAATTATAACAACTATAAGATAAAGATTTGAAATATAAAAAAAGCAAAATAACTAATAACTCAAATATAACATAATTAAGAAGAGAGGAACAATAAGCTGGAAAAAATTGATATATAGAAACAATAACCATTAATTAGGCCAACACTAAATCAGATTCATGTCTATACATATTTATTTGTTTCTATCATCATCTGTAGGTTGAAAGAACTCAAAGAAGCAAGGATATGTGAAACAGAGTCGTAGTCGCGACCTAATAAAAATGGGGGCAGAACAATGCATGATAAAACAGAGCATGCATAGCCTTTCGGTGGAAATAAAATAGAGTAAGTTAAACATAGAATAGCCTTTCAGTGCAACTCTTATCAATTTGATTATTGTGCAAACTACCATATATGCTACTCCTATAAATTGAGACCATGTGTAGTGTGTTCAAGCATAAAATAAACATTGAGTTTTCTTATACAAAGTGAGAGTTTTCTCTCTTTTCCTTAGGCTTCTGAGCCATTTTGGTATTAGAGCAAGGTTCCAAATTTTGGTGTTGAGTTTAAGCGAGAAAGAGTGTCTGAAGTTGGTGTGAGTTTGAAGTTTTTAAGGTGTTCACGGCTGCCACCCTTAAAAATCCAATTTCCGGTCACTTTCTGGGAAAACCGACACCGCCATCGTGTTTAGAAGGTCAAAAAACCTTGGATTAGGGAGTTTCAACTTCGCTAGAAAAACCACTCGTCATCATCGGAAAACTACCATACCGTCGCCGGAAAATCTGAGGTTGAAAACGACCACGTCAGTTGCCACGTCAACATTGAGGGGTCATTTTTGATACGTCAGCTCTATCACATCTTGCCACTTGTCCTACTTGCCACATCATCCGAACTCTTGGTAATTTCATTTCTACCCTACATTTCCAATACTTTCAGTTTCAGCATATAAATTTTGTGAAATTGCAACTTGACCCCTACATTTTATGTAATTTCAATTTCACCCCACAATTTTTTTTAAAATTATAAAATATGCTTAAAACTTTTCCAAATTACTTTTTTAACCCCTGATTTTTTAAAAATTTCCATTTTACCCCAAAGTTTTCAAATGTTTTTTTCGCCCCTTAAAACCTCAAATTCATACCTAGCCTATTTTTAACCTACAAACCAAGACAAAGACCTTACCATGAAATTGAGGTGGAGGAATTAAGGCGTCAACTTCATCAACTTCAAGCCACTGTTGAAATTCAACAAGTCCAAATAGAAGAACAAGAATTGAGGCGTTTAGAAGGAGAATCTGATGAAAGTGATTCCCCATACACTGCCAACCATCACTCTCGGAAACAACAATTCCGAAGAAGTGATATTAAGGTGGAGATTTCATATTTTGAAGGCAGACTCCAACCTAATGAGTTTATTGATTGGCTTCAAACTGTTGAACGAGTGTTCGAGTTTAAAGAAGTCCGTGAGGATAAAAAAGTCAAGATTGTTGCAGTTAAACTGAAGAAACATGCTTCCATATGGTGGGAGAATTTTATGAAGAAGCGCAGGCATGAAGGGAAGAGTAAGATCAAGACATGGGAGAAAATGTGTTGCGAGTTTACACGTAAGTTCTTATCTGATCATTATTGTCAAGATAATTTTTCAATTGCAGAACTTGAGACAAAAGACCTGGTCTGTAGAAGAGTATGTAAGGTCCAAGAATCCTCTTGAGATGTTTTAATAATGAAAAACTCTCAAAACAAGATTAACATTATTCTGAATAATTAAGTACTAATGGTTGCAATTGAGAATGTTTAGAAAAGAACAAGAAAACTCAAATAAACCCTTAGAAGAACAGTTCAGAAGCAACATAACAAAGGCAAGATCCATCTCTAACTAGAAGAATCTCTTCACCAGAAGAAGCTTCTACACACATTAAAAGAAGAAACAATTTTGCCAAGAAAGATATTTCAAAGAGGGCCTTGAGGAAAAAGACCTTATGGTCAAAGAATGAAACCGTAACTAACTAGTTAAAATGTTTCAGAAGAATATATGATTGATTCCCAGAACACATCATGAGGATGAAAATATTCCAAAGAAGAAACAAATATAATTATAGGAGAGAAAAACTCTCTAAATCTGAAATGGAATAATTCCCAATATCCCATACTCCTCACATCTTGCTCTAGAAGAAGGATGTTCAAACCCGTGCCTCCACTTGAATCACCATTGAACTTTGCCATTCGCGTCATTGTTCGCAATGGTTAGTTGCACGCTTGTGCCTATTTGTGCTTATGATCTGCCATCGCTCTCCTCTGCCCTTAGATAGCACAATATGCCCATTGTACTTCCCCCCCCCAGCCGACGTGTTGTCCTTTCTTCTTTCATGGCTATTCGGTTTGAGTTCTTTTAGGAATAAAAGCATTTCCCCTGAAGCTAGGTTTTTCTTATTTAAAGCATAAGCTCACTCATAATATTCCTTGCTTTCTCCGAGAGTGAGAAGTGAATCAGGGACTTGCCATGGAAACGAGTGAAACAAAGTCGAGTGCCCCGCTCGGTTCACTAGATTGTTGGCCTAGAAAGCACTTGCTCACTGCTTCAGCCGCCCGTCAAGCGAGCAAAGCACTTATTATCCTTACTATTCTCTATGTTGGGGCCCCTCCATTGCTTTACCCCGTATGTTATGACAGCTCCATCTCAAAACCACAAGGGTCCGCCCTGCAAGGCTAGAGTGGCTTAGCGATTAGCCTCCACTTGTATTCAAATTGTATCTTCTCATATGCACTCATTTTTGCTTTTGATCTCATTTTCTTCTACATGTCTTTTTTCTTTTCTTTTTTTTTCTATTCGTCCACCTTGTTAGGAGGAAAAGGGAACTTGTGATATGCATTTATTAGGGTTTTCTTATTTTCGTTTTGCTTTTACTTTTGTTTATGTTCTTAAAAGTTATGGTGGATTAGTGTGTGAGAAGAATTGGGAAATTTGATAGGAGTTGCAACAAAAATGATTTGTCCTTTATATTTTTATGCTAGATGTATTATTTTATGTAAAGTAGCAGTACCTTTAACCTAATAAGTCTTCCCATATCAACTAACACGGTTTAACAATGAAGTTGGAGATGTAAGTCAAGGTACTAGAGCCAATGGGGTTAATTGTAGTGTGAAGAGGCCCCAAAAAAATAAACCTTCTTTTCTTTCTCATAGCCCATGAAGATGGAAACATTTGTCCTATGTTAATCTTTATTCGTTTCCCGGAGGTAATTTGTCACAAGTTTGAATGTCAATTTTGCTACATTGATTTTTGCAGGTTCTAACTTACAATGGGAGGAAATTGAGTAACTAATCTCACAACTTTTATTGGAGCATGTTTTGGTAATACATTTTTTCCTTAATAATGAAAGTTAGAAAGATTTCTTATTCTAGAAAAAATGTGCATTTGGTAGACAAGGCAGGACACCTTTTTTAAGTTTGAGTTAAAATTAAAGATCCATCACTAAACATACATATATGTAGACAATTATTGATTTCATGATTTGTCCATTCATCAACTTTTGAGGCTAAAATGTATATTGATTTCCATTAGTTATTTGTTCATTTATTATGATACACAAAGAACAAAGTTGTGGCTTGGACAGTAGTTGAAAGTCCATGTGGTAATAAAATTAATTTTCCACACTAAACAAAAGTAATCACACTTGCTCTAAAACATCTAAAATCACCAATCTTATTTTGTTTTGCAGTGAAACATTACTTCTCAACATTTGAATTCAACTGGAAAGTGATTTTGAAGAGAAAGGATTAAAGAAGTAGATTTCTAGTTTTGTTTGCATATGAAAAAATAAAAAAAAAGATATTATAATACGCAACAAATTACTAAGCTAGTGAGTTTATTAGCACTCTACACCTTTTATTTGGACAAAAAAACCCATTTTATTATTTTCTAAAATAACTTACTATGATGGGTATTAATGTAATTTCAAAATTGAGTTTCCCTCTTGTGTTTCAAAAATTAAAGCGTTTGGGAAACCTCTTTCCTGTCATCCTCTACTCCCTTGTCAATGGCAAAGTGCTCCCTCAATTGGAGATTCACAATTTTGTTCGCCGCTGACCATCGTCATCGAACTGTTATCTATTGACCCCTGTTGTCACCATCGCGTCTTCGTTGTCGACCTTCGTCGTCAATACCGCATTGTCGTCCCTTGGCCCTCATCATCACCGTCACGCCTTCGTTGTCCATTGCCCTCACTGCCACCATCACACCCTCATCGTCGGCCATGAGCCCATGCATGACCCTCATCGTCACTCTCACAACCTTTGTTGCCATGGCCTCCGTCATTGTCACTCACGACCTTGCTGTCTCTCCTTAACATTAAGAGTAAATAATTGTAGTGCATAGAACTCCAACATCTTTCTTATACTTTTGAAACAAGGGAAGGTTTGATATGTTGTAGGTAAACCAAATGGAAATTGGATTGATTTTGTTTTGATATGGAACTGTTGTCCTATTGCATATAAATAAAAGCTAACAATAACAAACGAAAGTAATGGCAGGAAACGAGAAGCCGACATCAGGAGAGAGAAAAAATTTGAGAAATCAATTCTTTTTAAAAATTTTAAAAAAAATAAACTGTTAAATTACATGAATACCCATCATTGTAAGTTATTTTAGAAAAGAGTAAAATGAGTTTTTTGTCCAAATAAAGAGGTGTAGAGTGCTAATATACTCCTTTTAAAAAGAGAGTGGGAGTACATTAGCAACCCACTATATATATTCAATTCAGAGCTTTAATCAGGGGTCTTCATAGGGTGGACTAACCAAATTTCGAGGTTTTGGATTCTATCAATAAACATTTCTTGATTACGAAATAACACAGTTGCAAAATAAATTTGGAATAGATGCATAATAGATACAAAATTACTACTTTTTACATTAGTCATAAGACCAGAAACGATGTAAAATCGTTTCTCGCCATAATTGTGATGAAGCTAGAAGAAACTTGCCATATTAATTTCTCTGCAAGTTGATTCCAGTCAAGCAAAACCTCTTTCCTAGTAGACGTCACCATTCCATGGCGAAGCAAGAAAGTCTTCAACCAACCACTTGTCTCTTTTTCCAGCTTCCTACACAGTACAGAACACTCATTTCCTTTTGGAATGTACCGATAATACAACCCAACCAAGAGAAAATGAAAAAATGTAATCAATCAAACTCAAAATGAACAAAAATGCAAAGAAATGGTACATTGCTACAGTTGGTTTCTCACTTCACCAAAAATTGTATAGTTCCATCTATATTTAGTTCTACATTATCTATTTTAGTAAATTAAATATTCAAATTAGCTTTCCTACATTTTTTATGCTTGTGTGTGTATGGAGGGTTAAGAAAAAGGAAATGGAGGAGGAACCAGGGTCTCTAACGCTCAAGGGAGTGGAAACGGTGGCAAGTAAACGCGATGGGCTTTCATCTCGAAGGACACGGCGGATTGGAGATTTCGGATTTCGGCCATGAAGGCGTCGACATAGCTGTTTTCCCAGTGAAGATGGTCCAATAGGTGCGGGTCATTGGTGTTGGACATCCAGTGATACAAGTCCTGCCAAGTCCTTGTTAGTGTATGCACTAGAGACTTATATGTTTGAACATTCATCACTTGTATCATACTATTTATCTTATAAAGGAAATTTAATTTTATTATTTCTTTCGATGGAGTATAATAAATGTCCTTAGAATAGTGAGCTCAAACTTCATAAGACATCAAGTAGATGACTTGATCGTGAGATCTTATGAAGAACTATTCTTAAAATAGTCCATAATCAATCATCATGTAAGGAAAATTTGATGCATTAAGACTAGTATGTGAGTTTATTGATGATCGCATCTCACGAATCATGGATATGAGATATCAGGTACTCACATAAGTACATATTAAGAGTAATGATGTACCAGACTAACCCACTATAAGAACGTTACATGGTTTGTTACATAAGTGTCATGAATGATTCTTAAATTGATAATGTTATATGAAGTCCTTTGATCTGAAATCACTATGATTCCCACATAAGGAATTATATGTTTTAATATCATCAATTCGTTTTAATTTGGACATATAATAAATTATGTGGTGGAATGTGAGTGACCTATATGAGATTTGTCCCTCCTATGTAACATGAGTTATATCATGTTCCTCTTGATAAAGATAGACTACAAAAAGCATGGTCATGCTCAGAAGGGTAAATATGAGATGTTTATTTTCTATATAGTCTGTTTGAGCATCAAGAAAGCATAAATTGAACTATACAATGATGACACATTCCATGCCCCTGTGTTTAATTAAATATTTGGACAAAGGGACAATTCATATAGAATATTATCTCAAAATATGATACATCAAATCACTGACATTATTAATATTTGGACATTAGTGATGTATTGCTAGATAACACTCATTATTTATGATATTAAATATAAAAACGGTTAAACTCTAGCCACCACCCTATATATATATTGCATAAGATGCATAACCCGAGATACATGAGTAGCCTCCATTTTCTCTCCAAGCACTACTGACATATACGTGAGGAGAGTTCCCTCATTCGCTCGTTGGCGTGGATACCTTCAAAGACGCGGTTGCAACTGCTTCGTTTGCGATTTGAAAGGTATAATAAATCATTTTATTTTAACGTCTTAATTCATGTTTTCACAATGGTGGCGAGGAAGGACGACGACAAAAGAGAGAGAAAGTGATCTGGTGAGTGTGAGTTTGGTGTTGGAGTGAGGAAGATGGAGGAGAAGGGCAAGAAATGCCATGGGAAATATTCGAGCTCACTTGTTTGGGGGATTCATTTTAATAAAGTTTTGACATAGCTCTAGATGTTAACATGAGAATGAGGGAGTGGGTGGATGTTGAGGGAGGGGAGAAGAGGGAGTGGGGGAAATGGTGGCTTGGGTTTTCTGGCGGTCAAGCATATTTTTCTTGCGGTTTAAGACTTCCAAATACAATAATGGACACCTAAGGAAGAGAAAACGTTCGACATCAGCACCTAACACATGTCAATTGAGGGGAGGGACTAATTGCCAAAAAAAAATTTGGAGGGCGCTTTAATAAAAAAATTATAGGGACTAAAAGCAAAATTCACTAATTTTATAGGGACCAAAAATATTTTTTACCATATATTCAATTTTATTGAAATTTGTTTCAAGTGGATATACTCTCTTTTTATTAGCACATGATTCATTAAATAAAGTGGTTGAAAAATAAAATCTGAATTAAATAAATGATATTTTACGATGATCTCATTAAATAAGGTAAAATTAGTTAAAGTTTGTTTATATTTTAGTCCACCATATGTGAGCGTTTTTTTTTCTTATATTCAAGTTAGGAGTGAGTATAATTGTGACATCCGGTGATTTGGTAGAATTATTATTTTAATACTTATTAAGATATTTTTACTTTTTGACTCATCATCTTTGTGAGTATAAATTTTAAAAGTTATAATATTCATACAATAAATTTATACGACTCATATAACACTTTTTTTTATTTCTCTACTTGTATCCCATCTCATAACAAATCTCACACTTCTTTTTTCCCCCTCTTTTCTCTCTATCTCTCACTTTGTCATAAAACAAAACATGTATTACCATTTTTTCAAATTTTAATACAAGCAAATAATTTGCGAGAAATTTCCATAAGATAATCATTATAATAAGAAAATAAAAATAGAATATATGTTCCTCTAATAGACTAAATAAACGCGCCATTGCAAAAAAAAATGTTTATTACAAGTATAAAAAGAGCTGCATGATTTATTATCTATTTCAAAAAATTTATTTACTGTGTAAGTAGCTAATAAGACCAAAATTTGTTTACATTTAATGTGCTGTACCCATATTTTATCTTAGTAATCATTTTAGTCTCCCCTCACCTCCTGAATTCTATTCTAACGGAGACATAGACACGTAGTTATATACTAGTTGGCAAACAATCGTTATCAACACATGCACATTAAATGAATGCACGCACTTGCACTTGGCGTAGTAATACAATTAAATCAAGCAATTTTCCTTGACTACTCAACTTGATTCTACACACGAGTACATTATTAGAACATACAGTTAAGAAAGGCTTTACAATACTTTAAATAATTGAGCCTTTGTAATGTACTATATAATAATGCTATATTCAACTAATCACACATCACAAACTCTTCTTAATTCACAACAGTCAACAAATTAAGAAAAACCAAATTACAAGGAAATCACTGTAAGATTATTTATATAAAGATATGTGAAAATCTAATGCTTGATGAGAAGTCTCACTTGAATATACCGTTTGTAAAATCTTGTTGTATATAATAACATATTCCTCTAGCTTTTGTGTTCAGATAAATTACTTATTTTTTTTCTTCTTTTTCAAGGTGAAAAATCAAATTAATTGGGCTTACCATTTGTTGAGAGAGATTCAAGGACCCAATTGTTGCTACTAGAGCTACCATTTTGTCCACTCCTAGGACCAAAGGAAGTCCCTATATGGCTCTCTTTATTCATGAGTGATGTTATAGCCGCTGCAACAGCAACCCTAAACTTAGGATCTGAGGCAATTGCAGACACATTGTCCTCCAATGGCTTATTACTTTCTTCTCCTTTCCAAATATTCCTATGATCATGATCCAATGGTAGTCTAGGGTTGTGAAAATTGTTCATTGCAATAGTAGTATTGCTACTTTGGTACTTGTTTGGCATCCAAGAAAAATGAGGATTAGTTGTTGCAGTCATCTTGGAGGAGCTACCAGTACTGGAAAAACGTGGAGGTTCATTGAGATTATTATTGGTGAGATCAAGAACAATCCCTTGGGATGGATCATTAGGGTTTATGCTTCTAATGTTGGAAGGTGGGTTTAATGGGTGGAAGGTGTTGTAAGGATTAAGGGTTGCATGGGTGAAAGCATCTGAAATAGGATTGCTTGAGTCTAGCAACATAAAGGAAGCTGCTGCAGAAGCTGTAGAAGCCATTGCAGTTGCACCAACTGGGAGTGGATGGTTGTGTGTTCCTTCATAGGTTGTAATTAGTATGGACATGTCATCTATACATCTTTGCACCTACATATACATATAAATTTAATTAATATATATAGTGTGAGTGTGTCACATAAGAACTAGACAGATATGGCTCCTCTAAAATGTGAGATAACCATTGGAAATTCAATGTTTGAGATTTTAAAAACTCCATAATTTGTTATATCTCAATAATTGATTTTTGGATTAAGGACACTTTAACTTTATAAGATGCACTCATACACTTTAAGGAGTCAAATCCGAATTAATTAAGCACCCAAGAAAAAAAACTAAAACAAAATTTGATAGCTAAATTAAATAGTGTCAAGAAGGGAGGAAAACTCCTCTAAAATTGGCTTGTCTTTGAAAGTAATAGGGTTATCCGCGATGAGAGAAATCATATTTGTAAATCTAATTTCTACCATAAATTTATACAACAATAAGAAAAAAAATAAAAAAGAGAAAAATATGAGATGTGATATATATATATATATATATAATGACGAGAGATAAAAAAATATGTTGTATGAGTTGTTGTATGTGTTTATTATATGAATAATACAGCACTTATACTTTTACACGTTAAGATTACACACTTGAAATTAAGAAAAAATGATAGGTTCACACGCAGTGAGACAGGAAGAGTGGAGAGATATGTATGTATAGATATAATGAGTGATATGATTTGACATAAAGAAATGGAGATGTGTAAAATGAGTGGTGGTGTAAAATTGTAAGTGTATGTTTACTTTGAAATTAAATTAAGGGTGGATAATCTTTACAAAGATTCCTTCCTCACTCTAAAATCAAGCTGACTTAAAAGAAATTGTATTAAAAAATTTTGAAATTGTAGAGATGCAATACCTGTTTCCTAACGGGGCATCCTGGAGCTACGGTGCAACGATAGTAGGCACGTGGACATGGATTTCCTTTTGCAATTTTCTGCCCATATTTTCTCCATTGGCACCCATCATTCATCTGTATCACAAAATTAATTGAGTATATGAAAGTTATAATGAAATCATAATGCTATATATCATGATGAATTAATACATATTATTATTATACATAAAAAATATAAATATAGATTTTGAACTCACTGTAGCAGCTTCACATCTTGCTCTAACCGAAACCCTAGCCTTTCTGTTAGGAGGGGAAGCAGCATGGGTTGTAATCCCTGCAGGCAAGTCATGTGTACGCTGAAATTTATTCTGCACCACTGCAGATGCAATTTCCAATTCATTCTCTTTTTTCTGATCTTCCTTTTCATTTCCCTCTTTCTCTTTTTGAGTACTTGTGCTTGTTTGCAACCTCAGTGATAAACCCAATTCACTCTCGCTTATACTATCATCAGTACTGTTTGGTGGAGATGGATCAGCTCTTTGAATTATTTTATTAAAGATCTCAAGAATTTTCGACCCTCCTTCCTCGCTGGTGGTTGCATTATCTTGGAGTGAGAGAGAAAATTGATGATCCTAAATTAATGGGATCTACACATTATTATTATTATCATATATAAAAAATAAAATAGAATGATATATATAGTTATTAATTAATGAAGACTGTATACAAAGAAACAATCCGATTTAATTAATTTGAATTTATATACCTTTCTTTTATTATTTTCCTGGATGATTGAAAATTTCCTTTGTAGATCATAGTAGTCTTTCATTGTTTGTTCCACCACTTTCCTCAGAACTTTGTTTTCTTCTTTCATGCTCTCCATCTCCATTTGTAAGGCACTTAACTGTAGCATAATCATTATACACTAAATTTATATATTTTTAATTTTTAAAATTACTGAGATTAAAACCAAATCTCAACTATATTTCATGGACTAAAAATATATTTAACCCTTAATTTAATCAAACAACAATATCAAAGGAGAGAGAGAGGAATTCATTAATGGTGATGCTTTTTGATGTGTTTAATTAACATTAATGAAAAATTACCTCTTTTGATTTTGTGTTATCTTGCAAAGATATTTCTACAACTGATGCATCATCTTCTTCTATTTCACCACCAGATGTGGCTTCAGCGGCTTCTTCCTTATTCTGTGCCATTTCTTCCTTGTCATCATCTACCTTTGCTGCTTCTTCTTCTTCTCTTTGCTCATCATCATCAGTATCTATCTTCAAAGAGAGATCAATCTCCATCTTTGTGGGTTCTTCTCCTCTACCCATTTTGAAAAATCTCTTTCTTAATTTGTCCACTCTGCTCATATATATAAAAGTACGCTACTTTTGAGGCACCAAAGTCAATAGCCTCGTCCCAAAGAAGTTTCTTATCTTAGACACACAAGGACGCATCTATGGTTTGACTTTATTTGGCTTCTTAATGAACCCCTCAATTAAATTAATTAGTCTATATTTTAAAATTAACAAATTAATATAGGCCAGTGGGCACCCTAATATTTGATAAGTGAGCCCTCTTCATGACCAAAATGACAAAAATAACCATTCGTGTATTAGTCAAGTTAATGATGGGTCATTGACTACCCCTTTAATTGCCCTTTGTGTAATTAAGAAAGAAATCAAGGTCTAATAAGATCCAGCCACTACACTGAAAAATAAAGTGAGCCACAAAAGCATCACATCTCACTTCAATATTGTTTGACATTATTAGCATAAAATAACATAGGCTTTTGGATCCTTTTAGAGTACGTAATTAAGCCGTCTAACAACTTGTTTAATAGATGCCATCGTGCACTTCTTCGCCCCACATACTCGTGAAAATAATACAGACTACTTAGTGCTAAAACTAGGGCATGCACATCGTGTATGGTTCCTAGCATAAACTTAGGAGTATATTCTAACCTACATTAGTCTTTATTTATTAATTTGTAATTCTTTTATGAAATTCATTATCTATGAATTTTTTATAAAAAAAATGTATGGTGTATCATATATACTTCATAATTAAGAGTTTGTCTAAGGTGGACCATGGTTCACGTGGTCCAAATTATGGAAATTAATATAGTAATTTAAATTTCTAATCACTAAATTTAACGGTCATTTTATTAATTATTGATTTTAAAATAGCTTCCAGTTGTTTTTATGAAATATTACTTGAAAATAATAAAAATTCAAATTGATATTACTATGTAATGTAAAATTTTGCCTTTTAACTTTAAATTGATATATTTTCAACAAAATTAGCATAAGTTGTATTGTAAATCCATATTTTTCCTTAAATTAAACTCAAATAGTCATATAAAGATTATTTAATAAAAAAAATTATCTATTCACCTTTTATAAACAAAATTAATGTAAGCTGGACTAGGTGGACCAAAATTTGTTTGGTCCACCATAGAATCGTCCCATAATTAATGCATCCTCAACATACCCTAAATTACTCCACTCTTCTCTGATAATTTTGGAGGTGTTTTTTGTGTTAATCATATGTATCTCTTATTATGAGGTAATCATATTCGAGGATTAGTCATAGTTAAAGCTCCTTACCTCCTCCTTAAGAGTGTATTTAGTGAAAATCAAACTAAAGAACTCTCCTCACAATCGCAAACTGCGTTACCAACTAAGCAACAACTCTTTGATAGGTGTTTAAGTAAATAAAATGCTTTTTTATAAATTTATTTGAGAAACTTATTAAAATAATTAAATTTAAGAATATTTATATATATATATATATATATATATATGGTGTGGATCATATCACATTTTTCACTTTTCTCCCTCCCTTTCCTATATATATATATATAAATAATTCCAATAGAATGTATATTAAGTTTTATCCTTATTTTTATATTCGCAATAAAAAAACTCAAATACCTTTTTTAATTTATTTTTGTTATAAGATAAACTCAATTTTCAAATCCAAAAAAGCACTTTCAAATACCCCTTTATCTCTTTATATGCTTAATTATAAGGGCAAAACTCGCATGAACAATATTGTCTTTTTACCGTGGAAAGAGAACCCTTTGTTGTTGAAATTGAAAGGGGCACTCGTGCTACATGTGCCTGTTAATTTGACAAGATTCATTTGAGTATTTTTATACGTGGAAATAGGGGAAAAAATATTCCAAGTCTTAACATGCAGCTGGTTAAAATATGAGTTAATGTGACATCATCTATTACCATGGAATATGAGTCCCGTACGAAATCCCATATGAAGGAGAAAACCTTGGGATCAGATCTTGAATTTGTCAACTGGAAGACCACAAAAGCCCATACATGTCTCAACTCCTAGTTTATTATTTACTTGTATACTACCTCCCACGTTATAGTTTAATAATCAACGAATTGAAACCAAATGGGAAAAATTAAATATATATTCTGTTATATAACAAACTCTTTCAGTACGAAAATGAATATAATTCTAAATACTATAAATCCATAAGTCCATAACTCTGGAAGGATTATTATACGCCGCAAAAGTTACACAAATTATTATTTGGAATTCCAACTTGATATGGAAAGCGATAAGGTGAGCCTATATATACATAAATGTCTATCTTCTTCATTTTTCTGTATAATTTACTCTCTGTTACTCCAACACCCTATCAAACTTAAGTGGGCGTACAGGGAAGCAACTTGAGCTTAGAAATCGGTGTACAAAAGAACACATGGTCAAATATGCATGGTTGGTGGAGACAAAGTGGGAAAACTACACTTGCAACTATAGATGGAGATAAATTGGAGATGGATATGATGGTTGAAGATGCATAGGTTAAACTAAACTATATGCATGAAGCCTAGATATACAAGTTTCAAAGTTGGGGTACAATTAGTAGAGCAAGGTATTTGTCTGTACGCACTGATTTGCATTGGCCCACGAGCTAAATGGGATAACACGTATAAATTGACATTTAAGTTGGCTTATATTCCATCAATCTGCATAGACCCACGAGTTGAATGGGTTGACTCATGGACCAATCCGCAATATTTTTATTTTTTTTACTTATTATAAATTTTATTTTACTTGTATTTTTTCTTTGAAAACTAAGTTACTTAAAAGTTTTTCAAAAACAATTTTTTATTTTTTATTTTTATGTGGGTAAATAGATTGGCCCGCAATCTTGCAAACCAAACCTATTTATCCCATAAACTATGCGAGCCAACCCGCATAAACCTACAATTAATCAGATCAAATATTACTATATCCAGGACTTGCATGGGCTTCGGGTTATGTGGGCTGACCCGCAGATCACATCATATATATATATATATACTCAACCCCAAGTACAAGGCTGGAATCTCACATTTGTAATATGCAAAAGATAATTTGCTCATTGGCGAAGAGAATTTTAAAATATAATATATGGACTATGAAATCAATTTTAAATTAAAGTGTTTTGAGCTTGTGTTAGGTTTGGAGAGGTAAACATTCATAAGAGTAGTTTGATCAAGATAAATGTGGAAGAAGAATTTTTTATATCCTCTTTTGAGTTCCTTAATTGTAAAATTGGAAAAGTCTGCATTTCAAATTTTTAGGTCTTCTTATTAGAGTCAATTGGAGACAAGATAGGCAATTTTGATGCTTTGAGGTGTAGGTTCTTCATGGAAGTGTAGATTGTGGAAAAAT
The DNA here is from genome assembly GCA_026901365.1 of Sesbania bispinosa. Taxonomy (NCBI): domain Eukaryota; kingdom Viridiplantae; phylum Streptophyta; class Magnoliopsida; order Fabales; family Fabaceae; genus Sesbania; species Sesbania bispinosa. The sequence goes on along the minus strand of QLOH01000335.1, from coordinate 757,167 downwards.
ACTCTTATTAATTCAGTTTTATCAAGTCTACCTATATATTACTTATCATTCCTTATGCCAAGTGTTTAGCAATATATATTCTTACTCCAATCTAGAGAGAATTTTTATTAGGGGGCAATGAGTATATAAAAAATAATATGGATTAGATGAGAGATAAAGCATGAAGGAGGCATGAGGATAAAAAATTTGAGTGATTTAATATAAGTTTGTTTGGAAATGGTGATAGAGAGTATTGAAGGAAATGGATGAAAATTAATTGGTGTAAGATGATTAGGTGTAGATATGAAAATTCTTGTAATTGTTCATTTGATATGTCTAGATGGTGGAACTCAAAAAATTGGAGGGACATTTCATATTGAAGGAGGTAACGACTCATTTGTTGGAGGGTGCAAAAGTGGTATGAAAAAAAGGATTAGGCTTAAATACATTTTTTGTCCCTATACTTTTGTAGATGGGTGATTTTGGTCCCCCTAGTTTTAATTGCTCAATTTTGGTCCCTATACTTTTTGTAAATCCCCATAATTTTAATTGCTCAATTTTGGTCCCTCTTCTTTAAAAATTGAACAAATCTAATCCTACTGTTAGCCTCCCATTAAATATTTAGCAGAGTTTGCTGACATGGATTTAATTTTGTGACGTGTAAACTATCACATGACAAAGATTATTATTTAATTTTATCTCTTAATTTTTTAAACGAAAAATTAGAGCTTGCATATTTCAGTTCACTTTTGATTTCATTTTAAATTTCATTTCATGCCTGAATGAGATTTCGGTTTGCTTGGTTGATGGCTTGAAGCAGCAATTGTTTTAGTTTTGGGACTTGTACTTACTTTATTGTTTTTTAGGAAATTGGAGTGTAGTAGTGAGATTTTGTTTTTTGATTTTGTTTTCTCATTATATTAAATTATTCAAAATCTGATTTTATTTTTTGATTTTTTATTTAAAAAAATTAAGAGATAAAATTAAATAATAATTTGTCATATGATAGTTTACACGTCACAAAATTAAATCTATGTCAGCAAACTCTGCTAAATATTTAATGGGAGGCTAACGGTAGAATTAAATTTGTTCAATTTTTTAAGAAGAAGGACCAATATTGAGCAATTAAAATTAGGGGGACCAAAATCACCCATTTACAAAAGTATATGGACCAAAATTGAGCAATTAAAACTAGGGGACCAAAATCACCCATTTACAAAAGTATAGGGATTATTAAGACGTGGAAATTCCATTAATTTTTTGAAATGGTGTGACTGGATGGGTTTAATTAGTGTGAAGGAGTTATACCTAGACTATTTCTTGTTTTTATGGACAGTAGTGCATATATATATGTTTTAGAGATGAGCGAGTGGCTTTAGATTAGATGAGTTTAGAAGGTAAATTAAAAGAGGAATATTGCTATCCATGGACTTCATCTATATTTAAAGAAGATGAATGAGCGTGATCGACTTGTGATTTAATTTCATAATCTTATATATATTCTTTCAAATTTGCACAATTTCTTTTACGAAACTTATTGAATTCTCAGTCTTGTATCAAGTTTTGAATTGGATGTTGAATTATTAAAATACTTTAGGAAATGTCTAGCTAGCTTCAACAAAAGTATTAGCTTTTTCTTTGCATGCTGTATTATTGGAAGAGATCCAAATAAAACTTTGCAAAATCTTCACAAAAGGACTGTATATCTGGATAACAAGCAAAATCGTGTAGAGATTTTGCGAATACCATTCTTACTTTAGTTAGGATCCAGAATTACATATTGCTCTTTTGTTAGCTAACGTCACGTATCACAAAGCTAATAAAGATAATACATGAACTTATGAATGCCAAACCTTGTTAGTAACAAGGATTAAACCTAAGCCTTAGAAATGTTAACAACATATTTTTTAACATATTTTTTTAATGGGTCTATCTATGGTGGACCACGTGCTCTAAAATGTGAAAATATAATAATTTAAATTTCTAATCATAAAATTCAATGCTCATTTTTTTAATTATTGATATTAAATCAATTTCCAATTAGTTTTGTGAATTATTGGTTAAAAAGAATAAAAATTCAAATCGATAGTACCGTGTAATGTAAAATTTTTTTCATTCAACTTTAAATTGATATATTCTCAATGAAACTAACATAAGTTGTATTGTAAACCTATATTTTCCCTTAAACTAAACTCAAATTGTTATATAAGGACTATTTAATAAAAAAAAATTATTCATTCATCTTTTATAACCAATAAAATGTAAGATGGACTAGCTACCACTCTAGAATCGTCCTTTTTTAATAATATATTCTTTTTGTAAGACACTTTTTAACATATTCCTTTCAACACATTTATGTAGGTCTACCAAAATAGAAAATAAGACTTAGGAAATTAGGAGTGGGATCTACTAATTTTCACATGTTTTTTGAACAATAAAAAATTGTTTGATAAAATTAATGTATTAAAGAATGTATAATGTGTATTAGCATATTTTTCATAAGTAAAATGCTTCATTCCTTAATTATTTTTCACTCTCCAACTTAATTTTCAAACAAAAAGTTTACAAGAAGTAGTTCCTGAATTTTTTTTTTTCATTTTTTTACATTAATTCTTGAACAATGATGTTATAAGAGACAAATTAACGTGGAGGATCGATGAAAAGAAAAGTTCATTGACTAATTAACTTGAGAGATAAAAAAAGTTCAAAAATTACTTTTCATAAATTATTTGTTTAAGGACTAAGTTAAAAAAGAATAATATATATACTCAGGTATGATTTGGATTTATTAATTTAGAGGATTTATTCTTTTGCAAAATTTGCAACTAAATGAATAGGGTAGTTACCCCTTAAAGTTCGAACAGGAATTACCGGCTTTGAACTGATTATGGGGATGGAAACTTATGTCGACTTTTTTGATTCTCTACCTACATCTTATTTCCCCTTGAATGGTATTAGATCAAATTATATGAAACATTATATATATATTGGCAAAAAAGGAAATTTTTGCGATGGAGTGTTTAGATTCATACAATCATATCCCCGAAGACTCGCGGTAGTCAAATTTAATAAAGAAATAAAATCATAAAATACAATGTGAGAAAAATTGAAATAAAGAAAGGAATATGCAATATGCTTATAAATATATATGGTTCCCCCCACTTGGTTTGATTTATATATGAGAGCAATTCAAATGCAATAGCTATGAATAATGGAAAAACATGAGAAATGGCTGCGGCGCCGCTTGCTGCCTAATAAGTCCACGCATGCACGAGCTTGTGAGCTGTGGATAATAAATGCCTCACATGTCGTCGTAATAAACCTATACTAATAAAAATAATTAAGTCCAGCACCTTCCGTTTAATTTCGATGGAGACTCCGTCATTCAATTCGTGGTAGTTCATGAAGTGGATAATGTTATCTACAAATTCTTGAGTAAACCCTCGTTATAGAGGGATCAATATCATATTTGAAAATTACTTACCAAACAAGAGTCATAGTAGAAGTGAACTGTGATCCTAGACGGACTTTACCTGCAAGGTTAATTAATTAGGGGTTGGAATCCCGAAGTTGCCATTTTTGGGGAAACTTTACCTAACCATAGCCTAAGGATTAAACCCACATTTATATCTGTTGGGGATTCCCGTCAACTATCAAAAAAATATTTGAAAATTACTTTTTATGTTTTTATAAAGTGAAAAAATCATTTAAATTTAATCATTTGAAGGGATTAATACTCCTTTTGGAAATGTGGAGTTTGAAAAAAAATAGAACTAGCTTAAATCGATTTCATTTTAACATATTTCATAATTCATGCACAAATTATTTTTTATTATTAATTTTAAAATTAATTCTACCCAATTGTAAATTAAACGTCAACAATAAATTAATGTTAAAATAAGGTTAAAAAATAATTAAATTGAATGGCCTTTTCAAACTTTAGGAATGAAAATATAAATTTCATCATTTAAGGACTATTGATCCCAAATTTTTTGAGACTTAAAATAAGAGTTTAGTCCAAATTGTTTTGTTGGGTACATACTAATTAACTAAATGACTTTCAGTCAATTGCATATGTATGATTTAAAAGTATGTATGAACAAATATAATTAATTGAAAGAATATATATATATATATAGAGAGAGTCAGAATCCGTTGACACCAGGTGTCAAGTTTTAAGAGTTATATCTTTTAATAACTTTTTATAAAATATGAATTTGAAAAATCCAACAGTTAAATTGAAAGCTCTTATAAAGTAGATCAAACTTATAAATTTTCATAAAAATCGAAAATTAATTGATACTTCATCAAACTAATTTATTTTAACGTATAATATGTTTTTAAAATATAAGTAAAAGTTCACTATTGGATAACATACCTACGAATGTCTAAATTATCTGAAATTTGATATGCATATATCATGAAGGTATAATATAATGTGATTCAACGGTTGGATTTGTCAAATTCACATTTTACAAAAAGTTATTAAGAGGTGTAACTCTTAAATTAAAGTTTGAAGACCAACAGTGAGAAATATAACCCAACTTCAAGCAAGGAAGAAATGAAGAAATTAGTGTTCTACAATTTTAGGGACACTACCCTACGAGAGGGGACTACCCTACAGGAGGGAACCCATGACACCCTAGATTATAGTGCCCATTTGGGTGGGCGTTTGAAAAAACAAAACCTAGGTTTTGCAGAATTGATTTTAAATCACTTTCGTCCAACGTGCTTCGTAAAGTTTGCATCACTCATCTCAACCATTCATTTCTAAAATCAATTCTGCTCAACTGTAAACCAAATAAACCATAGGTCTTCTTTGTATTTTTCTTTTTATTTTGTAATTTTCCTTAAGTAGAAGGCGCTAATTTGGATGGTTTTATTGGCTAAGACTTAGCTTAGCTAAAAGCTTACGAGGTCATGAGATCAACTCCCATTATCATTAGGAGTAGGAATTTTAGCCTTTTCTATTTTTCACACTACATGGTCGCCCCTATGGCTATATAAGGAGGTCTCATCCTCTCTTGTAATATAATCGTCATTTCTAATACAAAAGCATTGCTTTGTTTTGTCCCCTGTGAGGTTGAGAGGCTTAAAGGTTCTTGCTCAAACCATTGTGATTTTTATCCTGCTCCAAGGGCTGGTGGCAAATCTACACTCTTGGCTTATCTGCTGAAGGGATCCACTTCTTTTCTCCTCTATTTTCTCTTTGAATTCTCTCATTTTAATTTGCTACACCTATTACTGTTTAACTTGCTGAATTTTCATTTCCAATTGGTCTCTAACTTGCTCTTGTTGTTCAATTTTACATCCACATCATGTCTGCTATCAATTGGTCATGATTAGAGCTTTGTTGATTTGAGCAACTCTGAGGTCGTTTTTGCTGCATTTGAGCGTTGTTTTTGGAGCTGGAATAGATACAAATTTAATTTTCATTTTTAATTGTGTAATTCTTCATCTCTTTTGATCGTAATTCAAACTTGGACTGTTTCCCGGGCCCGAGGTGCCTTTCTGCTGCTGTCAGCATTGTTTGTTTGCTTGCAATTGCTTGATTTAGAGGGGATGTTGGTGTGCATAATCCACCCATAGGTGTTTGATAAATTGACTAGTCTAATTGCTCATTACTTGTTCTTGAGTGAATATTCTTGCAAATTAACTTATTGTTTATGGTGAATTGTGGTAAGTGGGAGCACTGTTGCTTTCATTTTCCAAAAATCGTTCACCTACATTTCCTCCCAATCCTTTTAATTCTTGTTCATCCCCCATATAAATTGTTCATCCATTATTCTTCTCTTTAATTACTTTCTGCTTTTAATTTCAGCCACTCCCCATCCTTTCAATTTCAGTTCATTCCTTTTACATTTCAGTCATTTAATTTTGCGCAATTTTATTCTTATTTTTACCTATTTTATGCGCATTTTTTTGGTCTTGTTTTGTCCAATTTTCTGCTTTTGTTCTGTCTGTTATTTTTCTATTGCAAATCTGAACTGTTCGCTAGCAAATCCTTAGGAAACGCCTACTTGATTACGCATAACGCTTAAGTTTAGGCTAGGGTTTAGCTCAGAAAAGAGGAAAAAATTCAACAATTTCCTTGTTGAATTTTTTACTGTTTTCTCAGTTTGATATCCATAAAATCAATCTAGATCAGTTGAATTGTTGTTTACAAAAATTTTGTGTAATCTAAGGAAAGTGCTAAGCAATTTTTGGTGCAATTTTTTATTTAAGTTGACATTCCATTTTTTAAAACAAGTCTGAGAAAACAGACAATTTTTACCAATTTTTGGTACCCTTTTTAGTCCTATTTTTAGATTAGATACGTGCAATTTTCTTTTAGAATAGGGATTAATTTCTTGTAATTTTTACAATTTTTGTAATCTTTTTGTTGAAGTCAAAGACAAAAAAATTATAAAAGAAAAGAAAAGAATGAAAAACAGTCAAAAAAATATATTTAGCCAAAAATACCTAAAAAAAGGTGAAAAAGAAAAAAAAGAAATATAAAATCAAAAAACATATCGGTATACATCGGATAAAGAAAATATTTACATGTGTATGAATCAAGTTCACCACACAATATTTTCTTTATGTACTAGAAATGATTATTTTAATAGTATATGCATCCTTACAAATTTAAGTAATTATTTAAAATATAAGATCACTTTGAGGCATATTCTTTTTTTAAAAAAAATCATGTCATATTTTTTTTCTTATGAAAACAGGTAGTTTCCTTATATTATGATAGTTTCAATATTAAATTAAATAAAATGAATGTTAATTATAATTTGAATTAATTATTGAATCAAATAAAATTATTCATTTTTTAATTTATTCAATTTTTGAAGAATTTTTACTTTCTTCAATCAATACTTAAATTTCATTAATACATCAAAATTAGAAATTAGATAATTATAAATTATAATGGAATTTTTCTATTCATTAAATAATTTTTAGAACTTTTAAAAAAAGTCAACAATGAAAATATGAAACCACTGAGATTCTCTAATGGTTTTATGTCCTAAATTTTATAGCCGATAATGACTCTGATTTGACCTGAACCTTAATAACAATAAAAAGACAAGCCGATGGTTCATATTGATAAGTGATAATTATAATTTAAATGTCCATTTCAAAATAAATTTAGTTTCAAACATTTGAAAATATATTATTTTAAGGAAAATATTTAGTATAAATGTCCATTTAAAATTATATTTTAAATAAAATATTTTAGTTTACCTTTATTATTTAACGATATAGTATAATTAAAATTATTTAATTAGTATGTCAGGGCGGGTTCGGGTTCTTGGACCGCCCAAAACCATTCTAGGGTGGATCAAACAAAATTTGTGTGACACCCTTCTACCCTATACTCTTAGATGTTTAATAAATCTAAGTTTAGAAAAGGTAATGTCCCACGATGGGTAAAAAGCTTCACAAACGCTCTTATTAAAAACCTCATGAGTTCAAAAACACTTATTTAAATGAAAGTAAACATTGAATATAATCCAACAATTATGCAGCGGAATCTCTAAAGAAATAAAACTAAAACGACCTACTTGCCGAACAAGGTATCCAAAAATAGTTCATAAAATACTCCTAACTAGAAACATAATAAAGACTCCCAAGTACACCCTGATGTCACATCTATCAGAGCACATCCCTTAATCATACTCGACACCCATCGTGTCCTCATCAACACCTGTAAAAATATATCCACAGAATACGGTGAGGAAAAAGATACCACTCATATACACACATAGGAAATGCCCTATCCTCACCCACAGATAAACAACATCATCACATATCATACTACCAATACATCAGATAAACCATCATATAACAATTATCCCAAAACTCAGCATCTAGCTATTCATCTATATCAACATATATATTTCATACCATCATTCACATTTATACACATAATACATCCATCATGTATTCACCAAACCCATCATCATCATAATATAACTCGAATATCACATCAGATATCACACATATACATCCAACATGTATGCACCAAAACTCATCATTACATGACTCAATTCCATCGTTGAGTATTCCAAATTATCATATGCACCAAAATTCATTATAATATAACTCAATTCCATCGTTGAGTATTCCAAATCTCATCACCTACCCAAAGCTCATGACTTGGAACTCCGCACAATTGGTGCACCTCGTCAATCACTCTAGTTAGTACCAAGATAACTACCGGTGTTACCACACCCAATCCGATAGGTTGTACCCCCTCTATGGGCCCGCACAACGACATTCGACCCTAGGTTGCACCCCCTCTATGGGCCCGTGCATCGAACGCTCCGTCTTGATCCCCTAAGTTGTACCCCCTCTATGGGCCCGCACAACTCAGTTCACTTCCCGAATTGTACCCCTTCTATGGGCCCGCACAATCCAGGTCTCATCACATATGCTCAAGGCATCTCTCTTAAGTTGTACCCCCTCTATGGGCCTGCACAACTCAAGTAACATCACATATGCACAAGGCATCTCTCCTAAGTTGTACCCCCTCTATGGGCCCGCACAACTTAGGTAACATCACATATGCACAAAGCATCTCTCTTAAGTTGTACCCCCTCTATGGGCCCGCACAACTCAAGTAACATCATCATCAATTATATCGCATGTTCACCAACCACATGCATTCCAAATAACATCAATTATATCGCACGTTCACCAACCACATGCATTCCAAAATATCATACATCATATTGCATAATCACCAAACATATGCATTCCAAATAACATCAATATATTAAGCATATTCACCAACATATGCATTCCAAATAACTTCAACTACATAGCATATTAACCAACCATATGCATTCCAACATACATCAATTACATAGCATATTAACCAACCATATGCATTCCAACATGACATCAATATATAGCATATTCACCAACATATGCATTCCAAATAACATCAAATATATTAAGCATATTCACCAACATATGCATTCCAAATAACATCAAATATATTAAGCATATTCACCAACATATGCATTCCAAATAACATCAAATATATAGCATAATTACCAAACATGTGCATTCCAAAACATCAAATATATCGCATAATTACCAAACATATGCATTCCAAATAACATCAAGTATATTAAACATCATTAAGCACTTAGGCTCTCAAAATCCACTCTGGTAATCGATTACCAACCTCTAGTAATCGATTACCCACAAACAAAGTCTCTAGTAATCGATCACAACCACCTTGTAATCGATTACAACCACCTTGTAATCGATTACCTGCAAGAAAACACTCTGGTAATCGATTATAGCACCCCTGTAATCGATTACCTGCAAACAAACTCTCTGGTAATCGATTACCACAAACCTGTAATCGATTACCAGCAGCAAACAAAACTTCTGGGTTGCCCAGAACACCCTGGTAATCGATTACCACACCTGGTAATCGATTACCCGCGACGCAGATCGCAGATTTCACGATTTCAAACATCTCTAAACCCTTCCAATCAATCTCTAATTGATCTCTTTCGATCAAACATCATTCATAATCATAAACATTCATCAAACTCATCAAACTCATCAATCTTTAACAGTTTTACATGGATTTCCCATCAAAACCCCAAATCATCAAAACCCTTATTATTCCCTTTTTCGCCATTCTCATTATTATCATTCAAATCACTCAAGATTCATCAAGAATCATTCAAACAACCATAAATCACAGTTCATATCATCCATTCTCAATTATATCGTACATTAATACGAATTTCTAATCTTAAATTACTACCCGAGCACCCCTACATGCATATACAAGCAGCACCCTCTTCCCCACCGTACCTTAAGCGAAGCTCAATCACAGCAAGGAAGTCCCTCTTTGGTTCTTGATTTTCACTCCACAACAACTCTCTCTTGAGACTCAGTTTCTCCCCTCCTTGGCGTTTCGCTCTCTGACGATAATACGAATAAGGATTAGGGTGAACTGATAACCCCTCCTTACTATAATGCCTTATTGGGCTTGGGCCCACTCCCAACCCCTTATCCTCTTTTAAATTACAACTACCTTTACGAAACAAAACTCATAATAACATTAGTCTTATTATTTATTTTCTTATTTAATTAATTATTCCCTTTACTTAATTATTTAATTTAACTAATATTTATCCTAACAAAATTTAGGATGTTACAATTTGGTCCATCTAGTCCATTTTTTTTGCTTACAAAAGGTGAATAGATAATTTTTTTTTATTAAATAGTCTTTATATGACTATTTGAGTTTAATTTAAGAAAAAATATATATGGATTTAAAATACAACATATACTAATTTCGTTGAGGATATATCAATTTAAAGTTAAAAGGCAAAATTTTACATTACACGGTAATATCGATTTGAATATTTTTATTTTTAAGTAATATTTCATAAAAGTAACTGGAAACTATTTTAATATTTATCATTAATAAAATGAGCGTTAAATTTGGTGATTAGAAATTTAAATTACTATATTTTCACATTTTGGACCATGTGAACCATGGTCCACTGTAGACAAACACAAATTTATTTGATCAACTTATATATATATATATAGAGAGAGAGAGAGGAGGGTTCAACTTACACCAGTGTAAGTTACACCAAGTATTACACCGCTGATAACATCAAATCAAATGTGTTTTTTAGTAATCCAACCGTTGAATTATGTTTATTCATCATCATGATTATATGTGTCAAATTTCGTAAAATTTTGACACCAATAACTTGATAAGCATAATGGTTGGGTTTTTCATGCATTTCAAATGTATATATAACGTTAATCTTGAGACATCACAATGACATATCAAATCATTTCGGATTAATGTAAAATTTTATATGTATGATCTATATGATAGTAACTTTCAATCCAATTGTGGATTACTTAATATGACGATTCATTAAAAAATTATTCAGCGGTGTAATACTTGGTGTAACTTACACTGGTGTAAGTTGAACCCTCCTCATATATATATATATATATAATATATATATAACCTTACATGCACTATTTCGGTATTTCCTCATTCTGTATCATGTGCCGTTATATACTTAAAATTTCTTCTTAATTAGACCTTTAAGAGAAAATGTTTACTGAATATGTATGCCTCAATTCTCTGATTTTTTTCCGGTGTACAAGAAAAGCAATGAGTTTTAAACTTAGAATCTCATGCTAAACTACCCAAACCCCCAACCGGCCTAGTGGATTGCCTCAATTCTCTGATTGAATGTGAATCTGATCAGAATACATCATGGAGCCCATATATGCAGGGACAAATCTATCTATCTACAGTTAGCTAAATATTTTACAACTATTCATTCTTTCGGGGTTAATTTTTTATTCTTATAAATAATAAGGTTAAAAGGTCTAAATCTCTAGCCTAAAAAAATATAGATGGTAGATAGATAAATAGCAAGAAAAAAATAAAGAGCTTAATGTGAAAAATATGATAGAAAAAGAAGAGAAAAATGAAAAGAAAATTAAAGTGTTAAAGAAAGTGTAAACAAAAAAGTGTGAAAAAAATATTACTCTTTTTTAAAAGTATTAAAACTTTGATAGTGGGGTGTGTAAAGTGTAAAAAAGGGAGAGATAAAAAGAAACAAATCAAGAGAGAGAATATGAAATAAATTACAATTGATGTGATAAAGAAAGAAAAATGAAAAGAAAAGAAAAACTAGGTCTAAACATCTAATATATTTTATTAAACTATCAAATAACTATTTTATTAAGAAAAAAATTATGAAATTGAAATATAAATCTAAATATTAGTTTAACTAATAAAAAATAATTGAGAAAAATACACTACTAAAAATTTGATAATTAGAGAGGGGAAAATCCCTCTCTAAACAGTCAAAAATCCCTCGCTAAACTTTTAGCGACGGATTTTGTGATGAATTCAGAATCCGTCGCTAAAAGTGGCGTCACTAAATTTTTGTGAAGAATTTTAAAATCCGTCACAAAGGAACATGAGGGAAGAAGGTTGAATTCCGTCGCTAGTTGTGATAGAATGAAATCCCTCTCTAATAGAGAGGGATATATCCCGTCGCAATTAGAGAGGGAAATGGATCCCTGTCTAAATAGTGAGGAAATATTCCCTCTCTATTTTAGCGAGGGATTTTTTCCCTCACTAATTAGAGATATTTAGTTAGGGATATTTTTGTCTCTATTTAGCGACGAATTTATATTCCTCACAATTAGCGAGGGATAATTCCGTCTCTGATATGGAGGAATTTTTTATTCCTCACTAATTAGACATTTTTTTCCTATAATTTTGAGAGGGATTTTTTCCCTCTCTAAATTTTGAAATTAGAGTAGCACATTTTATTTGTCTTATAAAAGATGTTATTATATATATAGCCTTTTTTATCATAGAAATCACTAAAAACCTATAATTACAAATATGTAATATTTATAAATATTAAATACTAAATTAATAAAGATGAAATATTAAAATCCATATATATACAAATAATATACATCAATACATATATATAGCAAAGTAATATAACAAAGCTAAATGAACATATGGCTAGATACATATATATATATATATATATATATATATATATATAACATCACTAGATACATGGCTAGATACATACATATAACAAAGCTAAATAACATGGCTGGATACATACATATAACAAAAAGCTAAATAACATAACTAAATACATATATATTGTTGAAACAAACTCACTCCTATAAGGTTTTTATTGTGCCAAACCATTAAAGCTAATCATGAGCTAAAAAGAATAAGAAATGCATCTTGTTATTACTAACTAAGCTGTTCAAGTCTATGGCAGATCTCTTTTAGAACTAACACTTGCAGATCCATTTGGAGAAGATGATCAAGTAAAAGACCAGAACATAAGTTTATTTTGAACAAATAAAGCAAAGACTCAGAGGCTTGTCAAGCATCAAGTAAAGAGATCCTGAAAACAGCTTGAGACGTCAGCACACGAACAGATGCAAGCTCAAGGTCATCTTGTAAGAGAATATCAGATCTGAAAATCAAATGAGCAGCATCATGTACAAGAAAGAGATTCAAAATCTAAAGTATTCAAAGATTAAAGAAAGATGCAAGATCTCATGAAGAGATCCAAGATCAGCTTGAGACACAAGCTCATAGAAGAGATGCAAGCTTATAGAAGAGATGCAAGCTTATGAAAGAGATGCAAGCTCAAAGATCTGATAAGAAGATGAGTCTCACAAAAAGTCAAAAGCTACAACCTATGCAAAAGCAAAAGAGCCAAGTCAACACAAGGACAAGGAAGTACACTGCATACTGTCACTTGATTACATCATCCAGAAGCTGTCACTTGTCCAGAAAAAGGTATTCTCTCAAACAACTATTTTCCAACGGCTTCCAAGCATCTCACAACGACCAGATAACGACTATTTTTTTCTTGGAATAAAATGCTGAAAGCTACAGTGATACATAGAGATGCTTCTGCTGAACGATCAATCATTACATCTCATCTCATCATACACAGAGCTCACATTTCATCTCTAGAGACTGCTAAACTGAACAGACCTTACAAAAACTCTTATAGTCTCATTATCTTTTCTCTCACTAAACTCACTTGTATATCCTTGTGAAAAGAGAGTTCCTCTAGCCTAGAATCATTGTTTATCCCCACTGTGTATGTTCAGGCTAGAACATCCTAAAATTATCAATCATTGTAATTGAGTCTCGTCTGAGATAGGAGGAAGCCTAGTCTTAGATTGAGGGTGTGCGTCCTGAAGAGGCAGTAAGAATACTTGTAACTCAGCTAAGATAGGAGGTGCCTAGGCTTGGTGTGAGGAGCGTCCTGAAGAGGCTGTAAGAATACTTGTATTGGCAAGTTGTCAATAGTGAAAATCTCACAGGTGGTGAGGACTGGACGTAGCCCAAGGTTGTGGGTGAACCAGTATAAATCTCTGCGTGCATCTCTTCTCCCTCATCTCTTATTTACACTGCACATCTCATCTATTAAAACTGCTAAGTTAAAATAAACTAAGGGTCTATAAAGAAAATTCTTTTTACAACATCAAGTCTGTTTCATCCTAGGTCTCATCTTACATCACAAATCTGTTTGAAAGAAAACTAAATTTATTCAGAAACAAACAAGTTTTAATTATTAACAATTCATTTCACTTGATTTTAAGATCATTGTTGAGACATCATCTCATCTAACCTATTCGAGACTCCAAGTGTTAAACTTGAGATCACGTCTCAACTTGAAAATTGAGTGTGTATATTTCAGGAAAAATATTTTAAATCTCTATTCAACCCCCCCTTCTAGAGACGTTTAGCCAACTTCAGTTGGTATCAGAGCAAGGCCTCTCAAGGGGTTGAGCACACCTACGTGTGAAGAGGAAAAGATCCATGGCTGGACGTAGTGCAAGTTTGTTCATACCTGAAGGAGCATCCACCAACAGGCCACCTGCCTTTGATGGAACTGACTACTACTACTGGAAGGATAGGATGAGACTGTTCATTGAATCTCAACATGTTGATCTATGGGAAATCATAGAAAATGGACCCTACATACCTCTCACCACTGATGAGCTTGATCAGAGAGTAGTTAAGTCCAGAGACAGATCGACTGATGCTGCAAAAGCAAGGTATATTCTAAACTCAAGAGCTAAGTATCTGCTAACCTGTGCTCTTAGTCGTAGCGAATATGATAAGGTAGCAGGATGTACAACAGCCAAAGAAATCTGGGATGCACTTGAGATAGAACATGAAGGAACCAATCAAGTTAAGGAAGCAAAAATCAACATACTAGTGAGACAGTATGAGCTCTTCAAGATGAATGAGGGTGAGGGCATTGAGGACATGGTGAGACGATTCACCATTATCACAAATGACCTCAAATCCTTGGGAAGAACTTACTCAAATCAAGACATGGTTAGGAAGATCTTGAGGAGCCTACCCAAGCCTTGGAGACCCAAAGTCACTGCCATCCAAGAAGCCAAGGATCTCAACATCCTTAGACTGGATGAACTTCTTGGATCATTGAAAGTACATGAACAAGAGCTTATGGAAGAAGACCACATCAGACGACCAAAAACAATTGCATTAAAAGCAACATCTAGCAACACTAAAGGTAAGAAGGTAAGCTCATCTCAACAGACTTCTCTCACCTCATCTCATGACACAGAAACAGAAGATGAAGAAGATGATGATGATGAGAGTGAAATCGATGACGAGCTGGCTACATCTCAAGGAAGATCAGACGCATGTGGAGAGCTAGAGGAAGTGGAAGAAGAAACTTTCCATCAAGAAGAAGAGAAATCAAGTCTGAGAAAAGGGGACAGTTCATTTGTTTTGAATGCAGAAAACCTGGACACATGAAATCTGAGTGCCCACAACTCAGAAAAGATCTAAAGAAAAGTCCAAAAATAAGGCAATGATGGCCACTTGGGATGACACTGATGGAGATGAAAGTCAAGATGAGCAATCAGCAAATCTATGTCTTATGGCTAATGGAGATTCATCTGATGAAGAGGTATATAAATCCGATTCTGAACATTCAATTGATGAACTTAAGTCTGCTTTTGAAAATCTCTTATATGATTCAAATCTTCTGGCCTCTAAGAGCTCCTTGCTAAAGTCAAAATTGAATACAGCTCTTGAAAAAATAAAATTTCTTGAAAATAGAATGAAGGTTTGAATCATAAAAACAACAGTCTCATGTTGTCTCACATGAAACTATCTGAAATGGTTAAAGCCAAGACTCAAGTTCATAATGAGCAAGAGCTGAAAGATATGTCTGATGAAAACCAGAAGCTCAAGAGGCAAAATAGAATTCTCATAGATGATCTAGCAAAATTTGTAAATGGAACAAAGAATCTTGAGAGACTCATTGGATCTCAAAAAGGAATCTTTGACAAAGCTGGATTAGGCTATGAAAAATCCTCCAGTAAATCTAGTACAAAGACTTCTTTATTCCTGCCAGAAAAAAGGAAGAAAGAAAGGTGCTCTTGCTGTAGTAAATTTGGCCATAAGACCACAGACTGCTACGTGAGACAAGTAGCATCTAAAAGAAAGGTAACTAACCATGAAGAACCCAAATATAAGTGGGTACCTAAAGCTAAATCTCTTGATGTAACAGGTGTGCCTAGCAGCAGCCAAATCAAAAGGATGTGGGTACTGGACAGTGGATGTTCAAGGCACATGACTGGGGACAAAAGCAAGTTCCTATCACTTGAAGAAAGGGCTGCAGGAGTTGTCTCCTTTGGAGACAATAGCAAAGCCCAAATTAAGGGCATAGGTAAGATTGGCAAGGTAACTCAGCTCAAATTGAAAATGTCTATTTTGTTGAGGGATTAAAACATAACTTGCTGAGTATTAGCCAATTATGTGACAATGGTTACTATGTTAATTTTCAACCCACC
The DNA here is from genome assembly GCA_026901365.1 of Sesbania bispinosa. Classification (NCBI taxonomy): domain Eukaryota; kingdom Viridiplantae; phylum Streptophyta; class Magnoliopsida; order Fabales; family Fabaceae; genus Sesbania; species Sesbania bispinosa. The sequence continues at coordinate 740,790 of QLOH01000335.1, read as the reverse complement.
CTCTGTGAGATCATAGACTCAAAAACTGGAAAGACTGCCTTTTCTGGTGAAAGAAATAAAAATCTCTACTCAGTCTCACTTGAGAGTCTGTCTGATCTCACATGTCTCATGTCTCATGACCATGAAAAGTGGTTATGGCACAAAAGGGTTGGACATATTAACATGAGAACTATTAGTCAACTTGCAAATCGGTCTCTTGTCAAAGGACTACCAAAGGTAAAGTTTGACAAAGACATGATATGTGAATCTTGTATAAAAAGCAAACACAGCAAGTCAAGCTTCAAACCAAAGTCTCATGTATCCACCACCAGACCACTTGAGATTCTCCACATTGATCTCTTTGGCCCAACTAAGACTGCAAGTCTTAGTGGCAAGAAATATGGCTTTGTAATTGTGGATGACTACTCAAGATTCACCTGGGTTCTGTTTCTATCCCAAAAGATGAATCATATGAAACCTTTAAAACCTTTTGCAAAAGATTCAATCTGAAAAGGGATATGGAATTGGTGCTGTGAGAAGTGATAATGGGGGAGAATTTGAGAATGGCAAATTTAAGAAATTCTTTGATAAAAATGGCATCACTCACAATTTCTCCTACCCAAGGACTCCTCAACAAAATGGGGTAGTTGAAAGGAAGAACAGAACTCTACAAGAGATGGCAAGAACTTTGTTATGTGACTCTGGTGTTGAAAAGTATTTTTGGGCAGAGGCTGTAAACACCTCTTGCTATATTATAAACAGAGTCTCTATAAGAAAGATCTTGAATAAAACTCCATATGAGCTATGGAAAGGAAGAAACCTTCAATATCTTATTTTCATGTATTTGGGTGTGACTGTTTTATTCTAAACACTAAAGATCAACTTGGCAAGTTTGATACAAAGTCTGACAAAGGAATCTTTCTTGGCTACTCACTTACCTCTAAAGCATATAGAGTATTTAACCTGAAAACTAAAACTACTGAAGAATCTGTGCATGTAGTTTTCAATGAGATGCAGGACAACTCTGAGAAAAATATGGATGAAGAAATTGATGAAATGATGAGAGATTTAAGAATTTCCACTCAGGAAGCTGAGGAGAAACTTACTTTTGAACAAAATAGGATGAGATCCTCTCCAACAGAAAAATCACACCAAAAGACTCATCCTGAAACTCCTGATGCACCGCCAAAGGAAAACAAGTCTGAAGAACAAGATGAGATCACAGAAGCTGTACAAGGAGCACCTGAGACTCACAATGAACATGCATCTCAGCTACCCAAAAGCTAGAGGCTGGTGAGATCTCATCCTAAAGATCAGATAATTGGAGAAACTTCAGAAAGATTTAGGACAAGATCCTCCTTCAGAGACGTTGAGAATCTGATGGCTCTACTTTCTGAAATAGAGCCTAAAGACATCCATGAAGCTCTTAATGATGAATTCTAGATTAAAGCAATGGAAGAAGAGCTCAACCAATTTGACAAGAGCAAAGTCTGGGATCTAGTTCCTCCTCCAACTCATCAGTCAGTTATTGGTACCAGATGGGTCTTTAGAAACAAACTCAATGAAAAAGGAAAAGTAATAAGAAATAAGGCAAGACTGGTAGCTCAAGGATATAACCAACAGGAGGGAATAGATTATGATGAGACCTTTGCTCCAGTGGCCAGACTTGAAGCTATCAGAATTCTCCTAGCATTTGCTGCTCACAAAAACTTCAAACTCTATCAGATGGATGTAAAAAGTGCTTTTCTAAATGGAATCATTGAAGAAGAAGTTTATGTGAGACAACCTCCTGGCTTTGAAGATCCCTATCATCCAGAGTATGTGCTCAAACTCAAAGGCTCTATATGGTCTCAAGCAAGCACCAAGAGCTTGGTATGATAGGCTAAGCACCTTCCTAACAGAAAATGGATTTCATCAGAGGAAAGATTGACACCACACTTTTCAAAAGGGAGCTTAACAATGATTTATTAATTGTTCAGATTTATGTTGATGATATCATCTTTGGTTCTACTAATCAATCTCTTTGTCAAGATTTCTCAAATCTCATGCAGGGAGAATTTGAGATGAGTATGATGGGTGAGCTGAGATTCTTTCTTGGCTTACAAATAAAATAGTTGTCAGATGGAATCTTTATCAGTCAAGAGAAATATGCAAGAGACCTGATAATAAAATTCAACATGAGTGAGGCTAGATCAATGAAGACTCCTACGCATCCCTCATCCCAACTTGACAAAGATTGAGACTGGTAAATCCATATCAGAAAAGCTCTATAGAGGAATGATTGGATCTCTCATGTATCTAACAGCAAGTAGACCTGATATCCAGTATGTTGTAGGTATTTGTGCAAGGTATCAATCTGATCCTAAAGAGTCTCATCTCACAGCTGTTTAAAAGAATCTTTAGATATTTAATTGGAACTGCTAATTTTGGCCTATGGTATGAGAAAGGCTCTAGTTTTGATCTGATAGGACTACAGTGATGTTGATTTGCTGGAGATTAAAATGGACCAGAAAAAGCAACAAGTGGTAACTGTCAATTCTTGGGAAAATGTCTTATCTCTTGGTCCTACAAGAAGCAAAATACAATAGCCTTATCCACAACAGAAGCTGAATACGTCTCAGCAGCAACCTGCTGTACACAAATCTTGTGGATAAAATCTCAAATGTTGGATTATGCACTAAGGTACTCCAAAGTCCCTATCTTCTGTGATAATACTAGTGCAATAAATCTAGCTAAGAATCCCATTCATCACTCCAGATCAAAACACATTGATATTAAGCATCATTTTATTAGAGATCATGTGCAAAAAGAAAATGTTGAGATTATATTTGTTGATACTAAGAATCAACTAGCTGACATTTTACCAAGCCTTTAGTAGAAGAAAGATTCGTTGATAACTTAAAAATGTTAAATATGTGTGCTCTTAGTTGATTATCCTTGAAAATAATTTGTGGCTTTGTCAAACAAAGGAGAAAGAAAGACGAGATCAGTCTATTAGAGATGGGTCTCTTGAGAAGAGACAACGTCTCATGAAATAGCGCCATGAGACGTAATCTTATGTGCCACCACGTGCCCCATATGCAGCACGAAAAGAGGAGAAAGTGCTGTAAATAACGGCTAGTAACTCCTCCACTAAATGGCTCACTAGCCGTTACAGTATAAAAGGGAGTGCCAACTACTTTTTACGATTTCATTAACTGCCCACTCACCAACACTCACGTCTTTCTCTCTCTCTCTCTTTTTTCTCTCACTGATCATACTCTATTTATACCAAAAATCACAATCTCTTCTCTTATCTCTTTTCTATTCCCTTATGCGTATCAAATTCATTGGGTGTTGAAACTGCCCTACTCAGATAAATCATCTTCGTCTTCATCCCCAGAAGCAATCATGTCTTCTGCCTCTGAGAAATCAAACTCCATGGAAATCACCTCAAGCCAAGAGCGTCTCAGCCGCTCTCCCTCTCCTCAACCAAAGTACTGAGTCTGAATCCTCTGAGCCCCAATCTCAACCATCTCAACTCTCAAAGCCATCTCCCTCATCAAAATCAACATCCTCAAAGAAAGACACCCCACTTCCTCGAAGGCCAAAATCTCAGAGAATAGCCTCAAATGTTGTCCAAACCTCTGCTCCAAAATCACCTGTCCACATTGATCTCACCAAAACTGCCCCCCAGAACAAAGGAAAAAGAACAACGCCAATAGAAACAAAAGGAAAGAAGCTCTCCTTCCCAAGCTGATCTCTTCGAAAACAAACTTATTGAAGACAAGTTTGTTTCGAAGTTCATCGATAAGAAGGTTGTGATAGGAAGACTGATAGACTTTAAGGGTCTGAAAGAAGAAAACTGGGACATTGCTCCCTTATCTCAAGAAACAGGGGTGGGAAGAATACTTGACCATCAAGGAGCCTGTCTTCCCTAGGATGACAAGAGCCTTTTATGCTGCATGCACCAAAGCCAAAGGTGCCTCTCAGGGGCTACCCCATGTGATCGTAAATCTCAAAGGGTTCATATGGAACTCACTGAAGAAGTCTTGGGAGCCATCATTCAAAGCCCTGTGACAGGCAACAGGACTCTACAATCAAGAAGACTGGTGGAAGCACATAGGAATTCCTAATGCAAGTGTAGGATCTTCTCTGTTCAAGGATGCCAAAGTCACAGACTCCTCCTCCTCGCTCAACTACTTTGGGAAGTTTTTGTTTCATCTTGTGGCAAAGTGCATTATGCCCAGGGCAGGTACCTTCAATAAAATCTACACTCAATACTTAATGGTGATGTATCACCTTAAGCATGGTATCCCACTGAACCTCCCCTTCCTAATTCTGAAACACATGGAGCATGCCTTCTACAACCCCCAAGATCACCTCATCTCTGCCATTTGCGATGCTCACCACCAAAATAATGAAGCACTTCAAGATTTGATCTTAGTGGATGTGAACAAACTCTTGAGAGAACTTGAACGATTGGAGATCAAATCTCAAGTCCTTAGGACTGGATGATAAGGCAATTCCTTCTCCAACCTTTCCCCTTGACAATCCTGCACCCATTCCTCCTACTACTCAAGCTTCTCCATCATCAAAGCTCTCTGAAACTACAAGAAAAAGAAGAAGAAGGCTGTTGAAGAACCAACTGAGGGACCTCAAGAAGGACATGAGATCCCTGGAGAGCACAAGAAAAGAAAGTCTCAACCTTCAGAACTCACTGAATTTGTACACAAAAAGAAGAAAAAGAAGCAGACAAGGTCTGAACTAGTCTTCACTGTCAAGACTCAGCCTGATCCTCAACACACTGATACTGAGGCTCTTGCACTAGAAGAACCTGCATCAGACGTAATCCCACCAGCTGATGACAATTCAAGAACCTCTACCAGTCACTGAGACTGAGCATGAACCTCCATCTCCACCACCACCTCAACAGCAAGAAGCTCCTCAATCTGAGGTCTCACCCATCACCAAAATAGTTGTTGAGACCCTCAAGGATTCTCTCTACCTCCATTCACGAGATTGCTCAAGAGACGACCCCTGAGGATGTTGGGAATGAGCATGCTGTCAAAGAAACAGAAGAGATTCAACAATCACAACAACAGTCTCCAGTGAAGTATGCAACATCTCATTCTGTTCAAACATCATTTCTCACACCTGGTAAGTCTTTTGTGGACACCATCCTTCTCACTCCCCTCAGCCAAAGTATGATCAATCCGCTCCACAAACTGAACGTCCTCAAGCTCCATCCTCTGACCCATCTGTTCCAACTCATATCCCTGACTCCATCAACACCTTCATCAATCAACTTCATGAAGAACAACAACAAACTCAACAAAATCATTACTCCAACATTGAGAAGAATCAGCAAAAAATCCTCAGGAAGCTTGATCACCACAAGAAGAGGCAAGAAGCTCTACTTGATGGACTGGACACTGTGCTTCAGGCTCTGCACACTTCAAATGATTTTCATAGGAAGATGAATCTTCATCTCTCTAATCTTCCTCCCATGCCTGAAATACCACAAGCCGTCAGACGTCCACCTTCTTCTGGCTCAGACTCATCCTCTTCTCCTTCCCCAGATCGTGCTTAGTTTCCATTTTGATAATGGCAAAAGGGGGAGAGTTGGTTAAATGTAGTTTAGCTCATCTGATAAGAGTCTCAGTTAGTTTATTAATGGCTTTTCTGTGATGTTCAGTTAGTTTAATCATCTTGATTAGGATCTGATTATGTGCTTCCTTTTTGAGTTTAAGATGTAATAACATCTTTTCTGATGTATGATGAGATGCAGTGGCATCTTTTGCCTTGTTGATCTTTTGTACTTACATCTTATTTCTGCTTAATGAAAGAAGCTCATCATATCTCAACACTTCTGTACATGTCTCTATGTTAAAAAAACGGGGGAGGGTCTCATCTATTCTGATTAACTCAGGGGGAGTGTAATAATAATAAAAAAATGGGAAACTGTATCCTCTTAAAAACTTCAATGGTTTTCCATCATCAAAAAAGGGGAGATTGTTGAAACAAACTCACTCCTATAAGGTTTTTATTGTGCCAAACCATTAAAGCTAATCATGAGCTAAAAAGAATAAGAAATGCATCTTGTTATTACTAACTAAGCTGTTCAAGTCTATGGCAGATCTCTTTTAGAACTAACACTTGCAGATCCATTTGGAGAAGATGATCAAGTAAAAGACCAGAACATAAGTTTATTTTGAACAAATAAAGCAAAGACTCAGAGGCTTGTCAAGCATCAAGTAAAGAGATCCTGAAAACAGCTTGAGACGTCAGCTCACAAACAGATGCAAGCTCAAGGTCATCTTGTAAGAGAATATCAGATCTGAAAATCAATGAGCAACATCATGTACAAGAAAGAGATTCAAAATCTAAAGTATTCAAAGATTAAAGAAAGATGCAAGATCTCATGAAGAGATCCAAGATCATGAAGAGATCCAAGATCAGCTTGAGACACAAGCTCATAGAAGAGATGCAAGCTTATAGAAGAGATGCAATGGCAAGTTGTCAATAGTGAAAATCTCACAGGTGGTGAGGACTGGACGTAGCCCAAGGTTGTGGGTGAACCAGTATAAATCTCTACGTGCATCTCTTCTCCCTCATCTCTTATTTACACTGCACATCTCATCTATTAAAACTGCTAAGTTAAAATAAACTAAGGGTCTATAAAGAAATTCTTTTTTTACAACATCAAGTCTGTTTCATCCTAGGTCTCATCTTACATCACAAATCTGTTTGAAAGAAAACTAAATTTATTCAGAAACAAACAAGTTTTAATTATTAACAATTCATTTCACTTGATTTCAAGATCATTGTTGAGACAACATCTCATCTAACCTATTCGAGACTCCAAGTGTTAAACTTGAGATCACGTCTAAACTTGAAAGTTGAGTGTGTATATTTCAGGAAAAAATATTTTAAGTCTCTATTCAACCCCCCCCTTCTAGAGACGTTTAGCCAACTTCATATATAACAAAGCTAAATACATCCATAGCTAGGTAGCCCCAGGCTCATCATCAAATCCATGGTCAACCTCTTCATTATCTTGATCAGTAGGCGTAGGCTCATGTGGATCTAGACGTGAAGGCGCTGTAGATGAACGACCCAAGATATAGTATCCATGAACCTAAATAACTGATTTCAAAGCAAACACGACTCCTCTTGGGATGAACGAATCAACTCTTCATTTGAACATAATCTATCCTCATGAGTCTGCAAACGGTCTTGAAGGCTCTTGTTTCATCTGTCAAACTAGAAAACTAGCACTTTCATGCTCATATTCAGATGGTGAGACACTATATGATGATGAGGCAGAAGTAGAAGACTTGTATTTCCCAGCCTCCGGTCCTAAGCCATATACATGTCCTTTCTTATTCACACCCCCAACAACATCTAAGAAGATGTTGTTGTCAGATTGATGGGTAGAAGAATCATTATCCTATGGTGTCTCCTGTGAGTCCCTTTCAGCAATTCGTCTCTGATACTCAGTCTTAAAATACAAAACATTGTATTAATGTAATAATTATATCGAAAAATAAATATCATGATATGCATGATTTATGAACATTATTTACATGTCATATATGCATGCGAAATTTATGTTCCTTTCTTTAAATGAAAAACTATTAAAACTTAATGTTATATAAATTAACCAAAAAAATTGCGTTTAACATGTGCATGAAATTGACATTGCAAAGTTGCTAATGTCCATTAAATTTAAACAAGAATTGTATATTTCGCATGTGCTATAACCATATTCATTTTGAAACCAATAGCATGAAATTTCAGAGTTGTTAATGCCTATCATAGCAAACCAAATTGAATTAACATATAAATAAATCTTAACATTTGGAAATGAAATAATGATAAAAAGTTAAAAATATAATATTCACATGACAAGAAAACAACTTTTATTGGTTTTTCTCTATTTCTTGCACAAAGCTTTGAAGACAGGAAACAAAAAGAAAAATTAATTGACACTTTCTTATAATTAGAACTAAAAACCAGGAAATGAAAATAGAAGAGGTTTTCTGAAAGTAAATGGTCCTAGACTTGTTTTCATGATTTCCTATTCAAAACTTTGAAAACAAAATATAAAATGAAAATAAAGTGGAATTTTTATAATCAAAACTGAAAATAAGTGGAAACAAAAACTAAAAAATGGAAATCAAACGGTCGTAAGTTGCAAGCACCACCAGGATATTCCATCTTAGAAAACAAACCACCATCCTGATATAAATGGGTCATACTATAAACAAAAACCTTTACAACATCCATGTTGGGCCTATGACAATTAACTATAGAAGCAATTCATAGAAAACATTGTAACTCTTAGTTTTGCATTCACCTATATGCATTTTTATTGTTGAGACAACAAGCACCAGGAAGATTTATTTCTCAATATAGTTAAGAACATATGTATTAGATCAAACTATTGCAAAGGTTACTTGGACAAATTTCATTTTGACATCTACATTATTGAGATAGCAAATACTAGAAAGATTTATTTCTCAGGGCAGTGAAGAACTTATATGAATGAGAGCAAAAACTAGCAAAGTTTTGTCCTAGACAAAATTCAATTGATCACAACATACAAAGTGTTCCTTGTGAAAGTAATCCTCAAGAAAACTTTGCTTCTTGATAAACTACAGGAGTACCACAAATTGATAAGCAAGTTCCTCTTTCAGCACCAAACTTTCAGCTTAATGATCACTAGTAGAAAATATATTTACTCTCCTTTCTACAATACATCATAAATGAAAGTGTGTGAAAATTGACAGAACAGAAGAGTAAAACCATTGAAAGATATAAAGAAGCCAACTTTCCACAAATATTTATAAAGAATATATCATAAATTAAGTGACTTGAAAGATAGAAGAAATTCATCCAACAAAGAAATTCATAAAAAACATAACAATGACTAAGAACTTACAATAATCATCTCTGATTTAGAGAACACCCACTTCGTTGTGTCACCTTTTATTTTATGGGTCTTCTGAAATAAATCCCAATAACTTGGATTCATATCAGGGGAGGTTTTTTGCAGAAAAAAAAAGTTTATAGTTTTAATAAAAATGTCATGTAAAAATGTAAAAGTTAATATAAATATTACATACTAATCTCTTAAAATGCTCAGTTGTAGGAATGGATCCTCCTGTATGCAGTGGACCATCAGAGGATCTTCTATTGTCACTGTTAACTTTTGCCTTTGCTTTCCAATCATCTTGTCTCCATTTTTGTTCCAATTGCTCACGAATTTCCGGAGGAATCCAACTTCCATCATCAACTTTGTTTTGTACTCTATACATTGCATTTGACAGCCCTTCAGATGCTTTGTGGTCAAACGCCTTCTTAACTTGCCTCTCATGATCAGGAAGCCACTTATACTTCATCTGCATTAGATTAAAAATATCATAACCTCATCATAATAGTATCATAAGAGTGCGAGAATTTTATTTTAACACAATAAGCTACTGAAATCTAAGTCGTTCCTCTCCATACCTTAAACTTTCCATACCACATATTCACCATTTGTTCATCTTTCTTCTTAGCTTCCCCATAAGTGTCATAACAACCTTCAAACTTACCTTTTATTATCTTTAAAACATCTCGTGTGGCAGTGTGAGGGTCAAAGCTGTGCAAATAACATTTTAAAGAAGTTTATAAAATGTTAATTAATGAAATTGGAAAAAAACAGTTATAAATACTTACCTTTGTTAGTTTTTTATGTTGCTTTTTTATATAAATGTTTTACTCCTTTTTCTTATTTGCCTTTTTTTAGTTTTTTATGTTGCATTTTTTTATATAAATGTTTTCATTTTTAAAACATACAATCTCTTTCATTTTTAAAAAATGTCATACTAAAGCCTTCAATCTTAATTCTATGTAAAATTGAGAAAAATAATCTTAATATTCACTGACTTTAGCACATTATACAAAAGAAAATCATATCTTGATAACTATCCACTTAAGTTATTTATCAATTAAAAACTCACATTATTTCTTTGATGATAATTTTTTCATAAAAACTATAATAAACATTGTAATATATAAAATAAAAAGTATAATATAGAAAATAAATTTTTATTATTTATTGAGATCATTACTTTTATTTATACTAATTTACATAAATAATAAAATAATTAAGTGAGATAATTACTTTATCTATATGAAAATAAGTATCAAAATATTTCTTATATTGGAATTTTAGACAGGGAAAAAATCTCTCTAACTACAAACTTAATAATACATCTTTATTTAGGGAGGGAATATAAAATCCGTCTCTATTTAGAGAGGGAATATAAAATCCCTCGCTAAATAGAGAGGGAAAGCAAATTTGATCGTTAATTAGCTTATATACCAAAGATTAGCTCTTGATTTTTATTTAGTGAGGGAATACAAATCCCTCTCTAATTAGAGAGGAAATAAAATATCCCTCGCTAATTAGAGAGGGGTTTATAATTCCCTCACTAAAGCAAGATGAATTTGTATTTATGAATTCATCTTTATTTAGGGAGGGAAAGAATCCCTCGCAAAATAGAGAGGAAATGTCACATCCCTCTCTATGGAATCACATATCCCTCGCTAAATAGAGAGGGAAAACCAAATCTGTTGCTAATTAGCTTATATACCAAAGATAACTCTTGATCTTTATTTAGGGAGGGAATATAAAATGCCTCTCTATTTAGAGAGGGAATAAAATTTTTGTCTCTAATTAGAGAAGGATTGTAATATCCCTCGCTTTTTAGAGAGGGATTTCTATTCCTCACTAAAGCAGAGATGAATTTGTATTTAAAGCAGATTCATCTTTATGTAGAGAGGGAAAAAATCCCTCGCTAAATGGAGAGGGAATCCTCAATCCGTCGCTAGGTAGCTCACATAGCAAAGACAAACGTTTGATCTTCATTTAGTGAGGGAAACCAAATCCCTCTCTAAAGGATTCCACTTTTCCTCGCTAATTAGAGAGGGAATATAAAATCCCTCCCTAAATAGAGAAGGATTTTTTCCCTCACAAACTTAATGTTAATTTAGAGAGGGAATTTGTGATGGATTATTTAGAGAGGGAATAAATCCGTCACAAAAACCCTCTCTAATAGTTTGCTGAAAATTTAGAGAGGGATTTAGCAACGAAATTTTAGCGAGGGATTTTTTCCCTCTCTAAATCCGTCACAAAAATTTAATAGTACACATTTTGTGAGGGATGTGTTGATCCGTCACAAAATCCGTCACAAAATCCCTCTCTAATATTAACTTTTTTAGTAGTGGATAAAAAATTAATAATAATTGACTAAATAATAAATATTTATGTGCAATCCTTAAAATTTATTCTTATTTATCACAAAAATATTTTAGATTAAATGAAAAAACTAAAAAAAAATTGAAAAATTGAAAACTGACTAGTTCAACTAGTTTTATGACACTGGTTTTCACCGGTTCTTGGCCGGTTTGACCGGTTCCCGGTCGGACCGATTGAACCGGTCGGTCCTGTCCACTTTTGATAACTGTGATAATATGTCTAGCTGAATTATTGTCACAATATATAAGAGAGATGGTTTGATGTAAGGTAGAGAGATCTTCTAGAAGATAAGTGAGCTAGTGTTTTTCACAAATTACAGTTCTTAATGCTCGATACCCAGCTTTAGAGGAAAACCTCAAAATGGTTGTTTGCTTCTTATATTTCTATGAAATGAAGGAGTTGTCAAGGTAAATGCAATAACTAGTGATAGATTTGTGGGGTGTCAGAGCAAGAACTCCAATCTAAATAATTGAAGGCCTTAAGTTGAAGGGAAGAGTTGTTGGGATAAAACACTCCTTTGCCAAGAGAGCCCTTCAAATATATAAGAACTCAGGTGTGGGCCTTGAAGTGAAGTTCAGTTGGACAAGACATGAATTGACTTAATTGTTGTACAACATAACTAATGTCTGGTCTTGTACTGGTGATGTCAAGAAGCTTGCCAACCAACTTTCTGTATCCAACAAGATCATTATAAAGAGAGTTGTCATGATGGCTGAGTTTGGTGTTCTTTGTCATGGGTGTAGCTGCTAGCTTGGCTACAAGAGACCAAAATCAAAGAGTAAATCTAATGTGTACTTCCTTTGAGATAAAACCAAACCTTTGTGGGATCTGGCCACTTCCAAACCAAGGAAGTATTTAAGATGTCCAAGGTCCTTAATGTGGAAAACATCATCAAGTTCTTTTTTGACATTAGGTATTTCTTGGAGATCAATACTAAAGAGGATAACATCATCTACATAGATCAAAAGAATGGTTAATCGATCCTTGAGAAGAGTGCTTAATAAAGAGAGTGAAATCGGTGACTGATTGTAGTCAAGATTTAAGTGAAAAGAAGACAGCTTGATAAATCATTGTTTGATAACTTGTTTAAGTCCATAAATGGACTTATGTCTTACAAATTAAACAAGAGAAAGATCATAAAATTGCAAACCCTGTGGAAATTCCATGTACATTTCCTCCATTAAATCACCATGGAGGAAGGCATTGTCAATGTCCAGTTCATAAAGATGTCAATCTTGTGAAGAAGCCACAAAAAGGAAAAGTCTGACAGTAGTGATCTTTACAACTGTGGCAAACTTATCAAAGAAGTATGATCCTTCTGTTTGAGCAAAACCTTAACTACCAGTCTAGCTTTATATCTTTGTTAGGTGTCATTGGAGTTACTTGATCTTATAAACCCATTTTGAACCAATAGGTATCTTCCCAAGGCCAAGAGCTGCAAAATTACCTATATGGCCTTTATCCAATGTGGGGACTTGATAGCCAAAAATTGAAATATGAAATATCGAACGAGGCCTATGTTACTTGCCACATAAAATTGACCTAGTTTCAACCATGATTGTTCGCCAACTTCAAGTTGGCACTAAATTTATAAATGACTTAAGGAAAAGGAAATTATGCAACTTCAATATAGGCAAAAGAAAAACGTGTAGTTGGCCCTCGATGGGTTCACCAACCCCTGGTTGCTGTGTTGCCTAGGGACCAACCTGCCCAAGATGAAAGATGGAGTGAGATTTTGAGAAATCATTTGATCTTCTCTCATTATGATCAAAGCATTCCTTGTTTGATGCACTATCAGCCGACTCTTGTGGCTAGGCAGCTTGGACTCTGCCAAAACATTCCTGTTCCTTTGTTCAGGGGACATAATATCGATCCTTGCACTTCGACCGATGAGGTCATCTTGAGGATCAGGCAATTCGACACCACAAAGCCTCCTTATGAAGCCACTGACTTCACCCCCGCTATTCACTGCACCACTGCATTCGACCTTTGGTGGAGAACTTCATACAAGGCCATGGCTTGTTCGAAAGAGGATTTTCTCCCTCGAGCCATTACAGACAGCTCATATCCTGAACCAGTAAAACGAAAACGCTCAGGTATTCCTTAGGCACTTTTTCTCCTTTTCCTCATTTAGTTTCTTATCTATGCTTCTATTAACCTCGCTTTGTTGTTTTCAGCTCCAAAAGATGCCGATTCTTCAGGTTCCAAGCAACCAAAAGTTCCAAGAAAAGGAAAACAGAAAGCTAGTTCCACTGATACCACTGTTGACGGTAACAAGGTTAAGCCTCAAACAGACAAGGTATGCTTCGATATTATACCTCTTTTGACTTCCTTCTCTTCATCATTTCTGCTTATACCAAACTATTTCAGGCAAAGTCTCAAGCTGCACAAGCTTCAAAGCCTCCCTTGTCAAAAACCGCTGGTATTTCAAGAAAAAGGAAGAATCCTATTGCCTCCACCTCCGAGAAAATGCCTCGAGTCATCTCTGCGTCCACCCAAGCTACTGAGGTGATATCTCGAATAACTCTTCTTTGCCATATCACCGAATACTTACTTTATCTCTCCCCCTTTGTAGAAACCTTTACCCAGGAAGAGGACAAAACAAATTGCCTCAGGTGTAAGGCATTCTCGAAAGCTAATCGAGTGGTGAGAATCTACTTACTCTTTCCTTCGAAATTGGCTTTTAATATTTTATTTACTAAGCCACTTTTTTTTTTAGGTTTCTTCAAGTTCATCCTTACAAGAGAGTTCTTCAGGTTCTAGTTCTTTGAGCATAGATACTTTTTTAAATTCTCTTCCTCTTGCTATGCAATACCCTGGGTCAAAATGGATCCTGAGATTTGAGTCTACAGGAACCCAACGTCTGCCGCTGATGAAGAAGTCACTTCCCCTGATCGTTCTGAGGAACATCAACAACGAAGAGATGAAGAAGTAGGAGATGAGGACAAGAATGAAGAGGAGAGAAAGAGAAAAGAAGAAGAAAAAGAAGAAGAAGAAGAAGAAAGTGAGAGAAGAAGAGCAAAAAGAAGAAAACACGAATAAACGAGATAAAGAGGGAAGAGACCGAAGAAGAAGAACGAGAACGAAAGAAGAACAGAGACCAACAAGAAGCAGACGAAGAAGAATCCCACCTTGAGAGGATAAAACGGAGGTATGATGTTGATGGTTTTGATCGAGGCAATGAACATGAGGAAGCCTCTGAGCTCGTCGACTGATGACGACACTGTGCCAATCACAAAAATCATCTAAGGCTGCCTCGGCAAAAGTAAAAAGAAAATGCATTCTGACGAACCTTCTTCGGCTCCCAACTCTAGACTGAAATTGATCCAGCTGTGAATATTCCTAACTTCACTACTGCAGTTGATCTCGCTCAAGCTCGAAGCTTCCAGAAGCGAAATGGCAGACGATGATTTCCTAACGAGAAAGCTCCAAGGAAAACAGAAGAAGCTGACAACCCCATGTCCAAAGTGAGGTGTCCTTCGACTCCCCTCTTTTAATGCAATCGCGCGACTCTGCTCGAGGATAAGCTCCGATGCTGCACTACGTGATGGTTCTCAGGAACAAGGTTCGAAAGCAAATGAAGACCTTTAAAACCGTCCCTGTATCGAGTCCAAAACAGCAAGAGCATCCGGTTTCGAAAGCGATAGTTCTTTCAGAGCCTACCACCACCTTAGCTTTGGATCGAACTGAGAAGCCAACTACTCCTCCTCCTAAGGGTCTTGTCCCAGAGACTGGTCTTGAGGCCCTTACTAAGAAACTCGAGGATGATCCTTTCTACATCATCAACAAGTTATTATCAGGTTCCATTACCATAGCTTCATCGAGCCGTAGTGCCAAGACTTCAGAATCCAGCACCCATCAAAAAGTTCAAGGATTGGTGAGTAGGCTTCGACATCTAGCTTTTTCTCAAGACCTTATCGAAGCTCTCACTGATGATCTTGACAATGAAATCAGAAAAGTCTTTGCTGAACTGAGGGTCGATGCCTGGATAGCATCCCTGTCGAGCTTGATGAAGCCATTGGTGCCTTTTATGCTTGGTATGAATCTTTTATTGAAACCATCAATAAACTCCATGCCAATGAGACCATACAGGATGAGGTCATTAGTCAAGAAGCTGCTCTTCAAGAAAAACTTACTGCTCAGAGACTAAGTTCGAAACCTCTTCTGTCACCTTTAGAGCAAGGCACTACCCAGCTTGGGGTACTCGATATAGGGATCGAGGAAATGCAAAGGAAATTAGACCTCAAGGTTCAAGAGAGGAGGGCTCTTGCCGAAGCTGTTGAACGAGGTAGGGAACTGCAAGAGGCCTTGAAGAAAAGAGACCAAGGAGGATTCGACTGAGCTGATCAACTACTTCAGGAGTTTGACCAAAATGCAGAATGATCATGCCACTCTCAAGGCAACTCTCGAAAAGGTCAAGGTTGATTACCTCGATTTCAAGACCAAAAACTTGTTTTAAGGCCAAGTCTTTTCTGCTTGTTTACCTCTTAGTTTCTTGCTTTTTTAACTTGTACTGGCCAGTTGGCCTCGAACCATATTTCGTTTTCAATTTATGATTCGAAACGTATTTTCACTTCATGCATGCTGGGTTTATATCTTTTTAAATGTTGCCATTTATGGCTCGAATTACGCAACCAGAAATTACGTCTCGATAGTATAGGCATTACTTGATAACACCTTTTCCACTTCGAATGGCCCTTCCCAATTTGGGGTCCATTTGCCAAATTTGGCAGCTTTTTCCTAAGGTAATTGAACTTTCCAAACTAAATCACCTTCTAAAAAGCTTTTATGGCTAACTCTTCGATTATAAAAACGAGCCACTCTCCTCTTTTTGTTTGATTATGTTCTCGAGTGCAATCAATCTTTCTTCATCGAGCACGTCTAACTTATCAACATTAAGTTTAGATAATCCTGAATAGGCAGTTCATTTTGCCTTTGGATTCGAAGAGATTCAAGGTTGATCTCTAAGGCAAAACTGCCTCATGTCCATATACTAATTATATGGGGAAGTCATGGTGGCATCTCTTGGGGAATTTCTATATGCCCATAATACTTGGCTAAGTGTTTCATGCCAATTTCTGGGCTTGTGTCCAATGTGCCTTCTGATCAACCCTATCAAAATCTTGTTAGTGGCCTCGACTTGGCCATTTTCTTGTGCATAATAAGGGGTAGAAGTAAGCAATTTAACCTTCCTAGATTCTGCATATTGAGCCACCTTCTTTCCGGTAACATAGTTCCCTGATCCGTGGTTATGTTTCAGGGATGTCAAACCTATGGACTAGATGTTCTTCTATAAAATCTATTACTTCTCTCTGGCCTACGTCCTTTAAAGGAACAGCTTCTACCCATTTAGTGAATAATCTACTCCTACGAGAATAAAGTTATGCCCCTTCGAAGATGGTGGATGAATCATACCTATTAAGTCAAGGGCCCAACCTCGAAAACGGCCATGGCTTGATTATCGAATGGAGCTCTGCCGCAGGAGTGTGATGTAAGTTGCCATGTTTCTGACAATCTTCGCATCCTTTTGGCAAAGTCATGGCAATCTTTCTAGCATTGAAGGGCAAAAAGTAGCAGTACCTTAGCAAGTGTCCATCTCATTTTCTCTCCTGCGTGGTGTGCTCCACATATACCTTCATGGACTTCAGCAAGGGCGAGATAAGCTCTGCTTCTCCTAAGCATCTAAGCAGATGTCCGCCACTTGACTTCTTGTACAATTCTCCTCCTAAAGTGTGTAATTCAGGCTTTAAGCTTGACTTTCCTTTCGACTGGTGCCTACTGGATCCCTCAAATAATCCCTAATGGTAGTTTCCTCCAGTCTGATGTAGTGAGCATATCCAATTTCCAACCACTCTCTCCTCTTTTGACAAGGGGGTGTTGGTTTTAATAAAGTCTTCGGAAGAGTTCAGGCTTAACTCTGTATCCAGAGGCCACTTGGGCCAGCTCGTTAGCCACTTCATTTTGGATTCGAGAGAACATGTTCCAAGTTACCCTCTTCGAATTGATTAAAAGGGTCTTAGCCCTTGCAAACTATTTCGCTAATTTCGAGCTAGAACACTTATATAATCCCCTTCAATTGGTTAATAACCAATTGATAATCCCCCAAAACGTGGATGTGGGATGCTTCGAGGTTTAATAATAACTCTAACCCTGCAATTAACGCTTCATACTCGACTTCGTTGTTTGAACAATTACCTTCGATTTTAAACATTACTTTGGTTATTATCTCTTTGGGAGATATAATCAGCATGCCAATGCCGCTACCATTAATATGCTTAGAACCATCGAAGAATAATTTCCAAGGCTTAAATCCTATAAAGTTTACCTCCTCGATTTCCGCCGTTGGAAGTTCGGCTAAAAAATCTGCAAGGGCTTGCCCCTTAACAGCTTTTAAAGGTAAATACTTAAAGAAAATTCGGTTAATGCTAATGCCCACTTTCCAATTCTGCCATGAAGTATTGGCTTAATTAACATGTACTTAATTACATCGAAATGAGAACTTACAAAAACCTCTGTCGGTTTTAAATAATATTTAAGTTTTGTACATGAAAAATAGAGGCATAAACATAACTTTTCTATAGGAGAATATCTTTTTTCTACATCACTAAGGCTCCTACTAAGATAATATATCACCATTTCGAAGCCACTCTCATCCTCTTGGGCTAACATGCTACCAAGGGTTTCTTCTGATGCAGAAATATACAATCGAAGTGGCCTTCCTCGAACAGGTGGAGACATCACTGGAGGCTTGGCTAAATACTCTTTGATCGAATCAAAAGCCACTTGATGTTCTTCTTTCCATTCGAATTCTTCTCCCCTTTTCAATTTAACCAATGGGGAAAAATTCTAGTTTTGCCTGATAGGTTCGAAATGAACCTCCTTAGGTAATTAATCTTCCCCAACAGGCTCTGTAGCTGCTTCTTGTTTGTTGGAGGCTTCGTGTTGATAATCGCTTGAGCCTTATTTGTATCCACTTCGATTCCTTGTTGTTGGACTAGGAAACCCAAAAAGTTTCCTGCAGAGACTCCAAAGGCGCATTTTAAAGGATTCATCTTTAACCCGTGTCGCCTCATCCTCTCGAATGAACATCTTAAGTGTTCCAAATGTTGTGCTTTGGTCTTCGATTTGACCACCACATCATCGATGTAAACCTGCATGAATTCATCAATAAAATCGTGAAATATTAGGTTCATGGCCCTTTGATACGTGGCCCCAACATTTTTTAAACCAAAAGGCATCATTACCCATTCGAAGGTACCTAGGGCCCCTGGACAACGAAATGCAGTTTTAGAAATATCTTCTTCTGCAATAAAAATCTGGTTATAACCAGAATAGCCATCCAGGAGGCTCAGCATTTCGTTTCCTGCTGCCGAATTGATCAACATATCAGCGATGGGCATTGGATACTCATCTTTGGGAGTTGCCTTGTTAAGGTTCCTAAAATCAATGCAGACCCTCAATTTGCCATTTTTCTTAATCAATGGCACAATGTTTGAGAGCCAATTCACATACTTGGTGGTTCTGATGAACTTAGCTTTGAGAAGCCTTTCAATTTCTTCTTTTATTTTCGAAACCACCTCTGGGGCAAACCTTCGAGGAGGTTGCTTTACTGGTTTCTTCTCAGGCAAGGTTGGTAGTCTATGTTCGACCAAAGCACGGTATAATCCAGGCATTTCCTCGTATTCCCAAGCAAAACAGTCTTTGTATTGCTTAAGGATCTCGATCAAGTGAGGCTTTATTTCTGGATCCATCTTTATACTGATGAAGGTTGGTCTTCGAGCTTCGGCTGTTCCTAGGTTTACTTCTTCGAGTTGATCTTGGGCTTCGAACCTAGGAACTTTTTCATAGCCGCATTCAACTCCCACGTCCTCTTCATCATAAATGCAATCCAATCGAACTGGATCTCCTTCTTTAGCTTGCAACTGCTTATTGTGGTCTTCACTCCCTTCTACTTTTTCTCTTTCTGGATTCGAAAAGACTACACTTTTTGATTCGGCAAGTAGGCCGCTAGTCTGTTTTTGAAGATTTCTAGGCTTTCCATGTATCACCCAGTATTTCTAAGGCCGAGTCAATATCGACCTCTCTCTTCAAAGTGAATCCCTTAATGGGATCCACCTTACTGAATAAGGTACTTTAGCAGAATGGATGGCTGACTTTGAGTCTAATTCATAGGGACTGATATGAGCCAAATTTTATCAAAGTCCATTTCTACTAATCCTTGTTCCACATTATAAATCCCTTGGTCTGCTTCGACCACTATGGGATTTCCTTCTTGATCCCAAAGGAAAAGCTTCTGATGAACAGTAGAAGGGACTGCCCCCATGCCATGGATCCACTCCCTACCTAACAACATGTTGAAACTGGCCTTGGTTTGAATCACCACAAAAATGGTGGTTCTCATTTGCTTACCCACCATTAAATCCAGTGATGTTATTCCTTCTGAGCTAGATGCCTTACCTGCAAAGTAAGTTATCATAATACTGTGAGGTAAAAGATCCTTGTTAGTCTTACCCAATCTGTCGAAGGTGGATTTGGGCAAGAGATTGATTGCAGCTCCCCCATCAATTATCACTCTATTAATGGGGTCTCCTTCAACAAAGGCCTTGATATACAAAGGCTTCATGTGAGCCATGTCTCCAGGGGTAGGTTTTGCTATGCTGACCATTTCTTTCTTGGTCTCCTCTGCTTGATTCAGCATAACTGGAAT
This sequence comes from Sesbania bispinosa, assembly GCA_026901365.1. Taxonomy (NCBI): domain Eukaryota; kingdom Viridiplantae; phylum Streptophyta; class Magnoliopsida; order Fabales; family Fabaceae; genus Sesbania; species Sesbania bispinosa. Next base: position 720,814 of record QLOH01000335.1, on the reverse strand, counting down.
TCGAAGTTCTTCATCTTCGAAGTCCTCTTCACTTCCGAACCTCTGTACCTGATGAGCAAATTCAGCTGGTAAGATTGAGACTATCCCACAAATTTCCTGGATAGAATCAGGAAATCCTGACTCAAATTCCTCTGTTAGGAGATCATCCTCATCCATGCCCTTTACCTTTGCTGCATTTAACTGTTCACGTAAATCAGCTTGAGCTTTTGAAGAAGAGGCTTCATGTCTCCTTTTACTTCCTTGTGGGGCATTAGCACATTGTGCTTCAATCTCCTCCATCCCGGCCCTGTACAGCCTTTGGGCCCTGCGCCACTGAGTTCTTGTCATCGAACCCTTTGCCTTGGAATATTGGCTGAAGTGGTACCAGCTTTCTTTAGGTGGTCGAACCTCTTTGGAAGGTAAAACCATGATTTCTTTTCCCTTGGAAGCTTTGGAGTTCTCAGCCTGCTGGGAAACCGGTTGCCATTTCACTTGGCTCTTAACCTTGGGTGGCACCTGTCTCACCCATTGGTTCGAAAGCACTCTTTGTGGAGGGACGAAGGTGCCTTCTTGAATAGGTGTGCCTCTGCCCACTCCTTTCAGGGCTCTGAACATCTTCTGGCCTTCTTCGAATTTCTGAGGTCCTAACCTTCGCTTAAGTTGACGCTTCTTATTCGAAGCCTCTTCAAAGGTTCTAGCAGAGTCTGCATCGAAGACTGCACTGCACCTTGGACAAAGCATAACATACCTGTCTTCTTTCTGTTTCCTGTTCAGATACTCCATGATGGTTTCCTCAGTCGAAGGATAAATGTCTTTCACTTCTTTCTCGAAGTCATCAATAGCCATATCGGTGGCCCTCGCATTCACGGGTTGGACTTCGACCATGTTGATTTCCAGGGGCTCCACATAGTGAACCTTGCTATCGAATGGATCTGTGTCTACTTTCATAGTTCCCTTCATCTTTTCTTCGAACTTCAGACGCCCTTCAGTGATAGCTTTCTGAATCAAGTCCCTGAAACGAACACAGTGATTAGTTAAATGACCATAAACATTGTGATACTTGCAATATTTTCTTCCCTTCCTCTGTTCGAGTGTAGGGATTTTGTGATCATCACTTAAGACAATTTGTTTATCTTTTAACAAAATATCAAAAATCTGGTCAGCTTTAGTTACGTCGAAACCATATGCTGGTTTCTTATACTTATCATTCGAAGATGATGTAGACCCCTCTTTAGCAGGTCTAAGTGAGGGGCATATGTAAGAAGGCCCAGGTTTTAACTCAGCCACATTAATCTCACTCTCTTCGAAATCACTGTTCGAGTCAATATCATTATTATAAGCCTCTACATAGGCTATCTTGTCTTTTCTCCCTATTTTCTCGACCTTCTTGTATTTGGCTTTTTCAGCTTTTATTTGTTCTATTTTCCTTACTCTATCAGCAAGCTGAGCCATGTCTCGAACTGGGAGGTTAATAAGCTTCTTCCTGATGAAGAACTCGAGGCCCCCTGTTGCTATCAGAACCAACTCATGTTCAGGAACGGGAGTGAAGCATCTAGCCTTAGACTGTCTGAACCTATTCAAGTAGTCTTCTATGGTCTCATTGGGTGATCTTTTAATACCCATTAAGTCCATTAGGCTGACTTTACTCTCACCTCTAAAGAACTGTTCGTGGAAAGTCCTTTCTAACTGGACCCAGTTTTGGATTGAGTTTGGGGTGAGGGTTGTGAACCAAGTAAATGCATTCTTGGTTAGAGAACTGGGAAAATATTTTATTTTCAGCAGTTCATCATTAGCTAAATCCCCACATTCTATTTGGTATCTAGCCACATGCTCTACAGTTGATTCTCCTATATCCCCAGAGAATTTAGAAAATTTTGGGACCTTAATCCCCCTAGGCAGTTCTGCCCTTAGTACATCTTGGGGAAAGGCTGAAACAAAGAAAGGTTGGTTAGCATATCCTACATTGAAACCGTGCCTATTTAGGACCTGTTCGACCACATTAGCAACATTGTGTTGCCCCCCAAGATTCATCTGTCTAACCCTTTCAACCACCAAGTCAGGGTCTTGGTTTCGAGCCACTATTATTGGTCTTGCTCGACCAGTTTCATTTAAGTCTGCTCCGACTTGTGGCTCTCTTCGATTAATCTCTTGGTTCTCAAAGCCATCTGCGTCGGACCCAGTCCCAAAAACTTCAGCAATTCTCCCCATTTGCCTAGCCAACAATTGGTAGTTTTGGTTGGTTGTATCGACCAACGGGGTCATCACAGTGGCCATTTGGTGGGTTAGCATATTAACCATGTCATGGTTACTCTCATCCATTTGTTGCCTCATGGACTGTAAGGCAACGTTGGTGAAGGGAGTAGGTTCAAGTTGATTGGACCACATCTCCGGTGAGCCTCTGGTATTTCTAAGGCCTATGTGTGTTGCCAATGGGTTGGTATATACACTCTGAGGCATCCCTAAGGTTGCCACTGCAGTGTGGGCTTGGAAACCAGGGGGTGGTCCCTGTGCCCTAAGGGGTTCATACGGCCTAATTTGACTAACCATAGGCTCATCAGGCTGTGGGAGAGTCCCTATAGGTATTTCATCATTTGCATATCTTCCTATACCCTTCTGAGGAATTTGGCCAACATTATGGCCATCTCCAGGTGCTTCATTGGTTGAGGAACTCCCTGAAGAGTGCCCAGAACCATTCTTGTTCTTACTGGTCATGGTTCTCTTGCCACTCCTAAGATTCATGCAACACTATTGGTAAAAGGGTCCCACTGGGCGTGCCAATTTGTTTGTCCTTGGATTTTGCACAAACAAATGTATCTCTGCTCAGTCTAGGATGAGATACGAATCCTTCCTTATTTTATGTGGGTTCTACCTTCGTGTGAAATCTTAGAGCAGTTCGAATTAAATCAACAGTTACATCACTGTTGAACAGAAAAGATGGTGCAACAATGGCCCCTAACAGGGCCTTGGCTTACGTTAAAGGTTTAAAGGAAACGTACAAGTAACAACCAACTGATTGACCCAGTCATGTAAATCCTAATCTATAAAAACGCCTAAGGCATTTACAATGAGGGATGACATAAACAAAATAAAAGCATGAAAACTGAAACGTAAAAAGGGTGGTCTACAAGAAACCCTACTTCCTCTAAGCTTTCTGGTGTTGCCTTGATCGCTATGGTGGATGCTACGAATTTTTTCAGAGTGCTTGTGAGTATTCAAGTTGTGGACCTATGATCTAAGGAGATTCCTCCTATTTATAGCCATAGCCCGATAACCGCCTTCAACTTCTGGGCTGAGTGCTCAATCCCACGTTCTGCTGCACGAACGTTGGTGTTTCCCTCTGATAACTGCTTTAGTCGACGTGGCTGCTTGACGGTTGAGAAAGGAATGCTTGAGAGAAACTTCCCTTTCGATCTTGTTATCTCAGTCATAACTTTGTTCGAATTGCCACGGTGAAGCTTCGATCTTTTCAGGACCTATTACCTTTGATTCACTATCTTAAGTTCAATCGAACTGGTAACCATCTATTAGTTCCTTTCGAATACAGTCCCAAATCTTCTTGGTTCTCGAACCACCGACCATTTAGATCTGATTTTCCACCGTCCACCTTGATCCTTGTAGTCTGGACTTAGATCTTATTGGCCTTCCATGTTGGCTTCCTAAGAGTTATCGAAATTAAAACCTTATAAGAAGGTAGAAAAACCATTACTGGGACTGCATTACCTTTCGTTCCCATGGAGAGATTTTTAACATTGGTTGTCCTGCACGGCCTGAAAATCCCAGGTCTCTTGGATCTCAGGTCGTCAGGATGTCCAACATTAAAGGTCACTTCGAGTGAATTAGTCACCTCAGGTCGAGCAGAACAGCCAAAGCAATAGGCCCTGACCAATTTTAAGGTCGGTCCTTACTCCCACCTCCTTGGTTCCAGCTTCGAAGATGAGGCAAGAAATCACATGCCTGCTCTGCTTCCAACCTTTTGATCCTGGGAGATGGAGAAAGGTGCAGAGGAGGAAGGTGCTGAGGAAGTAAGGACAAAGAAGAAGATGATGGAGATGCAAAGCTGGAGAGGTCGGATTATTTGGAAGATCCAAGCATCGAACACCTCTTCCTTCCCTTTTGATCACTTGCTCTCTCCCTTCTTCGAAGGCATGAGACTGGCAGGAAGCATTGCAGGTCGAAACCTTCAACAATTCGAAGTAAATACCTGCCAAAATAACTTGGATTTTAGGCCATAGTTTAAACGTTTAAGTTTATTTCTTGTAAGGAGTTATATTTTCATAATAATGTATTGTTTGTTATGACCACTTCGATTGGTCAATTAATCGAATCTTTCTCGACTCAAATAATACCAACAAGACATCACATAAAACCAAGCAATACCATCTGGCTTATCGTTTAAACCACTTCGATCTTTGTAACTGCTCGTTTCTATTCTCCTTACTTCGAATCAAAATGGCCAATGCCTTTGCATCTTTCATTTCGAATTTAATTTAATGCCTAACATCTTGATATCTTTGAAATATCACTACAAGAAAATCGATTTTCAGCGACGGCTAAAAACCATCGCAAAAAGGAGAAACCGTTGCTACAATACAATTAGCGACCACCACAAGGACGTCGTTAAAATGCTCGTCATTAATGCAGCAGCGACGAGCAAAAACAGCATTCACTGCGTAGTGTCTGCTTGCCCGACGCTAAAGTCGTTTCTATGTTGAAGTCTGTTGCAAAGTGAAAAGGTCAAAGGACATCGTCGCTAATTATTATATTTAAAAAACATTTATAACTAGTGACGGTCATAGTCGTCGCTAATTATTATATTTAATTTTTTAATTGAATTTAGGGTTTTATATTTAATTTCATTTAAATTTACGGATTTACGGTTGAATTATTATAGAAATTCAATTTTTTTTATTTTATAAATTTATATCATATTTGTTAACGATCTAAAATATAAAGAAAAACAATAAAAACTAAATAAAAAACCAAATATAGAAAAAAATATATAAACAGTATATATATATATACACACACACAAAGTGTAGAAAAACATAATACAAAAAAAATCACGGCTGACGGCGACGATGTTGCTGTGGTCGTGGGCCACGATCCTCATCCTCATCCATGGACTGGTCATCCAGGACATCATCGTAGCGCGGGTTGGCTAGGCCTGACTGAAGCTGGTAGAACCACCTACACTACGGTCATCCAGCACTAACTACAACCGTTGTCGGAGTTATGCGAAGTCCTATTCCAATCGTGCATACTGGGTCTGACAGTGATCAACCCTCTCTTAAGCTCGGCTAGCCTGTAGCTTTGCTTCAATGACTTCCTGGCGCAGCGCCTCGTCAGATGAATGTCGTGACCCGTCGTTCCTGCTGGTATGGGTCCGAGACTTCTAAGTATGGTTGGTCACACCAGGACGAATGTTGTTTTACAAGTCCCTGGTGCCATAACAGCGGCCTCGAGTCTTGCCACCAACAACATCCTTCCAGATCGATTTGTAGCTTGGTGGACCCATCAGTGATGGAGTTGTCCCCCATCTGTGACTCCACCTCCCTCAGGCGGTCCTGGTAATTTGTCCGTTGAGTATAGATAAACTTATAATTAGTTAGTTATTCTATTGCAAATATATCAAATTATGTAAAAAAAACACTGATAATTTGACTTACATATGTGGACCGCGCTCGGTCGTCTACCCAGCCACCACCCTTTTTTGTGTGGGTGGCCACAAAAAACTCATCGGGATCTACATCCTGCCCAAGTTGTCGTCGCTACACAGAGAAATTACACTTATTAATTATTTTAATTACAAATACAAAAATAATATAGAAGAGTAGGTTTTTACATACCATATCCAGCGCGACCTCAATATAGGCCTACCGACTCGTGGTGTGGATTACCCCACCTCGCAAGAAGCCCGATTGCTCTTGTTACGAGCGGACTTCCCCTTGAACTCATCAGAGGCCCAGTAGGCCAAAAGACCCTCCAAATTCCTCCTCACAACACCAAGGGGGCCTAGTCCCACTCGTCTGGGCCTTCTTCAGCATATCCCAAAGGCGTCTAGCAATCCTCTGCTCGTACACCTTCTTAATCTGGGCCTCGTCCTCAGAGGCCCAAGTAACTCTACTCTGTAAAAGAAAAAACTTTTAAGGTAAGTCATTTAAAAATAATGTAAAATGAAAACATTTTACCGTAAATTTCCTCCCACCACTTGTCCCTCACATCCTTCGGGGTGACCTCCCACAAATAGTAAGGACCCTGGAATTGTGATCAGATCGCATGACCAATGGTCGTGATGGGGCGGTTGTTAGGCACCCAACTGCAAAAATAAAGAAATTAAATGTTAACACTGCAACTTATAAAAAATTAAAATATTAAAGAAATAAAAAAAATTGTAGAAACTCACCCTCTACCATAAGGCTGGGTGATAACCCTACCGTGAGGGTCCCGCTCATGATCGGCACTGGAGCTGGCACTTCGGTGCGAAGGATGTTGTACATCAGGGTCGGGGTCAGTCTCCGCATCAATGTCACCCCGGGGGTTGTCCTCACCATCCGAATCAGAAATATGTGGCAAGTCATCCTCTGGCAGTTGATGACCTACCTCGGGGGCAACCTCCTGATATCCCGGAGTATGGATGAACCTTATCGGCTCTAAGCAGGCTGCAGTTAATACAACACGTTGGGCCACCTTTGCAGGAGTGGGCACCATGTACGATGCAGGGGCGGAGGAAGAAGGCCGCTCTGGCAGCTGCTCAGGGAGGGGGAAGTTGGTCATATGATCCTGACGTAAGCGAGCTGCCTGTGCAGCAAGCTCGCCCGGAGGGATGGACCTCCCTCTAATAGATGGGACCTTCTGTCCACCTCTACCACGCATACGAGACATATTTACCTAATTTTAATAAGGTTTATTTAAATATTAAAAAACATACCTATAAATTAAATAAATAGCTACATAAAAACCTAATTTTAATAAGTTTAAATCAAATAGCATACGAACTAATACCAATTAAATAAATTAAATAACATCCTAAATTAAATTAGCATACAATAATTGATAATTAATAATTAATAAGTAATCTATTATCTACTAATCATTAATAATTAATACTTACTAATTACTACTAATCATTAATAATTACTAATTACTACTAATCTATTATGTATCTACTAATTAATAATTACTAATTACTACTAACTACCACTCCCTCCGTTTCTTTTTATGTGTCATTTTAGAGTTTTAAATTTTTTTCTAAATAAGTTTCATTTTCAAATACCAATGCAATAATAGATGTTATTTTTCCAATTTTACCCATTTCTTAATCTGATTCTTTTTATTTTAAATATTTATTATAAAGCTATATCATAAATGTTCTACAAGTTTAAAGTCTTGATAAATATATTCTTTATGTTTCCAAAAACAAAATTATGGTATAAAGGTAAAACAAGTTTGAAAAAGGAATTAATTTCATTGTAAAAGAGAGATGTTAAATGCATTAATGAAAGAGAGAGAAAGGACATATTTGGAAAAAATGGACTAAAAAGACATAATTATTGCATTTCTTAATTCTTGTACAAAAACCTTAAATGACAGATAAAAAGAAACTGAGGGAGTAATTACTACTAATTACTAATAATTACTAAATAACTACCTACATAATTAAATAACTAACTACATAGTTATATAACTATAATTAAAAAATATTAATTAATTAAATAATAACCTGAATGATGACATGTGGTGGTGGGTGGAGGAGGAAGAGGGAGGAAGGACAGAGGGACCAAAGGGAAACTATTGGAGATTCTGATCGGTTCAAAATGAACCTATGAACGAGGGAGATTGTATAATCGGTGGGGATTTGAAAATGAACGAGAGAGAGGGAGAGAAAGAGGAGGTGGCCGGAGAGGAGGAAAGAAGAGGAAGAGGAGGAAAATAAGGTATAACATAAGGTAATATAGTATTGTTGGAAAGAAAAAACTAAAATATAGGATGGTAGAACTTTTGGGTATGTTAAATTTCATGTAATGTTGTATAAGCCAAAATTCCTAAAATTTATTGTTTAGGGTTTAGGATTTGGGGTTATAGCCAAATTACATGTAACATCTTGAGATTTGTTTGTGTGACTATGAACATATTTAAATTCTTCAATTTTTCTTATTTTTTTTTCCATACTTGCTTCGTGGCTACGAGAAGCTAAGATACCGTTAACACATACTCTATTCAGGTTGTCACTTGAATCAAATGCTGAAATTTTCTAATGAGAAAATTTATTGTCTTCGTGATTGTGATTAAAGAATATAGAAGCGCTTGAATACGCCTTTTCATTAAACGAATTTATGTTTTGAATACGCTTTTTAATATAGAAGCGTGTGAATATGATTTTCGATGCATGATCTAAAAATAATTTTATTTAATGATGTTGAATTGAATTTTATTAATTATCAATATGCTATCCAAATAAATAATTTTATTTAATGAAATCCAATTGTATTCCTATACAATTTGTTACACACACATATATATGAGAATTCATTATCCAATCAAATTGCTTTTAGTGGCCATTAAAATTGTTTCTAAAATGGTCATTAAAGTTCTTATTTTCCCAATCTTTTTAGAAGTCTTTACCAATACTCGCTATAAATGTCACCAATAGTTTTACCGACCCTAAATACGTTAGTCATAATCTAATTGTCGGTAATGATATTAATGGCCATTTGAATGGCCACTAAAAAACATAAAAATTGCCGCAAAAAGCAATTTTTTGGTGTTTTGTTGTTCTTCCATTTTTCACTTTTTCGAGTTGGGATTCATTGTCTGGTTTCTAGTTGAGTAGAATTGATTTTAAAAATTGATGGCTGAGATGAGAGATGCACATTTTACGAAGCATGTTGGGACAGAAGTGATTTAAAATCAATTCTATGAAACCATGGTTTGGCACTGGTACAACTGTAAAACAAACAAAAGCCCAATGGTGTTTTCATGGAGTGGAGGAAAAAACAAAGCCTAATGCTTCATTTTTATTTAACGTATACTCACCTTGTAATTTATTCGGGGAAAAGGAGGTTGGGGAAAGAGTTAAAAATTACTACAGGGGTTTTTGGTAAAGGAGTTTGGTTTATTGTAGGAAATTTTAAAGATGTAACATATCGATGAGAAAGAATGAGTGTGATTTTGCAAGATGATAGAGGTGAAACACCATAATTTAAGCAATTCATTATAGACACGGAGCTAAATGATCTTTCCCTTAATTTATGGAAAGAAATTTACATGCATGAGATCGGAAGACTCAACTATGAGTAGGTTCGATTGATTCCTTGTATTAGAGTATTGGATTTCTATTTGGGGTTTTGCATCTCAATGGACTCCAAATCGAGATGTTTCATCTTGCTGTATAACTTCTTCATCCGCCCATTGAAAAAAAATGGATGAATTTGTTCTTTGAAAGTGATTCCAAATAGAAAATTAAAATTGTAGAAAGTGTCTCAAATGGAACATGTGAAGTTGAGAGAATAAAACTACTCTCATCTCATTTCCTGCATCTCCGGAACACTCTAACAGGGTTGGTTGTAGTTTTTGAAGTTAGAAGAAGTAGTTCATCTTGACAGTTACAACATTTGGACCTTGGGTGCGAGGAAGACGCAGAGGAACAATACGACAAAGCTCTTTCCACCGGATAAGACCCGGATGATTTCATCTTCTCTGGGCGACCAAAATGTTTTCTTCCAACTAAGTCTTTTCCCCAGTCGAATCTCTCTTCTTACACATTGACGAGACAATTTTTAACCCTAGGTCTCAATTGAGGGAGAATGTAATTGTAATGGTAATTGAAATTGTAATTCTGTTTCAATTTAATAAAATCTTAAATGAAATCTGACTGGATGAGTCGAGGTGTAAATCAGTTGCCACATCATGGTCATTAAAATTGATTGGACAAGCTAACTCAGAACTCCATTTGCCATGTCAGCGTCAAAGTTAACGATGTTAAGGGGAGGGACTCAAACCAACAATTTTAAAGTTTAGGGACTAAAACCAAATTCGGGTCAAACTTTAGGGACTAAAAATATATTTAAGTCTAGATAATTTTATTTTGTTGAATGTTGATTAAATTGTTTTTTTTTTTGGGCTGTGTTGGTTGAACTGTGAAGTTATTTTTTAGTAGTTATCGAAAATATAAGTCGACAAGCATGTTGCTTGAATTTTGTTTGTAATATATAGAAGGTTGGTCAATCAAATAAGAAAGTAGTGCTTAAATCAACTTACAAATGTTTTTTTTAGATCATCCCTTAAAGGTGATAATTTATTTGGTGTTTTTCTAACTTGTGTTCATGGTCACACTTTATCTTATCTAACTTATGCCCACAAATAAGTTTGCATTAGAAATTGGTAAACACACATTTATCAACGCATATAAATTTTAGTACAAATGTACCAATTTCATTAATGATTATGAGATGAAGAAAAATTTTACTTCTAAATAGGCTAAAGCCACCAGTCCCTCGTAATTGTGATTAATCAACTATCAAAAAAATTTAACCACACTCATCATTACCTTTTAAATTAATTGGTCATATATAAGTATATTGTTAAACATTTTTGACAAATAGTTAATCAACTATATATCCTCCTTCATTCAACCCGTCGATTAAGCCTATGTTTGGATTACCACTCAAACATCTTCAGATCCACCTTTATCAGGAAACAACAAGGAGTTGCTTTTGAAAAACCACCTTGGGATGGAGCCCCGGGCCGAGTGCAAGACTAAGAAGTTACAGTCCTACGCAATACATTTCCTGAAAAGTCAAAAACAAAACTTAGAGACACACAAGCTGGGGAATTCAGGAAAACTTGAACACCACCATGGCAAGAATGACCAAAACAAGCTAGACAGTCAGCCACACTATAAGTCTCCCTCCAGGCATGGGATATTTTAACACACCAATCCTTATTCAAGATACTTCTAATCTTTTGGATCATAAAGGGATACAAATGAATAGCACTAGTGCCCTCCTGAATGAGACTTACCGTAATCTAGGAGTCACTTTGTAGCCACACTTTGCGAACCCCTTGTGTCCAAGCTATTTCCAGAGCTGATAGAATACCTCTAAGTTTTACCATTAGAGAAGCAGACCCCACTAAATCCAACTATCCACCTCCCTGCATGGTCACGAAGAACACCACCACAGGTTGCTTGACCGTCATGATTGCGAACAAAGCCATCAGTATTAAACTTAAACCAACCCAAATCTGGTATTAAGATCAAAGAGTTGATGTATCAAGATTTTATTATTTTTGTCATGGAAATCAAGTTGCCGATTCATTTGCAGGCTACTCTCAGTAATGTCTCTATTTTCTTCTTTTTTGTCTTCTACGGGATTTTAGTTTATCCAAGATTTTTATTTTATCCTTCCTTATGTCACAAATAAAAAAAAAAAGAAAAAAGAAACTGCCCTCTGTTACCTCAAGAAATAATTAACTCAGATTATTAAATGATTCAACCGCTAACCTTCACTTGAAATTTCAATTCATTTTTACTATGACCAACTAGTTAACAATCAAATTTTTTTGGGGAGACAATACTGTTCGAGCCGGGAACATTCGTATCATGGTGGGGGTAGCTCTCCCGACGGAGATTTTTTCCATCCACAAGACTCGAACATGAAATCTTGCTAAACAAGCATGTACCACTTGAACCAACTCCCGTTGGTAGTTAACAATCAATTTAATAATAAGAAAATGTACACAAAAAATCATGACATGGGTAAGGTGGTTCTTGAGGTGTAGTAAGTAAACAATTGAAGAAAGCATTGCCACCGACTAGTCTTTGGGTCAATTTGGTTTACAATTTGGTAGATTTGATTTTGATAGTTTTATAGAATCAATGACAGGAAATGAATGGTGCATGATTTAGAAGCATGTTGGATAAAAGTGATTTAAAATCAATTTCAGCAAAATTGATTCTCAATGTTTCCAACGAGTAATCAACGGGCACTTAGTGTGTTTGGTTTCCATTAAAACCACGTTTCAAAAGTATTAGCCCGAATTCATGTTCAAAATGTGGATCCAGTGCAAACCAAACACACTATTAGTAATCATAACAACTATTTAAAAGAAAGCAAAAGGGAACAGATAAAGAGGCTAAAGATGAGAAAAGAATAAAATCAGTGAAAAGGGAGAACCAGAGAAAAGATTTTAAAAAAAAAATCTTATACTCCTTTTCTTCTTTGTTTTACTGTATACTGTACTACAGAAAGATTCCTTAAACAAAAGGAAATTCTTCTTTGGTATCTTCATTTGCTCCTCACGCTCAGAAAATATAGGCAGCGTGATTATTAGTATGGAGTCAGTGCTTTGCCTGAACCTAAGTACCCTATTTCTGATATAACTTCCTATCAACCAGAAGGAAAATCTTCTTATCTAATGGCCAACTTCCAACCATGCTTCATTTTAACACCTATTCAGCTAAAAAGAAACACAGTAAATGCATATCTATTGCCTCCAAATCCTGCAAACTATCATACTTCCAAATTCTAAACATAATTTAAGCAGGCAGATGATCTCAAGCCTGAAAAGCTCCATCACATCCCCCATTTTTGAGTCAAGTAGCAATGAAATCATGTTTTGATGCACATTTTGGAGATCATTTGATCACAGCTGCAATTTCATGTACTGCATGAGGAAACAAATGCATAAATCTTATGGAACAATCATTTGAAAGATACATCAAAACTACAAACATTATTCTAAATTAATTACAACAAAAAGAAAAAGATTCAAAAGAATAATAACCTTCTCATAGAAGTCTTGTATTTCCTCCTCAGTGAGACCTTCATCATCTCCAGCATTTTCCTCCCACCCGAGTGAACGCAAGAATGCAATTTCTTCTTCATCTGAATAGAGAACTGGGTTGGTGCTATATTGCGGCTCTTCATTGCTTGAAATTTTCAAAGGTTCATTGGAAACATTGCTATTTTGAGTAACTATGGAGCTGTAAGTCAACGAGTTCACAACAGAGCTATCCACTGGAAGGGAATCTCTAGACTTCAGAGCGAGACAGCTAGGGACAGTCCTTGTGCCAGCTTCAGATGTGCCAGTGGGGAAAACATCAGAACAAGGATTTTTTGAGGAACTCTTCCTAGAGAGATTCTTAAGGAAATCACTCCTACTCTGGGTTTGAAAAGTAGGTCTCTTCTCCATGGTTATCCATGTAGAAGGGGTTGAATTACTTGAGCTCCTAGAGGGAATAGAAATAGAGGTGGATGCAGTGGTACCAACTGGGCTGAGCACTACTCTGCTTCTATTGGGACTCAAGTTGTCCTTTGCAGCTGAAGAGACACCATTCAACTCCCTTGAGACACTGACATTATGAGAATTACCAGAAATAATCTTATGTATATCTGAGTTTGGATGAGCACTATGTAGAGAATGTGTAGGGGAACGTGAATACGAAAAGGGATACTGCAGCTTCCCTGTCTTGGCCTTTGATTTCTCCAAAGAGCTAGCAACCTACAAGACATATACACCAAAACAATCCCAAAGTTAGTAATATATCAGATATTTCCTATAATAATTTACTGCTAGCTAGTGATGCTCGTTACCTACAAGACATGTACACCAAAACAATTCTAAAGTTAGTAGTAATATATCAAATATTTCTTATAATAATTTACTGCTAGCTAGTGATGCTATTTTGCCTTAAAATTACAACTTTTAAGCTTAAACTGCATATCAGCGTCACAAATGTATGCAAGTCCACACAAGTTTTAATTGCTTAATTTTTACAAGACTTGTTTATAAGTGTCATTTACTTCCAAGCAATGTGGGTATCAATGAACCAAACATAGCAGACACTGGAACATAGAATGGATAATGAGTTATTGTGCATAAATATGGGTCCTCAATCAAGCATCACGAAAAGAGGAATTCAGCATTTACAATTTGGTTATGTACAACAGAGAGAAACATAATTTCGTTATGCACACAGAAAAGATAATGTTGAAAAGGACATGACACTAGATGCAAATTACTCTAGGAAGGCCTGCCCAGAAAAAGAGGTACCATATTCAAAACCTTAAAATGTTTCAAAAGTGAAACAAGAAAGCTTCCTTTATAACCAACCTTAATGAGATTATGACTAAGTTTGGCTAAATGTGAGTTCTTAATCCTTACACAGTCTTATACTAACAATCTGTAACATATCTAATACCTTAAGATTTAATCATGAAATTTGACCAAAATAAACAACAATATTTATAGCCACACTTCTCACCACCACCATAATCCCTTCCACCCTCTTCCAAAATATTGGAGTGAGGAGAGTAAGCATTTTTTTTCCTCCACCACCATGCCTAAATAATTTATAGAACTCGAAACCTGTAGGTACTCCCAAATAGGAGATTAGAGTCATTAGACCATTGAGTTTGTGCATGCCTTTATGCATTGCATGAGTTTAAACCTAGCATAAATAACTAAAACAATTAATGTTATTACACAAAATTAAGTTGATCCAGGTGGTGCTCCTAAGCTTTTTATGGAAAAGCTTTTCATTGATAAATCTTCTAAGGCAGCTTTTCTTACCATACATTGATTGAAAATAATTATATGCATCCAAACAGACTGAAATTAAGAGCAATTAAATGAAACTGGTCCACCAACATGTCTTTAGAGCATTACACCATCATGGTTAACTTACTGATTTCTTTTCTTTTTCTTTCTTATTGAGAGCAAGGGAGGGGTGGGAGGGGTGAAGAAATGCAGGACAGTCTTCATATAGTTTTATACAGTATTTTCGTGTGTTCACTCTTCTGTGCATAGAAAGGAATAGTGTGCAAAGAAAAAATTAAGGATTTTATGAATGTAGACTATAACTATCCATTCCCCACTAAATATGCTAGTGCAACATTTACGATAATGATAAATAAACATTACGTCCGACATTTATGATAATGATAAATAAACATTACGTCCAATGTCATATACTCCATCTTAGTGAACAAAGGAGGAGAGTGACATCATCTGTCCACAGTTTATTAATAATAATTATTTCTAGTGAGGCAAATGGCAATAAATGGAGTTAAATTAATAAGAACTAAAATCATTCAAAAGCAACAACACAAAGGGATATTTATGTCTTCAAGACTTTCAAAACAGTTCACCATTTAGATACAATTAATTAATGAAACAACTAAATTGGAAGAAAATATAGTTTACATATGACACATTTCTAGTTTAGCAGATTTTAAGTGGAACTTCAACCATGATGCAGCACATAATGGTACTAGGAAATTTTCTATTGCACATAAGAACCTTAAGGTGTAGAAATAATAAATTTTTGTAAATCAAGAGGGAATGTCTTTCCTTACTACATTATTTTAAAAGAAGAAAGAGACCGTTACCAGGGATCTTGGTGTGGATGGTGTCATGGGGATTAATAACCTAGATTGTTTAAGGGCCAACTCTTCAAGCTTTTGAGTACTCGCAGATAACTGTATGGCAAAACACACCATGTGAGCACTGAAGACATTTTAACAAATACACAACTGACAGCAGAATTCAAAGTCAAACTCACTTGTGGAGGTGTGTGAGAGGGAGGTGGACCCTGAGCCAATGCCTCAGCCATGCTGAGGCCCATTGTGCCTGGAGCAATAGAAGATGTGCTTGCAGAGACATTATGCTGATGCATCATTACAGCCATGCTACTGTTTCCAACCGTCATAGGAATCTCAGGTGATGCTGAGGTAGGGCCATTGCTAACAACCACTGCTGAAGTATCAGTCAGTAGACTATGAGCGGAAGTACTTGAGCTAGAAGATAACACACTTCCCAATTCAGAATAACCATGTTTATTTTCTGCTCCAAGTAAGGGAAATTCTTTATTAAGCACAGTTTTGTGAATTATGCCGGCAACACCAGTAACCATGCCATTAGCCTTCCTATGGTTTCTTTGTGGATTGCTTACATCATCTGAAGTTCTAGGAGACCAAGTCTCCCTCCATCTCCCAGAGTTCATAGACTGTGAGCGTTGTAATGGATCCTTCTCAAATTTATTGGACAATATGTTGTTCACATAGTCAGAATGGTCATGGTTACACTCTCCAAGAAACAGCTTGTCCTTGTAAAAACAGTTGTCAATATCTTTCTCCCAACCTCTACCATGCCAGCTTCTCCCAGAACTACTATATGACTTTGAGAGGCCAGAACCTTTGCTACTAGAACTCCATTGATGACCAGAATAATTAATATGATCTGACAAAAAGAAGGATACTTGAAATGATCAGAACTATTCATAGTTATTTTCCATCAGGCCCAGATAATGGAAGACACTACTTTGGTAAACACTACATTTGGAGATCAAAGAAATCATTTATGATGAATCAATCAGTTTTGGGATAAAATCCATCACACTTTGAAACATCATTCATGGCATGTGTAGGAGACAATGGAATAAATATGCCTGAGACCAAAATTTATATTGAAGTTAAGAGTCAATGAAAATTCCTTTTCTAATACCTTATATTTTCAAGCATCAAAAGATTAAAGAGAACTTCCTTTTTCTTACAACATGGTCATGGAGAATGGATGGAAGACTGTGATTCTATCATGGATCAAATGTAAAACTAATTACTATCCTATACTCTTTTCCTTTTTGATTAAAAGAACGGTAAAAACGACGGATTCTCAGATTTTCTTCCTTACTTTTTCTACTGTTATTTTTAAACAAAAGAAAATGCTTTTAAATATCATGTATTCTACAATAAGCATAAACAATTACCAGAGCATTGAGATGATGTGAGTTGGCTGTTTAAACTAGCCACCCTACTGACACTCTCACTGCTTTTCAGCCATTGTGGAACTAATGAATGCTCACTCCCTTCCATTCCTCATATCAAATGCATTGATCCATTTGTAGGGACAGAATTAAACATTTGAATCATCTAAACAATCCTTTTTCTTTTCCTGAACAACCAATCCAATGCCTTGTTAATATCGCTCTGTGAAAATAATTGCTGCCTAAATAACCCAATTCTCACAAATTAAAGCCTTTCAGTCCAAATTCCCAATTCACAAGTCAGTAAAACTGAATTCTGCAAACTGCAATCAGAATCAGTTCACTCATTCTGTACACTACATGCACTCACTACTCGATTCACTGAAGGCTTGCCCGGTAATGGAACTCCAATCAGGAACAAAATCCACTGTTGTATACGCTTAACCCATTGTACCCTCAAATAACCAAGGATTTCATTCCCAAGTGCATGTCATACGAAGCAATTTCTTTTATTCAAAAAGAATATAAAGAAAAGATTATATCATATGAATACCCTCTCTATGTAACCACAGTCCACAAACCCAGTGTCTAATCTAATTTTATTTAGTCATAAAATTGAACCTTATAAAATCTTCAGGCAATCAAGGTTGAACAAACCTCCCAGAACCTTGAGAATTGCAACAAGGAGCAGAAGCTAACAGGTAAAAATAACTGAGCTAATCAACAACGAAACTGAAGGATCAAACAGAACAGAGGTATCACCCAAACTAGGTATCACCCACTTCCACAATTTGAGAAATTAGACCAAAGAAGTAGCATGAGGTGCACTCCAGGGACCTTATATCACAGCCCACACTGGTAAAGGAGAAGACTTTGGGAGCCAAAGACGAAAAAGAGGCCAAAGGGGGTCCTATTTTCTTTCATAGAGAGTATCAGCCAGAGGAATAAGGTTTGATTGCGTATAGAAGAGGACAAGGATTTTATCGGAAAGGGGTGACAAAATTTGAACTTGTTTGTTTGTGCCAAATGTGTGGGGCTCTGAAAAGTGGTGTTGAATGTGGCTGCTTCACCCACTAGTCACCACTTCCACCTTCTCTTGTGTTGTAAACGTCGTTGGCTTGTGCTCCAAGTATTTGTTTGGTTTAGGCCTTTTTATTATCAGCTAAAAAGATAAGTGGACTCATTAATAAAGTAGCTCCACGGACTCCATTTTCCACACATCTTTGCATGATTAATAGTTTTTATGGAGTTAAATATAAGTAACAAAAAATTTTCTTATGCTGGTCCAAAATATAAGTAAGTGTTAATTTATTTTATTTTATTTAATGATCATATACCAAAATACCTCTTAATTAAATTCAGATTTTATTTTTTAATTATCATATTTAATGAATCATGTAGAGAGAGTGTTTCCACTCTGAACAAGTTTTAATAAAATTAAAGTGTTTCATGAAGGGTAATTTAGAAAACACAATTGATTTTTAGATGACATTAAGAAAATTAAATGAGGTTAACTAATTCTCTTAATTAACATGAGTTTTTTTTTTTTTTGCTTATATTCAAGTCTACCCACCAAGATAAACAAAAGTTAAAGTTTTGAATTAATGAGGAAAAGAAATTTCAAGTTGAGTGTGTTTGGTAAAATTAGCTGAAAAGTTAGCTGAAAGTTGAAAAACTCGATGAAAGCTTAAAACTAGCTGAAAGCTGAAAAATTATTGAATGTGTTTGGTAAAACTAGCTTAAAATAGTAAAATGACATTTAAGGACAACATGAATTATTAAATAATGATAAGTGGGGGTGGTTGAGGGCTAAACTTGTAATTAATTTTCAGCTAGTAGCTGAAAATTGGAGCTTTTTTAAAAAAGCTATCCCAAGTAGCTTTTTAAGAAAAGCTTGTAGCTACCCAAAAAAATTACCTTCCCAAACACTATTGAAATGGCTTCAGCTGCTATTTTCAACTTTCAGCTACCTGAAATGGCAAGTCAAACACACTCTTAATTTGGAAAAATAAAATAATGCCCATTATTTAAATTGATATACTAAATAAAAAATTTATTAGTGTTGTTGGGAGTGAGTAGAGTGGAATTTTTTTGAGAGAATCATGCGAGTTATGATGATCACATAACTAAAAGTTTTTAATATACAAAAGTAAGGAATGTTAGGGGGAAATAAGTTGAGAATTTGGTTCAAACTTTTGCATAATTTTCTGCAATCAGAAAGCTTTTAAATAAGACACTCTATCAAATTGTTGTGCAATTTTATATTATTAATGAAAATACCATGCTGATAAACTTTTCATTCATTAACCAGACCTTAGGCAGTTAGGCCTGTTTGGTGCTGTAGTGATTGATTCATGCCAATGATGTGATCATGATTATTTTTTAAACGTTTTTGTTAAAAAAATATACTTTTATTCTTTCAAATGCCCCTTGCTGTTGTACCAAAAAAATCCTCTTGTTTGTATTGATTTTGTGTTTGAATAGAGTAATTTAAAATTACTAGATTTCATGTGTTAGAATAATAAAAAACATAATTTCAAATGGTAAATATGAGAGATTTTATGACAAAAATAAGGAATTTAAAAATAAGACATATTAAAAAAAATCAACATTTACCTATTATGTTTACCATTTTAAATTATCATTTATAATTTCCTTTATAATTATAATTCGCTCAATATTTTTTATTACAATTTTAAAAATTCTAAAATTTACCATCCAAACATACGCTAACTGATTCAAATAAATCATAGCTTGTTGAATAACAAAATTATCTCTGAGGGTCTTTGGACTTTGAAGCACCATAAAAGTCATGAAAATTTGTTGACCAAAAATAAGACTAATTGATTTAATTTAATTTATATGTAGTGATTTTAAAGGGTACAGTGATTTTTTTTTTAAAGAAAAGAATTTCATTCATTGAAGATCCTTATATTTTAAGTTGAGGTGTAAGGATTGTCTCCCACCTCTGCAGCAGACATTAGCTACCGAATGGCTACGGATTAACTACGGATTTTAATTCCGTAGCTGTTCCGTAGCTGATGTCTTCTGCAGAGGCGGGAGAGGCAGGAGACGATCCGGGTCCTTAAGTTGAGTCTGTTGTGGTTAGGAGCTTGATGCATGCAAGTCCTATTTAAATTATTTTTAGTATAAAATAAGGGTAAACATCAATTGTATTTGTCACTTTACATGTTGAAATGACTTATAGGAGTTGCTTTTGGTACCTCTTTTTTTTTCTTTTTGCATCCCTTTTATTTTTTCTTAAAATGATTTTTTTCAAAAATACTTCCACACACTTCCGAAAGTACATTTCTGGAAGCTTTCGGAAATCAACTTCCGGAAAATAAATGATAAAAAAATTTTCCATAAGAATTTTTAACATTTTCAATTTTTGGTTTACATTTTCATTTCCTGTTTTCATTCTGTTTCTTGTTTTCTGAAATTTTACAAAGGAAAAACTTGAAATGCTGGAAACAGTAAATTTTTGTTTCCAACATTTCCAGTTTTTCCTTTGTAAAATTCCAGAAAACAGGAAACACAAAATGAAAACAAGAAATGAAAATGGAAACCAAACAGGCTAGCTTCCAAAAGTTTAATTTCAGAAGTGCAACTTTCCATAAATTAACTTCCGAAAGTGTTTTTTTTTTCAAATTCTAGTTTTTAGAGATGGAAAATTCTGTCTCCAAGCCCAAATACTTAAAAAAATTAAAACAGTGGTTAGAGAGGGTGAGGAGAGGGGGAGTTGGGAGAAGAGAAAGGGGTGGGTGGAGGGAAAAGGCAAGCTAGCGGAGGTGGACTAAATCGGCGCGATGGTATCGACGGTGAACGACGTTGTTATAGGGAAACACGCATCGCACACGAAGGAGATGGTGCGACGCGATGAGAGCATCGAGACAGAGGTCGCCGGTGAAGGTCCAAGGGCAGACACATAGTGGCTGGCTTGGGAAGCCGTAGGAAAACGACAGAGGCGGCGAGAGGGGTGAGGAAATGAGGTGTGTTTCGGGGTGGGGGATTGGTAAAGGTGGTGGTGGTGGTTGTCATGGGGTGGGGTGGGTGGGGTAAGGAAAAGGGAAAGTGGGGAGAAGGAAAGAGGATGGGGAGATGGCGGGGAGAAGAGGGAATGGGTGGGGGGAAGCGGTGAGATAGGGGTAGGTGGTGGTGATGGCGGCGATGGAGGTGGGGGAGGGGAGGAGAGATAGGGGCAGGGGTAGTTTAGGAAAGAGAAATAAAAAAGGGGAAGGGTATGAATAGGAAAAAGGGTGCTAAAAGCAACTCCCATGACTTATGTGTGATAGAGTACACAAAAGAGACATGAATCGAAATCATTTTTCGACTTTAATTTTGAAAATAGTATAGCTTCAAATTAAATTAGATTTGTTGTTCATGAATTTCATTCTATCGCTAAGCTACATCATTAATAGCAATATTTTAAAAATTAAATTGACCATGTTGATTCATGATTCACTTATTAATATGTGAGTTGCACTGATGATAATTAAGTGTATTTTTCCATCATCAAAATAAATTAAGTATACATTTTTAATATTATATAATATACCAATAAATTAATTAACAAAAATTGTAATAAATTAAGTTAGATAAAAGTTTAAATTAACATCAAATTTTCATATTAATTTTTTTAAGATTAAAAATTAATAATAACATATATGTTAACATTAAGAGGTCATATAACAATTCATATATGTAAATCTTATATGTAGACCTTTGTAACTTGATATTAGATTTTTATTAGAATAAAATATATTTTTAATTGAGTTAAAAAAATTAAAATTAAAAAGAGGTTAAATCGATTCTTTATTATCAATTTTTTTATTAGTTTTAGACCAATTTTGCGATCAATCAAATTTTAGATTTTTTTTCCCGGTGTTATGGAAAAGAAAACAAATAAAAGAAAAATAAACTACAAGATATAATCTTGCAAATCCATCATTGTCATATAAGTTTCGGGGCGGTTTTCCAAGGTGCACCCCAAAGGTATCAATATTGAGGCCCAGTTTAGCCAAGATATATGTCTATTGCTTTATTAGCTTCACATGGAACATAGCAAGAGGTCATATACTAGTCCAGGCCCAGGAGTTGCAAGATATCTTCAACCTTATAAGCAAAGGGGTGGAGAGGATAGACAAAACCATTAGCGGTCACAGAACAACATCCTTGTTATCTAATTCAAAAGTAACCTTTTTTATGGCCATGGGATCAAATCATTTTCAACTCATGTAGTAGGGCGAGGAGTTGTTCTCTAATAGTATTACCCGAGTCAACATTGGGACGCGTATCCTCGCTTCTGAAGCTGATAAAACATCATACGTTTTGGGATGAAACTTAAGAAGGAGGAGGAGAAGAAGAAGTTGCCATGTCGATCCTGAATCTGATTAACTGGTCTTCATCAACCACAACATTGTGACGATGTTAGGTAACAAGACTCCAACAAGTAAATGTGATAGGGTTGGATTTTAGAATAAGGGTTGGAATGGTTTTATGTATTAGAGGCCAAGAAAATTGCCTCTAGAAGTTGAGGAAAGAAAAAGATTTATTGAATAATTTTCTTCTCTCTTACTTATTTCATCATGTCAATATTTATTATAGAGTTACATTCCAAAAGTGATAACAAACTTAATAATGAAAATAACAAACCTAATAAAAAACAATCACTTAATAACATATTTGATAACATAATGTAGCGTGCCGCAAATTGGTATGCCCAATTCAATCCGTGATTCTCTACCTAAGTAAGCGACTTATGTTTCAAAGGTCTATGCTCAACAAAAGTGGATTCCATTTTGGTTGTTCCCTTTGAAAGCTCATAATTGACTTTATAACACAATTTTGGTTCATCCTTTTCTAATTTTTCCCTTATATTTTCCAAAAAAAAAAACAGAAATCTTCATATTGAGAAAAGTATTTGTCAAATAGGCATTTAGCAGTGGTTATTTTTCCTATACCACCCATTCCAGATATTCCAATGGTTCGAATTTTTCTTAATAAGTATTTAATAGGTGCAAGGTTTTCATCAAATTTGAAAGGGCATTCTGATTCTCTTGGTGGGCATTTTCATTCCAATATTCTTGAAACATTTTTTACAATATTATGAATGAGTTTTGACTCGTTCCTAACATACATTCAATAAACAATAAATCTTGAGGACAAATTTATTGTATTGCAATTGAAACAAATAGATAACTAGAAACTATAAGAAATAAAAAATATAAGTAGGCATGACAATTGAACCCGAACTTGTGGGTACTTATCTGGTCTGTTGGGTTGGTGGGTTGGGTTGGTTGGTGGACTTAACCCACCACCACCATTTTTGGCGAGTTAAGTGTGCTAACTTGTCGAGTCATGCCCACTTTACCATCCTAGGCGCATGCAATGCACACAACGATGTTGGTGCTTTGGAACGAGGTAGAAAACAATGTCGTTTTCTAATGTGAGACATGTGGTGGTGATGGCGTATTGACGTGAGTTGCGTATTGACGGGGAACCTGCTAGCTGGTGATGGCGTATTGACGTGAGTTGGTGACTATGGTGGTCACGTGACGGAAGCAATGACTCTAGTACGGTGGAAGAGGAGTGTTGAAGCCATGAATAATAGAATTGGAGTTCCAGTTCGTCATTATGGGGGAATTCAAGAGCAAATTAGTGTGTACCAATACTCCTACATAACGCAAATTGTTATGCACGAATCAATTTGTGATACCCTACCTAAGTAAGAGAATTATGTTTCAATGGTCTATGCTCCAAAAAAGTGGATTCCATTTTTGTTGTTCCCTTTGAAAGCTCAAAAACGAGTTTATCACACAGTGCTTGTTCATCCTTTTCTGATTTTTCCCTTATATTTGCCAAAGAACTGGAACCTTCATATTGAGAAGAATATTTGTCAAATATCTAGTTAGCAATGGTTGTTTTTCCTATACCACCCATACCCTATATTCCAATGGTTCGAAATTTTGTTAATAATGATTCAATAGGTGCAAGGTTATCATCAAATTCGAAAGGGCATTCTGATTCTCTTGGTGGGCATTTTGATTTCAATTTTATAAAATCATTTTTGACAATATTTTGAATTGGTTCTGATTTGTTCCTAACATACATCCAATAAAAAATTAATCTAGAGACAAAATTATTGTACTGCAATTGAAGTAAATAAATAACTAACAAATATAAGAAATAAAAAATACAAGTACAGAATGCAATTAAACCCGGACTTGCGGGTACAGACTTTGCCCGCTGGGTTGGTGAGTTGGGCATAGCAGGTTGAGTGGGTTGGTGGGCTGGAGGGATCTAACCCATCCCTCCATTTTTGGCAGGTTAGGTGAGTTGACCCGTCGAGTCCAGCCCACTTTGCCATCCCTAGGCGCACATAACTCACAAGGACATGGATGTTGGTGCTTGAGGACGTGGTGGATAGCAACACCATTTTCTGAAGTGAGAGGTGTGGGGGTTGGGCGATAAGTCGCTTAGAGGCAAATGACACGACGAGGTTCCTATTGGCCAGTTAGTGGAGAGGTGATTGCGACAGTCGAGTGACAGGATGCGATTTGCTTTGGGACAGTGGAAGAGCAACATGGAATCTATTAGCGACAATGATATTGAGTTGGAATTCAGCTCATCGTTTTGGGGGAATTCAAGAGCGAATTAGTGCATTTCTATACTCCATCATAACGTGAATTGGTATGTTGTATGCACGAATCAATTTGGGATTCTCTACCTAAGTAAGCAAAATATGTTTTAATGGTCTATGCTCAACAAAAGTGGATTCCATTTTGGTTGTTCCCTTTGAAAGCTCAAAAACGTGTTTATCGCACAATGCTTGTTCAAACTTTTTTTTTAATTTTCCCTTATATTTGCCAAAAAATAGTATCCTTCCTATTGAGAAGAGTATTTTTCAAATAGGCATTTAAAATAGGAATGTTGAGATCACAAGAATTAAAGATAGAAATTAATAACAATTTTAGAACAATGTTTAATTATAAAATTTGAATTTGAGTATATATCAATAAGGATCCTATAAATAAAGAAAGTGAAACATCATGCATTATAAATAATTAAATATAAATGAGTTAGAGAGATTGGATAAGATTACATCATGATGATGATGATATGTTAGAAAATAGGTTAAATAATGAGTTATAAGGTAATATAATATATAAGTGAGAAATAAAATTAAACAATGGATCAGCGTGCTACGTTCAAAAATAGGGTTTTAAAACCTTATTTAAAGATTAAGGTTCCATTGAATCCTATTTTCCTCAACCATAGAGAGAGAATGAAATAAAGAGGGAGAGGTAATGTACTAGGATTAGAGTTTACGATTAGAGAAAAGGGAAAGAACAACACAATCTAGGGAGTCTTATAGGATAAGAATTATTCCACAGTCACACATGAGGTGAGTATAACTCATATACCACACAATCATATTGTTTTGTCTGCTTGATACCTTTTTATTGCCAAGCAAACAATTTAAGTAAAAATTTACAAAGTTTTTGAACTGCAAGTTAAGGAAAATTTTGGCAGCCACAATTAAACCCTCTTCTTACGACATTGATAATCACTTCAAGCGTGTCTACCGCAACATATTAAAAAAGTTTCCATGAGGTTCAACATGGATGAGGCAATGCTAGTTAGTGTTCCACTTATTAGGAAATTCAAGTTAAACAAGATGCAAAGTCCAACTGAAGAAGGGGAGAAAGAAATGAGAAATGTGCCTTATCCATTCTTGGTAGGAAGTGTTATGTATGTTATGATTCACACAAGACCAGACATTGCTTATGTAGTTGTAGTTATGAGTCAATTCTTTCCAAATCTTATTAAGAGCAATGGGACATAGTAAAATGGATACACATATATCTTAAAGGTACTATCAAAAAGCTTTTATGTTTGGTAATGGAATGCTTGTGTTGGAAGGATTCACATATGCAAACATGGCATGTAGGGGTGGGAATAGGTCAGCCGACCTGTCAGGGGCCTACGGCCTGGTCTGTTTAAGGCCTGGCTCGTTTATTAAAAAGGTCAGGCTAAGGCTTTTTAAAAAGCCTATTTAGCTAAAAAGGTCAGGCTTCAGGCATATGAAAAGGCCTGTTAGGCCTGACAGGCCGGCTTGTTTAATATATATAATATATATTTTAATAAATTAATTATATATTATTATAAATATGATTATTAAATAACATAATAAATTTTTAAAATCAAATAAGAGTAAATAAAAAATAACAAGCTTCTGATTACCAAAAATTAAATTAACAAATAGAAAATAAAAATAAACCAAAAAATGAAACCATCAATTAAAACGTGAAACAGTAAAAAAAACCTAGGTCATTTCTCACTTCAGCCGCATAGTAGAAATCTTTCTTTCCGAAATTTCTTGGCCGCCGACCGAAGCTTCATCGCAGCCGCAGATTGGTGTGCTCGTCCCCTTTCACCTTCGGCACATCCTTCCTCCGTCGTCGACGCAAAGTGAGTTCCATCTTGTTCTTCACTTTTGCATGTGAAAATTCCTTGTTCCTCGTTTTTTCGTAGTTCGTAAACTCGTCCCTTCCCTTCTTTGGTTTCATTGCCGCTTTAAGGAACATGTGAGTTTTGTTTTAAGAAAGAAAATGCAATAGTAACTAGCTATATGATTGACAGGCAGCGAGATTCTAATTATAATTAGTAGTATAACAATTATAAATTATATAAATTCCTCGGATGTTGATTTGTTGGTCACAATGTATATAATGGGGCTTTACTTAAAATGGAGGGTTGCATATATGATATATCTATGTAATCTGATACAGTGCTAATTATTTTGATGGTCAAATGTTAATGTATGAGGTCAATTCAATTCAATTCAGCGCGCATGACATAAACCAGTTATAGATTGGCCAAGGTGGGATTGGGAAGGGGGAAGGGGAGGGGACCCTATGTATGTAAACAGGCTTTAATCAGGCTTTTAAATAGGCTTCTAAACAGGCTTGTTGGGCTGTTTATAGGCTTTGTTATAAAAATAGGCTTCTAAACAGGCTTTCAGGTCAGGTCAGGCTTTTATACAGGCCAAACCGAGCCTTTAAAAAAACTGTAACTGGTAACAGGCCCAGGCTCAAGCATAAAGATTAGGTGTCAGGCCAGGCTCAAGTCTGGCCTGACATGGCCTGTTCCCACCCCTAATGGCAGTATATATGGATTTTATAAAATTAACATCAAGTTATTTAACTATTTTTATAGGGGGAGCTATATCATGACACTCTAAATTACATAAGTGTGTCACTTTGTTAACCATTGAAGCAGAGTATATTGCAAAATTTGAAGCCCGCATAAAGGTGTTATGGATGAAAAACTTCCTATGTGAATTAGGTCATGACCAAGAAAGATATGTTGTACATTGTGATAATTTAAGTGCAACCATTTGGTTACGAATCTTATGTTTCTTTCAAGTCCAAAGCAAAATGATATTATCGTTGGATAAGAGATGCTTTAGAGGATGGCCTTTTGTAGCTAGAGAAGATTCACACAGATGACAACTAGTTTGATATAATGACTAGAATGATTTCGGTCAATAAGCTCTTAGATTGTTGTAATGGAGTAGGATTGATGAAACCCCTAAATTAAATCAAGAAGGGGGAGATTTGTTGGGAGTCTCTCCATAATTAATGAGACACCTTGATTAGTGAATCTTGATAATTCAAATACATTGAAAATTATCAATGAGGATATTCCAATCTTGGAATCAATCCCAATCTCTTAAGACCACCAAATTCAACTTGAAAAAAAGATAAAGAATGCATTTTCAGGGAATCTTGGAAATATGAGAAATATTTGATATTCATTACCTTTTCTTTGAAGAAGCCTTACCCTTTCACAGTATAATAGGGTGGTCTTGTAAGCAATTGGACTATCCACTAATAAGAAAATCAAGTTATTTTTCTAAAGTGATAGAGTGTGAAAAATTGTAATCCTCTTCAAAAGAAAGAACGCCTTTATTTCCACCATATTGGTGAGAGTTGAAAGATTTTATGAACCAAAGCTCTCCCTTCAATCCCTCATAGGGAATTCATAACCAGGTACCATCACCTCATCACAACATCCTTCTTAACTTTGGTGTGTTGATTATTAGGCTCCAACGCTTCAGAGGTTGTCATTTATATACCGAAAATACCTCTTCCAGTTAAGTGCCCAAGAAATTGATCTGAGATCCTATCTTATTCATGTTACAATCTTTTTCTCATCACAATTCAAAAGAACATTCAAGATCACCAATACAAGATTATCAATCCACAGTCATGCATTTATCACACCATGTAAAATAGTATTCTTTTTATCATGTAAATAAGTTTATCAATTCATATATAAAGATGCATCAGACACATTTCATTATGCAAATTACAAGTTCCTGCTCAGCATGAGATATTTCATAGTAGATAATCTAATTCCAAGTTGAATTAAATTTGGTTTATGAATCATCCAAAGTTAATATTTTATAGAAATATTTGAAACATTTCAAGCTTCATAATAAGAGAAAGGACATAATTTTCGGAGTCTCGTAGCTCTCATAATAATTTCTTCAATTAGGATGTCATGTATCAGTCTATAAAACATGGCATCTATATTCATGAATTCACCAAAAATAATAATACCATAGTCATACTTTCAAAATTCAAATACAATTGGTTCCACTCAAAAAGAACTTCTACAACTCAAGTTATATGTATATAAAGTAAGTAACATAACAGAATAATCAACTTTAAATATTTGTTGGGAATTTCACAGTCAAACAAAAATTCTAAATTTTTGTAGTCTAATAATGGTGAAAGTATGATTTCAAAGGAAATTGGTTTCACTCAAAAAAGACTAATATAACTCTAGTAACTATATGCTAAAGCAGACTAGTCTACACCAAAATCTATAGCAAGGCAGCTGCAATCACAAATTTACTTGAGATTTTGTTATTGAGACAAAATTTTAAAACCTCTCAGTTTGATATTCCTATGAGCGACCTTTCAAACAAATGTAGTTTCACAAAATTGAGCATCTACAGTAAGAGTTATACCTTCTACAACACTAGTTGTTCATAATTTAATTAGTATACATAATCAAAGGTAACTTTAAATAAAAACCAGTGTTGAACAAGAGAGTCAAACACCACAAAATTCATATTAAATCTATGTTTGTGTAGTGTATTTCATTTGAGACCTATTCTATTTAGTTCAGATAAATGTACAAAAAATTAGAGCTCCAAACTACTTGTTGTCCAACATATATATGAATTTTCATTTTTGTGCATTCTAAGACCAAATCTCGACACCCATCCTCCCAAAATCATCTTACCCACAACCTAAATACAAAA
The DNA here is from genome assembly GCA_026901365.1 of Sesbania bispinosa. Classification (NCBI taxonomy): domain Eukaryota; kingdom Viridiplantae; phylum Streptophyta; class Magnoliopsida; order Fabales; family Fabaceae; genus Sesbania; species Sesbania bispinosa. Next base: position 691,733 of record QLOH01000335.1, on the reverse strand, counting down.
ATCAATCAAGAATCAAAGAGTAATTTTCACCATTTTGGCAAAAAAGTATGAACCATAAAAAAAATGAAGAAACAATGAAGATGGATTCTTGAAAGTAACCCTATATATATCGTTGGATTTTTCTTCTTTCTCTTCCCTTCTTTTCCTTCTTTCTCTTTCTCTTTCTCTTCCTCTTTTTCTCCTTCTTTCTCTTTCTCTTTCTCTTATCCCTTTCTCCTTAATATTTTTTAACTCCAGAAACTTCTCTATTTTATATTTCAGTCCCTTTTTTATTTTATTCAACTATTACTTTTTTCCTTTCCTAGAATTATATGGGGCTTCTCCACCATTTTTTGGCTCATTTCTCTACACTATGTAATCCATATTTTACCAATCCTTACTCAATATTTTTAAAAATTTCATAGAATATTTAACTTATTTTAATCCCTTTCCTTTTTATAACTACTAAATATATCTTTTTATGTATTAATAATTAATGTTTTCAATCTTAAAATTAAGGGGTAACACAGACAACCACATGCACATTCTTTTCGGCGACAATCGCCGCCATTTTGGTTCTAAAACTCATCATATATGTGATAATTTCTTTAGTTGACTCGAAAAAAATCATCCAATCAATAAAAGTTGGAAGATATAAATAGTTTATCATCATCAATTTTGTAGTCATTATCAGAACTACTATAATCACCATCATTGTTGAAAGTACTTGATGGGATAACATAAGGTTTGTAAATAAATGAATATGATGACCATATTGATGATTCTACCAAAGTTGAGGAGCAAAGTGAGAATTAGCACCTCACTTGCAAAAATTGTAAGCTATAAAAGAACAATATTGAATTGCCACAATGGTGGGGGTGATAGAATTTTAATTTTAAAAATTTTAGATACAATTTTGGTTGAAAGATAACTCTATTATTTGTATGTATTTTATATCATGTTTTGTGAGTATATAGTCTCAAACACATGATGGGATAATATAATATTGTTTGGTGGGTTATTTAATGTGCATATCAAATATTAAATAGGATGAGAATTTATGAGGCTTTTATCCTATTACTCTCTTCCAAATCTCTTATCTTATATGTAAAACTACCAAAATGAGTTTTAACAGTAAATATGATGTAAGAATAAAATAATATGAAACAATTATTACCATTATATATCCCAATTATTGACAATCTTGATATTTTACACTTCACTTTCTCATATCTCCCCATACATATCTCTTTTTTCCTTTCTCTCCAAAAACATCACTTATCACATTTTTTCACTTTTTCTTCTTTTCCTTTTTATCTCTCTCCTCTCTATCACTTCCACACTTAATCATTTTCCAACTATAAATAAGTAAAGAAATAACTTTTATATATTTATGTGACATATTATATATTATAAAGGAAAAAAATCTTAAACACTCCTGTTGTTAAGTGTGTGGGATTTGGAAAAGAGAAAAATAAAAAAATAAAAAAAAATGAAGAAGGAGAAAGTGAAAGGCGTGATGGAACATAAGAGAAAGGTAATGGGGTTCGAAATGAAGTATAAAAATATGAGTGTAAATAAATCAAAACTTAATTATAAATACAACCTTGATTTTTTTTTTACACTCATTCCTTTGTTAACACTCATTCTTATTACACTCTATTTCACAACTTTTTTTTTACTTTTTATTCATCTTTTCATTTTTCATCACATTAATTATCACATCTCTCATTTTTTCTCTCTTCATTTTATCTTTCTTTTTATCTTTTCTTCCCTACACTTTCCACACCTATATTTTTTAGTGTGTAACTATCTTTTTCTTGTAACTAGATGGAAAAAGATACTCTCACACTCCGTATATGTTTGGGTTACAATTTACAATCTCAAATGTATGTTTGCAAATACAAAATATTTTTTTAGTATGTTTGGTTTTATGTTAGAAATTACATTCGAGTATAATTTTCATCTTGAATCAACGTTTAGACCAACGTAATTCTACGTTGTTTTTATAAACTTAAGTTATGTTTAAACTTACGTTTGTAAACTTTAATCTAAAATATACTATCAAATTTTGAATTTGAGTATGGAAAGCATAAGGAAGAGAAATAAAAAGAAAAAAAAAAGGAAATGGATTGAGAAAAACTGAGTAGTTCACACTATTATATATGGATTAAACAATGTGGTTTGAAGTTTGAACTGTTAAATTATTCCCGATTTGTATTTTATGGATTAACATTAACCAATTATTTAAAATTATATTTATTTGAATTAATAATATCAATTATAGATTAATTATTTAATTATAGCACATAATATAAAGATAAATTATATATTGGGCTTTTATTGTGAATAGCCCGTGACGAGTCGGGCTGTTCAGTTCAGTAGCTCATTGAGAGGTTTATGGTCTCTACTGGTAAATGGTAAGGATATGAACTGATACCCCATTAGTCAATTTAGACCCTTCATACTCTGTCTTTTGAGCTCTTACCCGGAAGAGGGCAATTACTCTCACTTGTCACATTGACATCACCATAATGGTTGATTCCCTCGTTTCAGATACACAACACCAATTCAATTAGATACACAACACCAATTCAATTATGATATATTATATTTCATGAACATGCTATATTCTTGTATCTATCTGAATTTGATCTAGGTTACTATTGTTTAAATTTAACATGAACTCTATTAAACTGAATAGTTCACCGATTTGACTTCGTTATTCTTATTATTAAATTTAGATTTGATTCAACTTGCCGGTCCAAACAATACTTAACAGTTAAGATAAGTTTCAACTATTTTAGACTACCCAGTGATTTTCGGCCGTGTAGTCATTGGGCACCACAAAAACAGTTTCAAGCAAATGATTCCTCAGTCAAGGCACAAGGCATCTAATTCTGAACCACACCACCTGGTACCCGTCCGTGTAGCTTTCAACAAATATATGGATTGGATTCTTTCATCACTTTACTTTAAGAAAAAAAAATATTAAAAGACAGGGGTTCTTTCATCCTTACATTGGTTTTATAGGCATTACATTAAGTTATATATCTCTCTGCCATATTCTGGAAACCACTTAAAATCTAGAGTACTTAGAGTACACAACAATCTATCTAGAGACAAATGGAAAGGAAGATAAGAGAAGTCTCATGGATCAAAGAATATATCAAACTAGCAATAGACTCAGTTTCAGTACCAACAGAACACCCCGCATTTATATATTGCGTTAATCGGGAGTTGTTGAAGTTTTAACCAATTTAGAGAATGATGATGATAAGAGCTAACGGAGAGTACAGAGAAAGGCCACTCCACCACTACTACGAAGCACCACCACCACCACCACCGTCTCGTTTCTCTTCCTCTGGCTCCTGCAAAGCATGCTGCTGTTGTTTGTTCCTCCTCTTATCCTTCATTGCTCTCTTAGTCCTAGCAGCACTGTTTGTGATAGTGTTAGCGGTGAAGCCCAAGAAGCCAGAGTTGAATCTTCAGCAAGTGGGCTTCCAATACATGGCCATTAAAACTGACTCTAACGGCCCAATAACTACCACGCTCTCTCTCACCCTCAGTTTGTTGTTCACTGTGGTGAACCCCAACAGGGTTGGGATCAGGTGCGGCAAGTCCAGGTTCACTGTTATGTACCGCGGCGTCACGTTGGGCAGGGCGTCTGTGCCGCGGTTTTGCCAGGAGCCTCACAGCGTCAGAAAGGTGGTGGTGGCGGTCGCCGTGGATGGGGTTAAGTTGCCTGAGGTTGATGCTGTTGACTTGACCAGAGATGCTTTACTCAATGACAGGCTTGAGCTTCGAGTGTTGGGTGATGTTGGTGCCAAGATTCGCCTTCTCAACCTTGATTCTCCTCGTCTTCAGGTTCCTCCTGAATGTTTTTTTTTTCTATTTTTCTTCTAGTTTTGGTTTCAGTATTCTATTTCCCATCCTTCTACAATGGTTAATTCGTTGAGAAATTCACACTTTAATGTTAGGAGTGGAAGATAGGAAAAAAGAAACGAAATATAAAATTGGATAATATTCTCTTTCTCTTATTTCTAGCTTAAAAGTGTGTATAGTACACTGTATATAAATGTGAAAAAAAAGTAATGTTATATATACAATAGTACAACATACAACTTAGTGAGAGAAAGAAAATAAAGAGAGAAAAATGTGGGATGTAATGGATGATTTAATAGAAAGAGATAAAGAAAAAAGTATATTGTAGGAATGAATTTCACATTTCAAAAAATTGAGGAATTTTATGATGAATTGTAATATTACCTAAGAAATTATTTACAAAAATTGTTTATGGATAATAAAATTCAGAGAAAATCCATTTGGATAATAAGCCTGTGAATCTATCTATTTTAGTCGTTATATTCTTAATTCAAACCATAAAGATGTGCTTTTGGTGCTTTCTTAATTAATTCCTTTAGTTCTTGTGTTCTTCTTTATGGTAACCAATGTTTGTCATGAATCTATGTTTTGGCAATAGATGATGATAATGAACTCAACTGTACAGGTCTCGGTGGATTGTGTTATTGTAATCAGTCCAAGAAAACAATCTCTGACTTACAAGCAGTGTGGATTCAATGGATCGAATGTTTAATAAGGGATTATGTATGCCATCATCCTCTTAACAACTTGACAACATCAGTTTTATTATGTTGCACTGATCAATTTCTCACTCGACTCATTCCTTCTAGTAACTTGAAAAAGAAATTGGAAGGGACAGAGTGAGAGAAAAAATTAGATCCAAGATAGTAGGAGTAAGTTTGGAATAGTAACCAAAAGGAATTTACATGAAATTGATTAACTTCGAAGTTGAGGAGGAAGATTTGAGAAGAAATGTCTAACATTTTGTTAAAGAAGTTTGCAACTTTTTTTGTATTTGTTACTTCATTTGTAAGGAAGGTAAAAAAAAAATTGGATAAAGTGTATATTGAAAGAAACAATCCAATGAATAGATGGGGTATTGGTAATTCGCTTCCTTACTTCTGTATTGGCCTCAGTTTTGTGGAAAATTAAATGTTTGTTGTACACTCTTGAGGTGGAAATACATATGTGGATAAAGAGATAATTATGTGATAGGGAAGGGAGAGAGAGAGTAAAAAAAGGAGATGGAGATTAAAATGTATGAGAAAATAGATGTATGAATATGAGAATTACTTCTTTTGTGGCTTAGGAAAAGTATAGGAGAAGTTTTGTACAAGGCATTCTGCAAAGGTGTATATGATGAAGCTTATAAATGCGGCTTTCTTGATCAATTTTGTTAGCACTTAGAATAATAATTACATTAGATAGAAATACTATATTTTCCAAAGTCTCACACGACAAACAAGACCAAAAATAAAAAAAGTCCATAACCAAGCAACAAATAGTTTTTTTTCCCACAAAACGTATATAAATCTTTTCTATCTATATCTAAATTAAATTAAAAAGTTTAACTAAATTAAAGTGGCACACAAAATTACGAGTATACTACACTACCCTAAGCCCCAAAAAACAAATGTTGATATAAAAAGAAGAAGCAAATATATGTACATGCTAATGAGAAGACAACGCGTAGTGATTGATATTTGATAGATATGTAATTACGTAAAAATGGAATAAAATATATATAATTTTATTTTATGTTGTATTTACTATTTTACAAATAAAATATAATTGCACATAGGTGAAAAAGTTGTATATTTTATTCTATTGAAATTAGAAAAAAAAATGAACAAAATAATCATACTATGTCTCATTTTATTTTGTCTTGTACGACAAAGCTTATCTCAATTTTTCATTATTTATGAAATTTTAAATATTTATGTAATACGATATTTTAAATAAATATATTGACAAATATTATTAATAATAATAAATTAAAGTAGTTATTAAAATTAAAATAAAGGACAAGTCTTCTCAATTATTTTTTTTTTCGGGGTGTATTTGTGAGCTTAGAATAGAGAGAAGGGAAAAAGTTGGGGGAGAAAGGGAAAATCAAAATAAGATTTTGTAAAATAATGAAACTTGAGAACTTCCAATAAGTTATTCCCTTCCCTCTTTTTCCGTTCAAAACTTAACTAGCAAACATACCCTTAATAAAAATTTTAGAATAATATTTTTTTCCTCAATAAAATATGAAGTTTAACTCCTCAAATGCGTTTTAGAAATAAATTATTAAATTATAACTATTAATTAATTCAAAAATAAATATTTATATTTTAATAACTTCATAATCTATTATGTATAAGTATTTTAAGATAATTACTAAGTTTCTTAATGGAGTTTTTTTTTTGTGATAATAGGGGCTTAAAGTTCAAGGAAAAGACTAATTATATATCCTACCTCAAAATAAAAGTATACCCCATATTTTAAAAAAAAATTAAATCCAATTACCTTATTATATTTTCTTCACAAATTTTCAATTAAAAATAAACTTTTGATTTTGAATCCACTTATTTTATTTAAAGAGTTTAATAAAACAAATTTCACTATTTCATTGTTTTCCAGGTTAATTATAGGCATTTCTCCTACAATTAAGAGTAATCCTATTTGGGATTTAGTAGGGATCGAATATGAGAGTTCTTCTCATAATCTCACCATGTTACCAATTAAATCACAATCATTTTATTATTATTTCATTATTTTTACTTCTATAATAATTAAATTAAATATTTGTATAAAACTTATTTAGACCTTTAGTAATATATATACCAAAAAAAGACCTTTAGTAATATATAGTCAATAAATTATTTTTCAAAATAAAAAATACAAACAAATAACATCTTCGTAAAAAAAAAACAAATAACATCAATCAATTGTCCTACAAAGTTGGTATTAATAATTTTTCTTTTTTACAAGCTTGGTATTGAGAATAAGAAATAAGAATTCGGTTAAAAAAAAAAAAAAAATACTACACAGTCACATATGTATGTCCTGGAGCCAATGTATAGATCTGAAACCCCAATCTCAACCGAAATCAAGCAAACTCACACTGCAGCGTTAGCACCATCCCAATTCGCCATCGATCTCAGAGCATCACCAGCTGCAGAACCATGTCTCTCAATCTCCGTCAGAAGCAAACCGGTAACTCCCTTAACTCTCATCTCTGTTAAAATCTCTACTCTTGTGATCCTTTCATTGACGATCCGTATTCGTTGATTTCAGAATGCATCGCCCGAATGCTAAACCTGAACCAACCGATCAACGCAACGGGAACTGCGAACGAAGAAGCTTACAAGATACTCATCTACGACAAGTTCTGCCAGAACATTCTCTCCCCTTTGATCCACGTCAAGGACCTTCGCAAACATGGCGTCACCCTCTACTTCCTCATCGACAAGGATCGCAAACCCGTTCACGATGTTCCCGCTGTTTACTTCGTTCAACCCACCCAATCCAATATTCAACGAATCATCGCCGACGCTTCTCGCTCTCTCTACCACACTCTCCACCTCAATTTCTCCACCTCTATCCCTCGCCCCCTCCTCGAAGACCTCGCTTCCGGAACCCTAAATTCTGATTCCATACAGCGTATCTCTAAGGTTCATGATCAGTACCTTGAGTTTGTTACACTCGAAGATAACCTCTTTTCTTTGGCGCACAAGTCTTGTTTCCTTCAGCTGAATGACCCTTCTGCTGGTGACCGTGAAATTGAGGACATTGTGGAGAAGATTGTTTCTGGGTTGTTTTGTGTTTTGGCAACCCTTGCTGTTGTGCCGGTTATCCGGTGCCCCCGTGGTGGCCCTGCTGAGATGGTTGCTTCTGCATTGGACCAACGAATCCGTGATCATTTGTTGTCGAAGAACAATTTGTTCACTGAGGGTGGAAATTTTGTCAGTTCTTTCCAGCGTCCTGTTTTGTGTATCTTTGATCGGAATTTCGAGCTTCCGGTGGCGATTCAGCATGATTTCCGGTACCGGCCGCTTGTCCATGATGTTCTTGGGTTGAAGCTGAATCGGTTGAGTGTTCAAGGGGAGAAAGGTGGGATGAGATCTTATGAGTTGGATAGTTCGGATTCGTTTTGGGTTGCAAATGGATCATTGGAGTTCCCTGAGGTTGCTGTGGAGATTGAGACACAGTTGAATAAGTATAAGAAGGATGTGGATGAGGTGAATCAGAGGACTGGTGGGACTCATGGTGCAGAGTTTGATGGTACTGATTTGATTGGTAACACGAAGCATTTGATGAATGCTGTGAACTCTCTGCCTGAACTTACTGAGAGGAAGCAAGTGATTGATAAGCACACAAATATTGCTACTTCATTGTTGGGTGAGATCAAGGAGAGGTCGCTTGATTCTTATGCTAAGAAGGAGAATGACATGATGGTTAGAGGGGGAATTGAGCGGAATGAGCTTCTTGGTGTGCTTAAAGGGAAGGGAACAAAGATGGATAAGCTTCGATTTGCCATCATGTATCTTATTTCATCTGAAAGCATTAATCAGTCTGAAGTGGAAGCTGTAGAAGCCGCATTGAGAGAGTCTGAGGTTGATACTGCTGCTTTTCAGTATGTGAAAAAGATCAAGTCTTTGAATGTTTCATTGGCATCTGCAAATTCTGCTAGCAGAAGTAATATTGTAGATTGGGCTGAGAAGCTCTATGGGCAGTCAATTAGTGCAGTGACAGCTGGTGTCAAAAATCTTTTGTCTAATGATAGGCAGCTAGCATTGGCAAGGACAGTTGAAGCCTTGATTGAGGGGAGGCCAAATCCTGAAACAGATGCATACCTATCATTTGATCCTCGTGCTCCTAAGTCTGGTTCAGGAGCAAGTAGCAGCCATTTGAAAGGGCCGTTTAAGGAAGCAATTGTTTTCATGATTGGTGGTGGTAATTATGTTGAATATTGCAGTCTGCAAGAGCTTGCACAACATCAGCATCCTGCCAAGCATATAATATATGGAACAACAGAAATTCTAACTGGAGTGGACTTTGTAGAGCAGCTTACATTGTTGGGGCAAAAGATGGGTTTGGGTAATGTTGGTTCTACCTCAACTCAGTAGTTCAGATGTGAATGTATTCACATTTAAGTTTACCAAATTATTCTTTAGTAACACAGCGGATAACTCCCAGACATTGAGGTAACACAGGCCAAGTCAATCTGCTTTTGATGGTCATTGTCTAAAACCGGTGAAGGATTTTGTGCTTTACAGTGCCTTCTTGATTATAAAGCAATGGGATTGCTTCTTTCTTTGTAGTTTCTTGTAGCATAGTCGTCTATGTTTTGTCTTCATTGTAATGAAAAGTTTTCCATTGAAAAGCATGATGTGCCTTTTATTCTTTATTTTCATTCTACAATTGAGATGTTTCCATCCTGTCATTGAAATGAAAATCATTATGTATTAAGTAGAACGAAAGACTGTAATTGGATTAGTATGCTATTCTTCCAACCATTCTTGAAGCATCTTGTTTAGATTGATCTGTTCTGCAGATCAGCTCTCTGGTCATGAATTTGTGTCTACTATCAAGCCGATGTTTTTGGAGTGTGGTGTGGTGTGGGGTAGTGTCTGCAAGTATATCAGAGAAAGAGGGGAATTTAATTTCTTGAGGGTAAAAAAGATGGGAGTTTTTTGAGTGAGTGAATGAATGGGGTTGTGGTGGGGTGGGATGAGGATAGTTGCTAGAGATGTATATGTATCTGTTTGGTTAAGAAGTATGATGAATTTGTGCTAGAGATGGCGTGGAATGGCATCAGCATTAAGTTAATACCAGAAAGGAAGTGAATTTGACAATAAGTTATATGTATCTGTTTGGTTAAGAAGTATGATGAATTTAACAATAAAATATGTTTCCTGCCAAGTTTAAATTCACTTCATTGTATGTAAGTTGTAACAGCCTATAATTAGATACATCTGTACAAGAAATCCGCTTCTTCCCACCCCCACAGCAGAGCTTAAACCTTCTTTGTGACAAGGATAAAACTTTTTAACTAATTTATAGTTTGCTTAAGTGTGGATCAGAATTCCTGAAAAGCAAACAGGGCAAATCCAACTTGATAAACAAAAGGAAGAAGTGATCCATGTTCTCTTATTCCTTAGTATCCTTATGGCCTATTTGCCTTTGGTAAATTAGCAAGATATGTTGCCACATCCTCCACGGGAAGATTTCAATTTTTAAGTCATGGCAGCTCTTTGTTACAACAGGTGTAACAAGAGCTGATACCCTACTTACCTGATCTTATAATACAATAATAATGTCCAAAGAGATGGACAATCGTAAAACTTCCATTCTCAGCACCATACTGTGAGAATGGTTAAGTCAAATTTTTCCATGGAGGGTCTCTAACATATGAGAAAGGCTGATAGAATTCTCTGAGTGAGCTAACATTTGAGGGTGGGTTACATTAACTGACTGGTGGTTTTTAGAGAGATGTTCCTTGTGGGTTCCAACAGCCCATCCCAACTGTGTTTTTCCATGGAATGCCCACATTTACAAATTCCTTCCCTTTACACTATGGGGAAGCAGTGGAAGTAGCATGACAATGACCTTCATTTGCTTGATCAAATATGTCTAAATTCCAAACCATGACCCACATTTGCTTGGTAATAGTGTATATGTGTTCTTCAATGATTTGCTTTTAACTGGCCACTGTTCTCTGTGTTTATGCTATTGATATAATTAAGCTTTTGATATGTGTATATGTGTATATTTGTTCTTCAATGATTTGCTTTTAACTGGCTTCCTTTATATACACTGATTTTAATGTTTAAGGGTGTTCATGAATAGGAAAATACTAATAGTGATCCATATTCTCCAGCTGAGTTAGTCCTTCTTAGATTTATCATGATTCCACAAAATACTTTGCAATCTGATAATAACAGATTCAAGCACTGCAAATTTGTCAAACCTCTAAAGCTTGCTGCTGCTGCTAGTAAAACAGTCACATCTATCTAGTCGGTATGACCTCCTAAATGCCAAAGTGTTCCCAACCACCCTTCATTCTCTGATTATGTAGAGTTGTGTAGAGTTGATGAACTATTCCTTTTTGGGTATGTGTTTGTGTAGAGTTGATGCTTGATTCACATGATATGAAGCTTGTTCTTGTGTCCCTCGTTCCAACTGTTTTATCTGCAAATTTTCTAATTGCATGCTCAGATTGCAAACACTAGGTCAACTGTCAATCTGTCATTGGCTGACAGTTAAGGTAGATCACTCATTAACCTTGGGTGACAACTGAACTGATCAAAAGCTACAAAACAATGCACTTGAAAATTGAAACCCTCTTTCCTGTCAATAGGTAAAGTTTAGGGACAGGGTATTGCCTTCATGTACCTAGTAATAGGAAGTGTCACTATAAAATGGTTAAGTGTATAGGTTGCACGTTAGAGTGCCCTAAAAGCTATTTCCTATTTCCTGTTAATAATTTAAGGGTTATAATTCAGAGTTCTATCCTATTTCCTGTTTTTAAGATTTGTATCTGATATGAAAAAACTGATGAAATTTTCTCACTGTATAAATTATGGATGTAAGAACTAAGAAATTTTACATTCAGTGGTTCATTTTGGCCTTCGTAGGGGCTGAAGAAAATCACTGAAATGTCATTGTTGGTGCCACTAATTGGTAAAGTCATGTATCATTGCAGTTCATAGAACTGGGTATTTTTTTAATGAGCCCAAAGCATCTAGTCAAATGCTAAAACAAAATGGTTAAGGACTCTTCATTGTCTTCTTATTTAGTGCTCAGAATAAACAGGAATAAAAGTGTATAGGTTGCCCGTTAGAGTGCCTCTATACATTTATGACAATAACAGCAATATTGACTGTTCAAAAGTTTGAATAATATAACTATTTTCTTGGATTGATTTTCTTTGACAAACATTGTGCTAGGCCCATATCTCATCTCATGTTATTATAGAAAGAGACTGAAGGGACTCAGGTGAATGGGTGGGGAGATATAAACGGAAACAGAGTAGTGGGGGGAGGGGGGGGAATATGGTAGGAGGTGGTTTTAGTGGGGTTGGCCATTCCTAAGGGGAGTTTCTTGGTTTATTTTTCAGTTGCATTTCCTCTTTTGATTGGTGTTTTCCAATCCAAAATTTCCAAAATACTTTTGGCATATATTTTTTCTCAATCCCTTATCATTTTCTCCAGCCGTGGCAAGCTCTATGAATTTGGAAGTGTTGGGTATTTGATCTCTTTCTCTCTCTTTCTCATTTGCAAAAATCTCACCTTTCAAGTTGTTTATTTATTTTTTTTTTAATTTTGTCAAGTTTAATTTCATGTCCATTTTTGTTAGATGCAAATCCCAATAGGTATTAGAATGAACCTGTTAGATTGTTTGTTAGATTGTTATTGTTAGTGTATCATATGATAGATATGGGCTTGGGCCTATCACTATGTATATTTGTAAATACACTTATGTGTATATATATTATTTTCCGCTGTGTATTCTAGACACACGGATTCTATCATGTCTCTCATTTTCTCTTCATCTCAACATGGTATCTAGAGCCTAACGAGAGATAACCCTAGTCCGTGTCTTCCCAGTGGACCCACTGTCCATTGGTGTCAAATTTTTTCCGGAAACCGTGTCTCATTCCGGTTTCCGGTCCGCCCTTGTTGCCGTGTTATTTTTCCGGCACTTTTTTCTCTCTTTTCCGCCGCTGCCGCTGCCTCCCGCCGCCGTGAATCCAACCGGAGTCACCACCATCGGACTCGCGCCGTCAATCCGAGTCCAACGCCGCCGGAATCGTGTCCATCGAAGCAGCGGCGCGCTCTCACGCGCCGTTTCTTCACCGGCGCGTTTCTCCTCCGCCAGCTGCCGTCAGCCGCGCGTGGAGGCGCGTCCGGCCGCCGTTCCGGCCGCCCTCGCCGCCGCCAGACTCGCCTCGGTGTCCTCTATCCCGATCTGGTCTTTGTTTGTGAGTTTCAGGTCTCGTACTCGCGGGTTCTTCCTCTTTTGGCCGTTTTTTCTCTCTCCTGTGGCTGTTTCTCTCTCCTACAGTTGACCCATGGCTGCTACTAGGTCTGATACTCCCATATCCACTTCCGCTGCTCATCCAGTACCACCGGCTATCTTCAACGAGTTCCTTAAATGGTATGAGGATCGTCAGGCCTCCGGTTCCACCGCTTCTGTTGCGCACACGGGTAATCCCTTTTCTGGTCTCACTCACTCCACCTCTCTTGGCCCTTGGGTTCTTGATTCTGGTGCCACCGATCATATTACTGGTAATAAATCCCTTTTCTCTACCCTTTCCACTTCTGGTTACTTACCGTCGGTGACTTTAGCTAATGGCTCCCAGGCCCCATCCCATGGTGTTGGTAGTGTCCAACCTCTTCCTTCTCTCTCCATTGATAATGTCCTTTATGTCCCTGGGTCTCCATTTAACTTATTATCCATTAGCCGTCTCACTCGTTCTCTTGATTGTGTCATTTCTTTTACTAAAGACTCTGTTTTCTTACAGGACCGGAGTTCGGGACGGATGATTGGCGCCGGATGTGAGTCTCATGGCCTTTATCAGCTTCGTACTTCTGCTCATGCTGGCTCGGTGGTGGATTCTCCCCTTCTCATCCATGCTCAGTTGGGTCACCCTAGCCTTGCCAAGCTACAACAACTAGTACCGAGTCTGTCTAAGTTGTCAACTTTGTCGTGTGAGTCATGTCAATTAGGAAAACATAGTCGTAGTCCATTTCCTAGGAGTGTCAATAACAGAGCTTCGTCTCCTTTTGCTTTAGTTCACTCTGATATTTGGGGTCCGAGTCGTATTAGGTCTACTTTAGGGTTTCAGTATTTTGTTACTTTCATTGATGTTTTGGAGTGTTTTGCTTTTCTGATTCTGTTTTTAGTTTTCAAAACTGAAAACATACAGAGAATTGCGGGTTTTCAGTAATGGCATTTATGTAATTTCTGTGAACTGTATATTACGGCTTTTAACGCTGCACGATGTGGGATGTGGTATCTGTTATGGAAAGGCAAAGCAAAACTCATGTTCTTCACTCTTCTTCCCTGTGAGCACAGCCGCTTCCTCGTTCAGCACCACCGTGCTACCGCGCCGGAGTGTAACGACACCAAAATCACTCTCCTTCAGCTTCTCGTTCTCAATCTCAGGTTTGTTTTCATTTCCTTTTTGAAATGTATCTTATGCTCTTGATTACATTTTAGGGTTGAATTCAAGTTATATTTCGTTTTTGTTGGATTATTGTTTAAAGATCCCAATTCCTATTTCTATGGGTGTTTATGTTTTCTTTCTTTGATCGATCAGATTGTGTTTATGTTGCTGAATGAATCACCCATATTCCCCAATCACCCCTATTCCTATTACTTGAGGAGAAATTGAAGAAGCTATTGATTCCCTTCTTGTCAGACTCAGTCTTGGGGTTGAACTGATCAGCTCCAAATGCCAAGTTACAAGGCCGAATCCTTGCAGCTCCTACTATTAGAAATCCAAATCCAACAAGTAGAAATGCCATTTGTCCAGTACTTGGCCCTATGCATGATTCAACTGAATGATTTATATTTTATAATCCTTGCAGTCAAAACTTGTCATATGAGTTACATCTACATAATATAAATTCTATTTTATGAAAATATCTGTTTTTCATTAAATTTGAAGTCTTTTCATGCCATTAACTATGAAACAAGTAAGATCTACCATTAGCAAAACCTTGGCATTTCTTTTTAAAGTAAGAGTTTTGAGAGGTAGCATCGGTAAAGTAAGATCTACCACCATGTATGGAGCTTCTTAGGTCCCAAGGAGGGGTTGAACCTGAGCTTACACCTCCCATATAGGGGGGTATTGAATCCCTTCTGAGATGGTCTCATAGTCAAGGAAGTAGTTTCTTTCCTCTGTCAGAATGGACCCTGTGTTGGGTTTGGACTGCTTGTAAGCACCTGAAACCTTCAGTACCATATTCTTTATCTGCTATTTTGGTTCTTTATCTGAGATATTGTATTCCCATTTTGTGTGAGCTGAAATTCTGAACTGGGAGATGTTGAGCCTGTTTGGGTGAAACTTCTCCAGAAGTATTTCTAGGTGAAAAAAATAGCATGAATAAAATGAATTTAACTTCTCCATAAGTTAAAATTAGTCTTTGTAGACCACCTCCTCCAAAAGCTCTCCCATTTAACTTCTCTAAAATAATTAATTTTAACTTATGGTGAAGTTAAATGCATTTGATTTCTTTGATTCATGCTATTTTTTTTCACCTAGAAGTACTTCTACAAAAGTTCCACCCAAACAAGCTCATTATATTCCCTTCAGTACCATATTCCTTTATCTGAGATGTTATATTCCCATTTTGGTTATTTCCTGCTCCACTGAGCACTGTGAGGGTCTGTTGCAATGTTCAAGCACCTGGAAGCTAGCATCACTTGGCTAAAACCCACCCCCCACTTTTACTCTTGACTTACCCTCCTCTATTCTTGATTAACCCTGAGTTGTTGTATATTCCTATATCACCTTGTAAAGGAAATTGTCTAGAAACTGATTCTTGTTTTGCTTCTACTTCCTTGTCAGATGGAACAGGATTGTGTTACCTAAATTAATTTTCAGATTGAAGCTTTATGGTGCCAATGGTGATTTTCTGTATGATTGTGTTTTTGCCTCTGATGTCTATAAGACATGGCATGCTCCCATGATGACTCACCATAAGAAACAGAATATACTTGCTGGTACCCACTCTATTTGTAGTGAACCTCATGAGTATTAGTCATCAGCTTAGCTGGTTGTGGTAATTTCCCATGCTAATGCTTATGGCTTTAGTTTTATGCATCCTTGCATGAGGCATGTTTAGAAGTGAGTACAATTAATTAATAAAACTTGAATATATTGATTCATGGTGAGGAATCAAAATTGAAGCTCAAACCCTCTTGTATCTAGACCTGATTTGAATCTGACCATGGGCTAACTTAATTTACCATGTAAATGCCTTATTATATATTCCACCTATCTTTCTAAATTATCAGAATGATTACCAACTAATAAGAGAAAGAAGGATATTCCTATATACCACCATGCTAAACAAAGTAGTTGTTTATGTATTTAAAGTAAATGTCCCTAATTTTTATGGTCTCACTTGATATTGAATACTGGGGACCTATACCTGATCTTCTTCTGGAACAAATTTGCTAGTTTGTACTTAGTAATGGGATATTAGCAGGAACAACTCAATTTTCACTTTAATCTTGTTGCAACTTTTTTATATGTTTTTTAGTATTTTAATCAGCCAGGAGATGATTTGTGATACAGAGAAGGGAATAGAAGCAAGAAGAATAATGTGAATTGCAAAAGAAGACACACAGGTGTTGCTCCTACTCATTTTCTCGTGTCTGGAAAAATGAAGGGTGAGAATGAATGACCAAAGGCTCTTTCTTGGCTTCTATTTAAGGTTAGTTTGGTTGTTGAGTTAGCAAGGTTAGTGGACTTGGCATCCTGTAAAGTTGAGCCTTGAGCTAGCGAAGCTCATTGTTCTGTTCTTTTCTGATTCTTATTTCAGATTCTTATTTTTACTTGGGAGCCCTATCATCTGGGGCCAACCAAAAAATGTGGTCTATCTATTATCTAATACAACCTGCAACACTGATCAATCCCGAGTTATAGCTCTCCCATTGCCTGGAGCTGAGTTGAGTGGACCAATCCCTCCCAATACTCTTAGTCGCTTTTCAGCACTTGAGATTGTGACTTGTGAGTCTTAGATCAGATGGTATAACTGGCCCATTCCCTGATGGTTTCTCTGAGCTGAAAAGTTTGACTGCTCTCTACCTCCAATTAAACATGTTTTCTGGTCCATTGCCATTGAATTTTTCTGTTTGGAATAATCTTATTGCTTTTAATTTATCCAACAATTCTTGTAATGGAAGCATCCCTTCTTCAATTTCAAATCTGACTAATCTCACTTCATTAGTCCTTGCCAACAACTCCCTTTGGGGTGAGATTCCTGATCTTAATATTCCTAGCCTGCAAGAGCTAAATTTAGCCAACAATAATCTTACTGGGGTTGTGCCTAAATCACTTCTTAGACTTCCAAGTTCGGCCTATGTAGAGCTGACTTGTTGATAAGCTCATATATATAATATATCTCTTCCTTTGTAGAAACAATATTAAATTTAAAGATAGAATTTGGTTTCAACTGAGGTGCCCCACTAAACTGAATACCATTCCATGATCCAAAACGGAATCTTTTGGCAGTGCCTTCTCTTAAACAAGTTGTGGATATCCACCAATATCAAGTTGATAATTGTATTTACCATGAGATGGATCATCAGAGCTATTCCATGATGTCAGGTAATGATTCAGGCCTGTAACTTTTTATACCTGCAACACAGAAAGACTCCCAAATGTGAAGCTTTAAGAAATGTCAGGCACCGGAACCTAGTGAAGGTTATCACTTCTTGCTGCAATGTTGATTATAAGGAAGATGAATTTAAGGCCATTGTGATGCAATTCATGCCCAATGGTAATTTGGACATGATTTTATACCCCAATGATGAAGAGACAGGATCCTCTCTAACCTGAGGCGTGCAATAAGAGGGAGACAAGTAGCAAAGCAAGGACTTCACATACTCTCAATGGATGGAGGTGGGATGAAAGGTCTAGCAACTGTTCAAATGCTACTAGTAGTGAACAAATTAGTTTAAAGGTATGTGACAGTGGATGAAAATCATGGAAGGAACTTGTATTACTATTTTGTTGTGTCAGAGGATCCAGTGGTTCTGTGGCTTAATGGGAGACCTGGCTGCTCTAGCTTTGATGGCTTCATTTATGAGCATGGTAATTATTCTTATTCAGTTTGTGCATTGTCCTTTTCATTTTGATACATTTTATGATGAACATGAGGAATTGTAACCCAGAAATGGTTTGCAAATTGCAATTGCTCACACTAAACTGTTGTTTTGTTGATGACTATCTTGTAATCAGTACATACACTTGTTCAACACTTTCGTTTCTTCTATGTAGATTTGTTGACTATCCTAATAAACCATCAGAAGAAAATAGTTCTGTTTCTAGTATTTGTTGACCCTGAATTTTCCATAAATTCTTCTGGAGTTGTAATTTAATTTATAAATCTTGTGACAATTGATGATGCCTTTCACTTTCAGGTCCTTTTAATTTTGAAGCTGCGAAGACAAAGGGAAGCTTGCCAACACTGCATCTCAATCCATACAGCTGGACAAAGGTCTGAACTTTTTAAACTGCTTTGAGTTTAGAAAGGGAAGGGTCATGGGTGATTTCTTCCCATAGTTATGTTTTTGGGTTGAGTGCCTATGTAATGGAAGAGGGAAAAAATTCTGAATTATTGGGCTTGCTGTGCTACTGCTCTCAACTTGTAGTTCAAAACACACCAAATTATTTCCATTCTTGGTATATACAATTTCAGCCAATGGATGGCTTTACAAGCTGATTTTTATCAATGCCAAAGTGCTTATAGAATAGTGCTATTTGAAAATTTCCCCCTTTCTAGAGCTGGCTTGTGCAGGCCTCTTCAGCTGCTTTTGCTCTTCAATTCCAATGCCTGATTTCATCATTGTGATGTATTTTATCTCTCATTTCTCGGTTTTGCTTTTATGATTTCATCTCTCACTGTGGACCTGGATTTTTGCTCGATATTTTGTCTCTGTTGTTCAGCTTTTGAGTTTTTTTTTTGGTTACTTTGATTATATTAGCCCACTTTGTGTGAATTTAGTTTTAACAATTTGTATTACGAAATATCATTGAATATTAAAACAATTTATTTGTTAATATGAAAAATGTTAATGCAACTTTAAGATAGTCATAAATTGTTAATATTAATTGGCTTGATTAAACTGGAGAGTGAAAAATACATGATGAAAACTTTGGTTCTAGCTACTGAATTTACCTGTAGTAGTTTATACCTGGAGTAGATTCAATGTCCAATATCCCACTGAACAAGTTGTTGTGTAATTTTGTTTCAAAAAAAAAGCATATGTAATTATGATTATTCTTTGTCGACCAATGTCCACCAATGAATACAAGAAAATGAAAAAAAAAAAAAAAAAAAAAAAAAAAAACTCAAATTGAGTTGAACTTTTCCTATCTGCAATGCATGTATCATGATCCAGACAGACGAAAGAAGTCCAAGTTCCTTCCAATAAATATTCTCAATAATAGAAACCTGCATGTCAGTTTTAGATTTCATTAGAATGAATAGAGATGTTGAACATGGAAGCGGCAACTGTGTGAATTTTCTACTACTTTTATTCTTCATTGATTGGCACTGGTATGTCTGTCATTGACCGGGTCTCCTGTTTGAAGATCATGTGCAACATCTTCAGCCCTACCAGTATCTAATTAGACTGAAAATTAGCATGACATGTCTGGTAACCACTATCTCTATTAACTAGTAAGTAGTAACTAACAGAACAGACACAAAAGGTTAGTTGAATAAAATTAATATCAGACCACTTACCATTTAACTGTGAATTCTGCTTAGCTTCCTGGAATGGTCTATTTTGGGATGTTTGTTTTGTTATGAGTGACAGTACTGGCTGATAACTGTGAATAGGACCTTGGCAGCTTATTGGTACCTTAGGTCACTGTATAATTTATGTTTTCTGTGCTCAGCTAACAAGATTTATTGGTTTTGCTAAAGAAACAGAGAAGAAACTCTTTGTTTGTTCTATTTTTGTGCTTTGCTAGCAAGCTATTTTGAGTTTGTTTGTCTAACATTGATTTCATCTTCATAAAATAGCTCAATTACAAAGAATGCATTTTTGGTTTTGATAAAGAAAAAGAGATGAAACTCTTTGTTTGTTCTGTTTCTGTGCTTTGCTAGCAAGCTATTTGGTAAATCTTGTTTATTTCCATCATGATATTTAAGAAAAATATATTATCATCCTTGTTGGTTAACTAATTACACTGCATGCATGTTGCAAGAACCATCAGAGAGCTTAGTATTGGACAAGCAATCATTGAGAAACAGGCATCCATTCTGGAGAGCAATAAATACGAGGCAAAATGGCCATCTTTACTACATTCTGGTTTAGGGTCCATTTGATAGCAATGATCAGTAATTATACAGTTTAGGGTTTGGAGGAAATATTAGGAAAATATAATCTGTTATTGACTTTAGCATTAGTAATTATGTTTTCTGGTTTCCTGTCCATTTTACAATAATGATTAGTATTTATGCAGTTTATGGTTTAAAGAAAATATTAGGAAAATATATAGTATTGGAGCTAAGTATTATATCCCTTATCCTTTTTGAAGTTCATATACACACAGCAGTGTTCAGATATTAATTATGTGTTTTGTTTTCCTTTTCGGAAAAATATTTCATGAGTCATATCCACAATTTACCAAATGGTTGGTTGCCTGGTTCAAGTGGTCACTTAATTTTAAGTTCAACAATTTGGAAAGTTTATATGCAATTATGCAGCATATCAGTGTTAAGAAAAATGAAAATGATGTGGTACCCACTTCACTTGATAATTTAGTACTTATATGGCCTTTCTAATATATTCTCAATCTTTAAACTAATTCTGACTTAAACACAGATACATTTCTAATTCATTTTGTTGTCAAACATTTGATATTCAAAATGATTATTACTTAAAAAAGATACTTTTTGAATTCCAAATGTTAATTTAGAATTCAGTTCAGGCATCTAAGTAATGAACCCTGAGATTTTTTTTTTAAAATAAGTCACCAAATAATTTTTAATCAATTCTTTACGCTTCGATAAAGCTTCATCAAATTTCATCAAATTATGCAAGCCTTAGGGAATATTTGATAAAATACGGGGAAGAGCAACATGAAGTCAAATTCCACTAGGCTATTTTTAAGATCAATAGATAAAACTCATAAAAGATTCAATTACAATGGGATAGGATGAGGTTTTGGGTCGGTCAAACATAAATGTTGGCCTAAAGCATACTTTAATATTAGACCTTTTAAAATTAATTAAAATAATATAATAAAATTATTGTAATTTTATTTAGAGATTATCTTTTAAATTTGTTAACATGTAAAAATAACTCATTAAACTAGTAAATATCATGTGTCGTGCACGCTATTTTTTAAATTTAAACTTAATATCAATATTTTAGGAGATCAAAATGGAAAATTGGGATATTTTGGGGATCAAAATAATATTTTATTCTTTATTAAATCATTATTAAATGACTTTTTTACATTTTCAATATTAAATTTATCCATATAGAAAGAAGGAGTTTACAAGTTTTGCTAAATCATAGTCAAGACCAAAATTCTTAAAATAATATTGATTATTCACTTCAAGTTTGTTATAATATGTATAATATTACTTCCCTAAATATGAAAATGTAATATTATTATTCACTTTAAGTTTATCAAAGTAATATTGATTATTCACTAAAATTTTCAAAACCATGGACATAACTCATTCCTGATTATTCACTTTGGTAATATTTATTAAATCAATATTAAACGATTTTTTTTACATTTTTAATATTAAATTTATCCATGGAGAAAAAAAAGGAGCTAGTCTATGAGTTTTGCTAAATGATAGTCAAGACCAAAATTCTTAAAATATTGATTACTCACTTTATGTTTGTTATAATATTTATAATATTACTTCCCTAAATATGAAAATGTAATATTGATTATTCACTTTAAGTTTATTAAAATAATTTGATTATTCATTTCAAGTTTTTAAAACCATGGACATTACTCATTTCCTAACACCAATATGATATGCAAGTCATTTTAAGGCCCCTAACATATTCCCGACCCTATACCTATTAATGACTAAATTGAAGTCACCTAACGTATTTTTTACCCTAGTCCCTAGATCCATAAATGAACTAGTTGAATTCACTTAACTCATTCCTGATCCGTCTCTCATATACCAGTTAACTCATTCTTAACCTCGCCCCATATATGACCTAGTTGAAGTCACAACCCATTCTTAACAACACTCTAATTTTTCGATCATTTAAGGGCCCTGATTCATTCCTGACCCTTTACCCATAAATGACCAGGTTGAATTCGCCTTACCAATTCTTGACTTATACTTATAATTGACCAAGTTGAAGTCACCTAACTTATTTCTGATCCTGGACCCATATATGAACTAGCTGAAGTCACCTAGAGGTGCCAAAATGGGTCAAGCCCATCAGGCCGGCCTGAACCCGCCCGTTAAATTGTAGGGCTTGGTCTTTAAAAATTAAGCTCGAATTAATATAATGTTTTTTGGCCCGACCCGTTTTATCAAAATACCGAGCTTAGCCCGCATTTTGTAGGGCTTGGGCACCATTTTTATGATCCCTAATTAAATTCGGGTTTTTTTGCCCGGCTCATTTTAGCCCGCAACCCGCATCGGGCGGGCCGGAATCGGGTCGGGTAGCCCGTTTTGCCACCTCTAAAGTCACCTAACCCATTCTTGATCTGACTATCACATACTGGTTACTTTAAGGCACTTCAAAGTGAGCCAACCCGACTCACCACGGGTTAGGCTAAAAGTGAGTCAAGTCGGGGTTGGCTCACTTTTCTGGTGAGCTGAAAAAATATCAACCCAGCTCGACCCATCGCGGGTTGGTGGGTTAAGCGGGCTGACTCGCCTGACTTAAAAAATTATAAAAATAAAAAAAAAGGTCAAAAAAATTAGAAAAAATATAAAAAATTATAAAAATGACTTAATAATATATAAAAATTAAATAAAAATTAAAAAGTGAGTCAACTCGTCTTAACCCGGCTTGAACCCACTTTGGCTAGTGAGTTAAGTGGGTCAACCCACTTTTGACCCGCGAAAATGTGAGCATATATTTTATCAACCCAACCCACCGGTGAACCGGGTTGGGCCGAGTTGGCTCACTGAGCTCAACTCAAATTGACACCTCTATATATGACCTAGTTGAAGTCCTTATTCATTCCTAACATCACTTTAATTCGTCGGACTTTTTAAAGGCCCTAGTCCATTCCTAACCCTATACACATAAATGACCTAGTTGAATTCACCTTACCCATAAATGACCTAGTTGGAGTCACATAACTCATTCCTCGACTCTTGTATATCAGTTATTTTAAGGTACTTAACTCAATCTTAAATGAACTAGTATATTTGGAATAATATATTTTTTAAATGAAAAATTAAAATTTGAAATAATTATCTTTCGATATATACATATCAAATGTAAACTATTATTTTAAATGCAACATATATATACTTCATTTTTTAATATATTTAAAGATAATAATTATATAAAAATTATATTATTTACCTATCAAATAATGTGAATAATTAACATGATATGGAGATTAGAAAATTTGATTTGATTATTAACTAGTTGATATTGAAAGTATGAAAAGATAATTGTTTCCTACTAAAAAGTTGAAATGTGATTTACATACTAAAAGTATAAAATCATTTTAAAATTATATCAAATATTACTAATTTAAAAGTATTTTTGGAATAATTTATTTTTAACTAAAATATTAAAATTTAAAATGATTATCTTTTAATATTTACATAGTAAATTTAAATTATTATTTTTAAATCCAATATATACTTCATTTTTAATATATTTATTATTAACAAAATAAATTTATAATTAAACTTAGATAATAATTATTTTTAAAAAAATATTCTCCCTATATTGCTTGAAATAATATACTAATTAAATACATAATTGAAACTAAATATTCTATATTATTTACAAATCAAATAATGTGAATAATTAACATGATGGATATTAAAAATTTTGATTTGATTATTAAGTGGTTGATATTGAAAGTAGGAAAGGATAATCGTTTCCTAGTAAAAAGTTGAAATGCGATTTAGATACTAAAAGAATAAAATTATTTTAAATTTGTACTAAATATTACTTATTTAATAGTATATTTGGAATAAATTATCTTTTAACTAAAAAATTAAAAATTTTAAAAAAGTATCTTCTAATATTTACATATCAAAGTTAAATTATTATTTTTAAATCCAACTTACACTTCGTTTTTTAATATGTTTATTATTAAAAAATAAATTTAAAAATATGTTTAAAGATAATAATTATTTTTTTAAAAAAAATACTCTCCCTATATTGCTTGAAAAATATTCTCCTTGAACTTGTTACTTTGAATTTCTACATCATTCTATCAAGATTCAAGAACAAGATTGTACTTTATCTAATTAAAAAAATCAAACTTCTTACCTTCAGTATCAAATTTCTTAACGGCTTTCATTCATATTCAAATGTAAACAGCGTAGCAAATAGTTTTTTTGTTGACAGAAAAAAGTTAATTAAATATCCAAAAGCACAAAAACAACCCAGTATATAATATAAGTGCAATGACTTGTTATCATTTCTTTAGCTTTTTGACAACACAACCAAAGACAAAAATTGGTGTATACTTTTCACCAGGAAATGTGGAGGTCAAAGCAAGAAGCTCTGCTAATATAGCACCAACAGCCAACATGTCTGCGAACAATTTCTATTTGTTACTCACCATATTAAGAAGTAAAACAAGAAAAATGTCATCTCACAGTGATAGCATAAATGGAAAACAAGTTTGAAGTGGCTAAGACATGAATCCACATGCACTAATGGTCCAGGAAAAGACCCCTGAGATGCCAATTCTTGTGCAGCATCCAGAGTATTTGACTTCAACCTTCATTCTTGTTCTTAAGATAGAGTAAATGCGAAATAAGCTCAAAGAATGCAATTACAATTGCAATGTTCTGTGTGTTTTTCTTTCTGCATATTTCTTCAGATTTTCTTAATCACAATTCTATTATTTGATCCCATACTTTTGCATTGTTAGCAATATATATATATATGCAATTCAATATGCAGAAGTTTGTTTGCAGAAAATATAAGGAACTCAAGATGCAAACAAAGAGGCAAGGAATCAACTATAATTATAAGTTAATAAGTGAAAGGACAAAACAAAGAGGCAAGGAATCAACTATAATTATAAAATGTTATGTAAAATGTAAGCATGTCTCTGAATCAAAAAAATGTAAGCATGTCACTGAAGCAATCTAACAGCAGCTGATAGACACACAGAATCAACTCTTCACAATATAACACAAAAAAAAAAACCCATTATACATTGAGAGAAATGTTATATATAAAGGACTACTAAACACAGGAAACTTATTACTAAACTCCCAATGCCATCTCATTGATAATTTTCTCTTGTACACTAAATTTTGAACATGTGTATATGAATTCCTTATTTCTATTAGCTACAGTTTGACAGGATAGAGAGATATGTACTCAGATGATATTTCAATTGAATGTAACAGATTTAATCCAAAAACTCATCTGGCCTTCTACTATATCATCTGAACTCCAACCAAGATTTTCAAAACCGCAACTTAATCAACCTCTTCCTAAAATCATAGTAGTGTTCATCATTAAACGCTCTTCCTAAAATCTTCCAGAAGTAATATGACAAAAGAATCAACCATCAAACCAAAATAGAAATAAAAGAATCCAAATATCAAAAACCATCAACAGTTAGATGAACCAGAATAAATCAGCAAAAGCAGATGTGTCCAAAGCAACCCAACAGAAGCATAATACTCTCAGTGAGAAATATCTCCAAATAATAAAAAAAAGACCACTAAAATGTCTTATTTGCTACAAAAATTTTGATCGCATTGTACTTTGACAGAGAGCTGATAATGGTAGTAAACTTAAAATTACGCCTTCAACCGACCAAAAAACTTCTGCTTCTCCTGAGTGGTCTGGAAGCGGCCATGTCCAAACTTGGATGATGTGTCAATGAACTTCAGTTTGATCTCTTCAAGAGCCAATCGAGATGTCTGCTTGAGTAGAGACTGACGAAGAGTGATAACCCGCTTTTTCGGTCCAACACAGCATCCCTTGACCATAATATAATCATCCTTTACCACACCATAATGAGGGAATCCACCCATAGGAGTAATATCCTTCTCCGTCCTGTCATTAGCAAAAGTTAGCAAACAATGAAATACTGCAAAATCCAGAACACAAGAATCTAAGTCACTACCAAAGAACAACCTAGTGATTTCTATACAATTCAATTATCTATATATGCTGATTAGCCAAACTATAATGCCAGGCTCAAGCATTTTTATTTCTTCGCCATTGTGCCTTATAAAGTCAACCATTGGGATGGACTCTACATTTAGCCCAAGCTAACAGTTCTTAGACTTCGAAAGAATCCTATATGATCTTGCCCCATTTTTTAGGGAGGATTTAACACTAAATCTGACAAAAACTGACTATACCTGTCAAATTCAGTGATGGCTGAATGTGTCTCTTGGCCTGACTTGCCCATCTTGTAGATTTTTTTATTCAACTCAGTACGATGATGGTATCCATTCTGACCAGCCCTAGCAACAGTAAAGGAAACACGAGCAGGGTGCCAAGCACCAATACAAGCTACCTTCCTTAGACCTCTGTGAGTCTTACGTGGAAGGCGAGTAACACCCCATCGAGTCACAACACCTTCATAACCTTTACCCTTGGTCACACCAATGATGTCTATCATCTCATCTTTTTGGAAAACAGCGTCCACTGGGACTTGCTTCTCAAAGAAGCTGTATGCATAGTCAACCTTCTGGCCTACTGTCCCACCATTAACTTGGATCTCCATCAAATGTGCCTTCTTCTGTTTCAGACCCTTCAACTTCCTTATCTACAGTAAACAAAGAAAAACCATTACATTACAGTATTGAAGGCACTGGCTTAAAAGTACAGTGAAGGTAATACCGCAACAAGTATTTAATATGTACTAACTTGACATGACTAACAAGTTCTATAATCACAAACATAAAAAAATTGAGTACTATTAGAAGGACATAATAAAATAGGGTAGATTTACTATATTAGAATGGCATAAGATTAATAAATTATTTACTGAGGTATGTGTTGCGTGGTGGCAAAGAGATAAACTCAAATAAAATCCAATGAGAACAAATCATTACCTGAGTATGAGCCAGAACACGAATGACAGTTGCATATTTCTTCAATTTCTCAAGCTGAGATTCAATATCTTTCTTTCCTTCCTCAGTTTCATATTTTTTTGTGTATTTGGTAAAAGCCTTCTTTTTAGATTTGCACCAGTTCTTGTAAAATCGTCTCTTAACTTCCTCACTTAGATGCTGTGCCCAAACAGTATTCAGTGTGCGAAGACCACGTGGTGTCTTCACATAACCCACTACTCCAACAACAACCAGTGGAGGAGTTTCAATGATAGTAACAGCCTCACAAGTCTCTTTCTTATGAAGCTCTACAACAGCAAAGAATGTCATTAGGTACAAAGTCACCAGGGACATACAAAGCACAATGAAAATAAAACCCCACAAATGATCATATGATGATATTAAACAGAATGCTAAAACATGAAATTAATAATTTTCTAACAGAAGACATCCCCAAATATTATATAGATATGGATTCATAATTCAGCAACCATTGAATATGTTCCATGCAAAAGAGAAAAAACAACAAGAAGTTGGTCCCTTTCACTTTAATTATAATATTTATAATTTGCAGTTTGAATTTAAATGTTACAATCTACACATTCAAAATAGAAAAGATAAATATCAATAAGAAATCCATCATTTCCAAGGTGGTATATGACTTAGGAGTGTTACCAAAATTTAAAAAAATGACATTGGCATACATGAAAGTAAAATATCCAAGCTAGTATAAATCAGTGAGTCTCAATTAAGTCAGATCATAAGATGATTACCAGCATATTTACCAATCATGTCTTTTCAAAGTTATCATAATATAGCCCGATGTAAACCCCTTTCCCACCCCACCTTCAATACATTAACCAAAAACCATGCTTACTTGATCCAGGTTTCTCGACCTCTCTGACAATGTGGGTCATCCCAGCCTTGTAGCCCACAAAGGCAGTCAATCTGCATGGTTTACTAGGATCATCTTTTGGGAAAGCCTTCACTGCAGGACCCAATTAAATGAGATGTTAACGGAATAAGAACAACACAATATCATAAATAACCAATCCTTACCGACTAGAAGCTATTATGTGAATTGGCATGAGGATATACGCCAACTCTAATATGAAGCTCAACACATAAATTAAAAGTTTTATGTTGCATATCTGCATAAACACATAGATAGCCGCACCATTGTGTGGCATATTCCACAATACATCCATCCATATTGCTATTTGCTACAAAATCCATAATCTTGAACATGAAAAAAATAAGGCTCACAAAAGATAGCCTCCGATCTATCAGATCTGTTTCAAAAAATGTTTAACCTATACATTGTAGTGCATAAATCATTAGCACCAATTCCATGAGATGAAGAAATGCTTCCAAACCAAAGGCCTATGGCAAAATCATGCCAATTCTCGAGCTCATTTATTAGTGTTCCTTCCCAAAAACCATGATATAGGATTTTGGATAGAAGAGCCGTTTCTGAGACTCCAGCCTTGATTAATCCATTTCTTTCAGGAAGCAATTTCAGTCATCACAAGGAAATGGCGATAACATGATTATACACCAACAAATTCGTTGAAAATTATGGTAATTGTTTAGCTTGGAAAAAGAACAAGCCAAAAAACAGTTGAACTTAGATTCTTTTTCAGGAAACCATTTGCAGCACCAGTTAAAGCTTGAAGCAAATTTTAGTGAATAATCGTAACAAACCAAAAACCCAGATACCTTTCCCACGATGACGAGAAGCTCGCTTCCTTGGAAGAAAGCCAAGGGAACCGTGCCTCGGGTGCTCGAACTTACGGTGAGACATCGTTTCTCGATTGAACTAAAATGCCTATCAAACACGAAACATGAGCATTAATGATAAAGCTAATAAAAATGAAACAGCGAAGACAGTAACATATCCATTGTAGATCGAAGGATCTGAAGCACAGAGAGAAGAGGCAGAGGATAGAAACGTACCGGCTGCGCTAGAACAAGAGGAAGAATATGTCGACGATACCTCAGCAGAGCCTCTCTCCCTTTATATAAAGGTTGTGTTGTGTGCATATTCTACCCTAGACTACACCAATGGGCTTTGAGGTGTCCAATGACCAGGCCTCAAAGGAGATTGCTATTCACACTGCCCCTTTTTACTAACCACATCAACTTTTTTTTTTAAAATATACAACTATTTTTAAAATATCCCGATTTTTTATATCTAAAAATTGAATTTTAAAATTATATTCTGAAAATCTATATCTCTCTGTTTTTTTTTTCACATCTCTTTTCTCCTTACACCCATTACACTTAAAATTGGGATGTCAAAGAAATATTTTTCCATAAATTTATAAGGCAATTAAATAAATTATAAGTTAATTGAAATAAATAGTCAAATTATAATTTCTGAGAATAGTTGGTTTAGTTTGATTATATTGGCATTGATGCATCACAACTTCGGTAATATTGGTTTGCTGGACACGTTTCTTTGGTTTTTATCCGGTTGCCTTTGTGTGGTGCAGCTGTTTGGATTCTTACATGGCTTTGGTATTTTTAACATTTTATTTTGTATTGTGGTACTTCTTTTTGCAGGTTGGTTATATTGGTTGGGACTTCTTTATGTTCACTTTTGTATTTATTTTATCCCACTCAAGTTCTGGTGGTTCGTATTTGTATATGGGTTAAAGTACACTTTTACTCCCCTATTAATTTAATTGTCTTTGCTTTAAAAAAATATGATGATGAAACAAAAATAGCTACAGAGCATTTAGATTTTGATTCTTTTAAAGTCATTAATGTACAGTTGTTATAATATAAATAGATGAAGCCAAATCTTAATTGAAATGTCTGGCTAAATGGTCTTAAATCTGTGCATACACATCTTATTACAATTTACAATCTATTTTATAGAGAATTTTTGTTTGTACTATATATAATGGTATTCATTAGTTTTTTTGTTTGAAACGGGATGAAAAAAAAATAAAGTTCGTGTTTATTTTACTTCAATTCCCATTAATCTAAAATTTAATTAATACGGGAAAGGATATTTTATAAAAATTATATAAATAATTAAGTGAATACAACTACATATTGGTGCTGTTTGGAAGAGTTTATTTGAGCTTATCTTATGACATAAACACTTATGTAACTGTTTGGATAAAGTTATGAAAAGAGCTTATGACATACTCATAAACTGTTTTCAGCTTATTTTAATAAGTTCATGAGAATAGCTTATAAAATAGCTTATGAAGAATTTAAGTACACTGCACTCTCTTTAATTTTCATTTACTTTTTTAAGAGTTTATTCATTAAGTGTTTATCAAATAAGAGTTATATTATAAACACTTAAATAAGTTGTATTTCCAAACGGGTGATTATTTATGTGCTAATATTGAAATGACGATATACAGGAAAATTAAGCAAAGTGAATTTGGTTTAATGATTGTACCAATGGGCTAGGTATTTGATTGTCAGTAATATTTAAATGACGATATACAGGAAAATTAAGCAAAGTGAATTTGGTAAATGATTGTACCAATGGGCTAGGTATTTGTTTGTCAGTAATATTTAAATAATACCAAAATTGGTTTGCGATCATTTTTTCCATCCACTTAAATTAGATATCTTATGAAACTAATGTGCATATTGGTCACAACTCACAAGGACCTGCATTTGGCCAAAAGCAGCTTGCAATTTCATTAAATGCGATACGCAAAAAATTAAACTAAAAAAATTTGAAATATGCATATTAAAATATTTGTTGATTATATCAGTATAAAAATTTATTAATATTTAAAATTATATAATTGAGGTATAGGTTCAAAATAAAAAATACAAGTTAAAAAACTTACATAAAAATTAACACATTAAAATTTAATTTATTGGATAAATAAAATTATGATTGAAATTATTTATTTGTTATGGTGAAGGAAATAATTAAACAATTACTTCAAATATAATTTATGTAAAATATATAGTTATATTTAAATTAATATTATAGGGATAAATATTTATATAATGTAGGAATAAAATATTGCATGAAAGAACATTCATATTTAGATAATCAAAGTAACAATATGAAGATACAATAATTTAAGAGTTAAAATACACCACATGGGATGATTGTTTTAGATGAAAATAATGATTTATAATTTATTGTATATGACAAAATTACATAGTTTAAATTTTAAAATGGATTAATTATTTCCTATTGTTGTTTCCTATTATTTTTCCATTTGCAATGACAATAAATAATACTAGGGGGCAATCATTTTAATTACAAGTAAAAAAATACAGGAAAAGTCTTAAGAATAATTAATTTGTGAGGTAAAACTTAATAATGTATTACAATAGAATTTATTAATAATTGAATCATAGGGTAAAAATAAATCATATGTAATTATAAATTTATATAAAAAATAAAAAATATTTGAATTGTTGATGAATGATTTTAAAATAAATTATGAATTAATTTTTTGTTGAATATAAATATTTTTCTTTATATTTTTTGTTTTTAGATGTAAAGTCTTAGAATAAATAAATAAAAATGAATTATTCAGAGTTTTTATTTCTTTGTTCTTCTGTGAGCTCCTCTTTAAAGAGTTATAAGAATAAAAAAAATGAAATTATTTAATTTAACACTTTTTGACAAATGGATAGTGAAGAACATGGTGAATTAGATAGTGAAGCCAGGAAGGGGTGGCAATAGCAATGTGAACAATCATTGAAGTGGCAATGGGAAAAAGGAAAAAGGAAGAAAAAAAAGGGTGAAACATGTTTTTAATTAAAATTATAATTTAAGTCGTAATTTTAATCTAATGATTATGAAATATGTTAAGGTGTATATTATATTATTACTAGAATAAATCATTTTTCGTGCATCGCACGGGCACAAGTCTAGTGTATTGAAGTAGATTTTTTCAATAAAAATATAAAAAAAACAATCGAAACATAATTACTCACTCCCGTATAATTAAAAATAATTACATATATATTATTAATCTTATCACGTTCTTTTGCTTTTATATTTCATATTTTATAAATTGAGCTTATTTTACAAAAATTTATTTGATTTTTATTTTGATTAATTTCAAAGAAAATTATATGTTATACATTATATATGTTATTATTTTATAATTATTGTCAATTTCCTTTTATAAATATGTGGATCATTATTATATATATATATATATAAAAAGTATTGATTTTATATATAATTAATTTAAATGTGTAATTTATCATAAGTTAATCTGTGCGACCGCACAGGACCAACGCTAGTTATTATTATCTTTTTTCCTTTTAAATTTACTAATCTAAATGTTTATTATTTCACTCTCACCTAAACGCAATACACAAAGAAGGATACTGTTAAGCTGAATCTCCACTTCAAATTTGATGTCTTAGTGCCCGTTTGTTTTAGATTTTGGAACAGTCAGAATCAATTCTACAGAATTGATTTTAAATCACTTCCGCCCAATGTACTTCGTAAAGCGTGTATCATCCATCTCAACCATTCATTTCTAGAATCAATTCTACTCAACTGTAAACCAAACGGACCCTTACTTCGAAAAAGAACAAACGATTAAAACTCAAACGAATAATAGCCCGTTTGTAAAACCATGGTTTTGAAAATTGATTTTAAATCACTTTCATCCAATGTATTTCGTAAAGTGTGCGTCATCTATCTCAACCATTCATTTTCATTTCTAAAATCAATTCTACTAAATTGTAAACCCAACGGACCCTTAAAAAAAATAAGGGCATGTTTGGTTTGCATTCTCATTTCCTGTTTCCTGTTTTTTGAAATTTTACAAAGGAAAATCCGGAAATGCTGGAAACAAAAATTTGCTGTTTCCAGCATTTCCAGTTTTTCCTTTGTAAAATTTCAGAAAACAAGAAATAGAATGGAAACAGGAAATGGAAACAGGAAATGAAAATGTAAACC
Source organism: Sesbania bispinosa (assembly GCA_026901365.1). NCBI lineage: Eukaryota > Viridiplantae > Streptophyta > Magnoliopsida > Fabales > Fabaceae > Sesbania > Sesbania bispinosa. Next base: position 659,018 of record QLOH01000335.1, on the reverse strand, counting down.
AAACAGACCCTAAGGATGCTAACGGTTACCGAGACACCTGGATCGCATAGTCAATTGTTCAAACAACCACATAGAGACACTGCACTGCACAATCAACTATTCAAATCACCCACATTGAATATCGCAAACTTATCTGGCGGAGTTTTGGGCATACAAAGCAAGTAGAACCAAGTGAATGAGAGATAAGAAATGGGTGAGAAGAGGAAGGAGTACGAGAGACAGTGGAAGAAATTTGATCTGGAAAATGCCTTAGCCATGGAGGCAGGAGCAACCGGGCTTGCTCCTACAAAACTACTGCTCGCCACACCGATGAGGAAGACTGAGCGACGGTGGCTGGAGATCTGCGACGGACGAAGGACGCACTGCCGTTGCGTCGGAGACAAAGGTCTTGCTGGCCGCGGTTTGGAAACTGCTTGTCGCAAATCTGAGACAGTGCGGCTAGAGAGGGACGACTGATGGCAAGCGCATTGCTGATGGTGTGAGGACGGTGGATAGGGCGGAGCATCAACACCAGATCTGGGTGGGCTGAGGCTGCAGGGGCGACAACGGCTATGGGCAGCACCATACGGTTCAGCTACTCCCCCATTTTTGGTCCCTCTTTGAATCTGGATTTTCTTTCTATTTTGTCTTCTCTGTTAAGTTTATGTGTTCCATCTCTTACTCTCCTTTGGCCCTAGTTATAGGTGGGAAGGGAAGGCAGGTTAAAGGTGTAAGGTCCAAGAATCCTCCCAAAATGGTTTTAATAATGACAAACTATCAAAATTCACTTGCCATAATTCTGATTTGTAAAGAACTAATCATTTCACTTGAGATTGTGTCAAGAAAATACAGGTAACATTCTGCAGAAGATATAAGACAGGTGCAGAAGGAAGATACTTGTTTTAATTTCCATATTAACCTTGGAAAGATGCTTCAAACTATTCAAGAATGTTAAATTAGTGGATGAAAGCAAAAATGTCGTTGACCCAATCAAAAGAAATCATCTGTAACTTAACTTCAGAGGATAACATGTTTTCCAGAAGTTAAAATATGCACTTGCACTGAAGGAACCAAATTCCTAAGTTTGGAGAAGAACAAGATTGCTTTAGAAGGAATATTCATTAAGGATCGTGACTTCCTGAGGTTTCCAAGGATTAAACTAAATAAAATAAAGAACAGGAGACTTTCACAAGTCTTGAAAGTCATCTGCAGAAGGAAGAAGACAATTATGCAGAAAAAAACCTAATGACCGACTTTCTGCAGAAGATACAGAATCCATCATAACTTGTTAAATTCATTTCTAAGGATGCAGCTAAGTTAAATACACTTGAAACAATCTATGATCATCCATTGAATTCTCTCAATACGCTTACAGAAGAAAAAGCCACAAAAGGTACTAAAATTGCATTCTGTAGAAGATTGGTCTCCAGAAGATGAAACCAGTCAAAGGGACAGTTGTACCTGCATGTGGCAGCAGCTGTGTGACTGAGACAACTCATGGAATGATAGCTGGAGATGCAAGCAGTCTCCCCAACGGCTAGTTGCTCATCATTCCTATAAAAGGAGGTGTTCCCTTCACATTTGAACACACACCTCTCTCCAGAAGATATTAAAAGGACTCAGATCACTATCTTAATCTTCTGGAACATTTTCTATCTCCTCGGATTCATCAGTTTCTGCTTCTACAAGTTATTGAGGGGGAGCTGACTCATTACTCATCTTTTGTTGTGCTATATATGTATTTTTTTTAGCCTTTACCTACTTTATTCTTCCATTTCATCTTGTAAAGTCACAAGGAGGCTTGAAATTGATCGTGCCTCTTGTGATAGTAAGGGGTGAGTATTTTCAGAGAGGTTTGTCAAGTTAGGTTGATCTGAGTTTATCACAGTTTCTGCAGTAGGTGTTCTGCAACATTCTGATTTGGTTGAATCTTCTGCTGAAGGTTCTGCAGTGAGAGTAAAGCCTGGAAATTGTGTTAGTGAAGTTGTGATAAGCCTGAAGAGGCTAGAGAAAGAATACTAGTGGTAAAGTGTACCCAGGAAAGTTGTAATTTGGTTATTGTGTGAGAAAATCCTACTTGGAGTAGGGACTGGACGTAGTCTCAGGTTGGAAAAGGTGAACCAGTATAAAATCTCTGTGTGCAGTCTTCTCTTCCCTAATCTACTTTATTATTGCATGTGCATGAAACTATTTTGAAAACTATCTAATACATAAGTAAGTGTTACTCACCAAAATTCCCAAGAAGGAATTCTATCTTTTGCATATTACATTATACTTAACTTCAATCTTCTGGTGGTTTATCTTTTAATACTAAGCCAAGTATATCTTGAGCAGATAAAGTATTAAAAGGAAATTGCAGAAAATTTTAATCAATCACAATTCAACCCCCTTCTTGTGATTGGAACTTCAACTTCAAAAGGAAGACTCGGAAGGAACGTGGGAAAGATTGACACGAGAGAAATCAGGAATAGACTTCTATTGAATTTTTTTATTTATCCTTTTTATTTTCAGCTTTTTTTATGCTTTGATAGCCCTTAGATATAATATTATTTAATTGAATGGTTGTGATTAAATTTCATGAAACAGTTGCAGGTCAATTTGCTTTAATTTAGAAAAACGGTTTTGTCTAAATAGTTTGCTGGTATTTGTTTAGAAGTGTGACCGATTCTTCTTCCACTGCCAATCCTGTGAGTCGTGGCCACCGCCGCTGCAGCGTGTCACCCTTGCCATGCCGCCCTTGCACCGCCGCGACCAGCCAAGTCCCAAAACAACACTTAGCCAAGTCTGATGCTTTGTGCACCATCCCGAAGCCATCGCGCAATCGAGCTAAGGTCCCATGCGTCGTCGTCCTATACCCAACGCAACCTCCATGGTCGCAACTCACCACATCGCGACAGTCGCCGCCGCTGGCCTTGTCTGCTCGTGTGTCCCCTCAACCTTTGCAAACACCATTATTGCTTGTCCTCTCAACTTCACCATCTGCACCGCCCTCAACGACGGCGCCAGACCCTCTTTCTTCAACTCCACCAGCAGCATGCAGTGTCAATCTGATTACCTCCACCGCACCGGCTTCCTCGTCCCTCCTTCAACTCCTCTGAATCATGTGGGGAACCTTCCAATCCTACATCAACATCTCCGACCCTACCTTCGGCGTTCACTCCTCCTGTGGTTTCCAGACCACTTGGATCTCCCAAGGTTGCCAAAACATCACCACCGAGAAAATTTTCGAAGCATTGATTTCTCAATTAGTGATTCTGAACATGAAAGCAAATTGTAACCACCCAATAATTCAAAGCACTGATTTCTAATTTGGACCTTTGATCTCCAGCACTGCTACGCACTTGTTTTTCCTCAACTTGTATCAACACATAATATTTTAAAATTTAGTGTTTATAAATATTATTATAATATTTAAAAAAAACCTACAGAACCTACAGTAACCGGTAAAATAATTTGGGTACCAGTACACAAATTAAAAAATTGTGTAACTTATAAATGGACTGAACTAATTTATGCTATTTAATTCAAATGCCTGATATAAAGTCAGAAATTAGAAATTAGAACAGCATGCATGCATTCAATTTGAATAGGCAAAATACATAATTAAAATAAATATCGATATTACCAACTACCTGCAGATTCTTACCTTTACAACTGAAATCCATTTTCTTTTATTTTCTTCCTCAATATCTCTATTTTCTAAACTCTCCGAAATCTTATTGTTTTTTTCAAACTCTCTTTTCTTGCTTTTTTCCATCCCCCTCTTACATTCATTTGAACCCCTTTTTATACTATTTTTTATCTTCTGTTATATGCCCCCTCATCCGTTTCAAGCCAGGTAATTCTTATCTCTTTAGATTCATAATTGATTCAATCTTCATTTTCTTGTGTCTGAGACATGTTTTGCATGAATTCATCTGATCTTCGTTCTTCTCTTGTCTGCATGTTTTTGTTGGTAATAAAATGCTTTCTGAAAATATCGCATACAACTCACATGATCTTCATCCTTTTTAATTTTCATACTTCAAATTGGAATTTTCTAGCTTGTTCGTAGCCCGCTTCATCTTGATTTTTCTTTCTTTCTTTGGTTGTTTGCATCTGCAAGAGTATCAAAGGTGATAATTAACTAACATATTGGGTAATACAATAACTCAGTTATCCTTTTTCTCCCTTGTTTACTCTCTCTTTTTTGAATTTCTCCGCCTTTAATAATATATTTTTTATCAATTAATTAATTGGTTAATTAAGGAGCTTAAATCAACTACTCAATTTTTTTTAAAAATAATGCACATAAATTTTTTTTTTGTCAACAATGCACATAATTTTTTAATCAATTTATTATATTATTTTTGGAAATAGAAGTGGTCAAACTACTAAACTTGTACACGTATATAGAGCCTGTTTTGGTGCAACTTCTCCAGAAGTACTTCTAGGTGAAAAAAAATAACATGAATCAAAGATGTCAAATGGATTTAACTTCTCCATAAGTTAAAATTAGCCTTTGTAGACCACCTCCTCCAAAAGCTCTCACATTTAGCTTCTCTAAAAGTAACCAATTTTAACTTATGAGAAGTTGAATGCATTTGACATCTTTGATTCATGCTATTTTTTTACCTAGAAGTACTTCTGCAGAAGTTTTACCCAAACAGGCCCATAATCCTGGTGGGTGAAATTGAGTACACAACCTCTCAAAACTCATTTTATTATTTTCCTCAAAGCCTTTTATTTTTTATCTATTATTATTATTATTCAAAAGAAAATTGAACAAACCGATGAAAATAGGGTGTTCACAATCATACTTAGGACCCAACACAAGCATTGGAATGGAGCCAAACCCCATTATATAGGGGGAGAGCTGCATGAAAAATCTGCTAAATGAGAAAAACGTGCCTTGTATGTTGCATGGTTTCATTATAAGGTTCACCAGAACAAAAGGCCAGTGATATACCAATCTCACCATGTGCGTTTGAGGCTCAAATAAGGCAACCCACCACCTAATAAGCATCAAGGGCCATATTTTTTTGCGTTGCAATTTGACTATACTATAATAAAATAAGGAAGTAACGTTCCATACAAAATATAATTACAACTTACAAGCATTGATTTTGAATCAATGATTGAGATTAAAGAACCATTGATTACAATCTTAACCACATCAAATCGATTATGATTATTTAATACTTGTTTGATTTACAATTTACAATTGAATATATTATTATGCACTATATATATTGGTGAAACAAACAGCCATTTACTTTCCCATTATGGGTCTAGATATTTTACTCCAACTTATTAAGAATTAGTAGATGAAGATCTCTCGATTTATAATAGTGCAGGACAAAATTTTCTCAATGTTGAATCAATCAATCTTGGAATAAATATAATGAAGGAGTCCTAAGCATAATGTTGGGAAGGAAAAAAGCTGTGTTAGCAAGAGTTAGACTTTTAAATAACCCGCTTGCTTATTTTCACAGTTTACAGTGCTCTGGTTTAGCCATCCCTGTGTTAAGGAGAAAGCCAAAACATTGTTCAATCTTTGAAGTGAATTGAATTGATTAGATCTGCATAATTTATCCTCTTTAAAGTTGGAAGTATCACACCTTCTAATCACTTTTTCCCAAGCTATAAGAAAAAATGTAAGATAGTGTAAAATCTGAGGTCGCAGTTAAATTTTCAAAATTAGGCATCACCTCATAAATATTCCCAATTTAATAGCAGGACTATATAATGACACCAAAATTTACTAGCTAATTTTAACTAATCCTAATCTTAATTAGCTAATCTTAACTGAATTTGAGTTCGCTACCATACCAACATATGCTACTACAGTAAATAATTAGCTAAAGAGGAAGAAATTTCAACTGGATTCTGAACCATCTGCAAATATCCAGAGCTTACTTTCTCTTTTATGGTCAGTTTGGTTTACAGCGGATTATAGAAATGAATGATTGAGATAGATAATGCACGCTTTACGGATTACGTTGGAATGAAGTGATTTAAAATCAACTCTGCAGAATTGATTCTCGAAAGTTCAAAATTTAAGCCAAAGCGGCACTTACTAAACCGGTCCAAAGCAGTGAAAGATCATCATCAATATATACAAGAAACAAGTTGCAAACTTTGATAGTTAGCTTATAATACAAGTCAAAATGTCAATGTCACTTTCTGAACTTCATCATCTTCAATTTAACCTCAGATACAGGAGCTGTAACGCTATATAGCTCATGAATGTAGCGGTACCTCTTTTTTGGTGTTGCAAAACTTTCATCTTCTGACTCTGACAACACAACCTCTCCAGTAGCTGCAGTGGATGATTCTTCAGCACCAGAATCGACCTTGTTGTGATGCGGTTTCCCTTGCACCACGCTATAGCTGCAACTGTTGTTGTTGCTGTTGCTGCTATGAGGATGATCTTCTGCAGAATCTCCGCTGCTAAGCTCTATGAGCTGCTTTGCTGCTTCGATCTCCAATTGAGAGAAGGTAATTGGGTTTTGGGTGCTCTTGTTTTTGTGTGTAGAAAAAGGTGTAGCCATGATTCGTTGAGAGAAAGGAAGGTGAAGAAACGGGAACTCGAAGACTGATGCAGAGGTCACTGTTTTATACTGTTCAAAACAATAGGTCGGTTGCTATGGATATTTAATTTAATTAATTATTATTTTTCCTTAACATTTTTATAATTACTTGGAACCCTTTTTATGATACTTATTGACTTATTGAAGATTGATATATTCATCATTTGTGTGTATTTTCTTAATTTCTTTATTATGAAGGGAGGTATTTAAAGATTTCCATTTTGGGGATAGATATTAGAATATTTTTGGACGTGGAAAATCTTTATTTTTATTTTTATTTTTATCTTTATCTCTATATATATAAAAGAAGAGTCGTATAAACCAACGGGAGCGGGTTCAAGTGGTCTTGGGTTCGAGTCTTGTGGATGGAAAAAATCTGCGCGGGGAGAGCTAGCCCCATCATGATGTGCATGTTCCCGGCTCGAACAGGATTGTCTCCCGTGGAGGATACCTTTGGTTAAACAAAAAAAAAGTAGTATGTGGTTGCCCTAGGGGTATATCTTCCCACTCAAATTAGGGGTGACAGTGTCATTTTCCTTTCAAACAATTTATTTGATACTTTTTCCATGTTTAGTAAATACCTTCCCATTAATTATGATAATGGCCATTTATTTTTATAATGCTTAGTGATAATTTATTAACTTTGTTTTGTAAAGTTGTGTGATTTTCTTTGGCTTCCACGATAGGGATGATCAAGTCTTTTCCTTCCATTCATTTTTGTTTTTTCATATACACATTTGGGACTCTCTAACCATTCTTCTTCTACTTATTATTTTTGTCTCCACTGCTTCACAATATCCTACCTTATTTTGTTTCTTTTTTTTCCTATTTTTTATGCTTCTAAAATAAACATGGTTCCTTATTATCTCTGTTCTTATTTTACAATAATGGGTAATTAGATTATTTTATTGAAATAATTTATTTTATATTTTTTAATGCATTTCATTAAACACCTTATATCATTAATTATAATAATGATGTTATAAAATTAATGCTGATAATATATAAAAGTAGAGAGTAGAGAGAAATAGTAGAGAGAAAGATAAGAGAAGAAGAGATCGAGAGTTGGTCGTGTTTTATTCCATTCACATAAGGGGGTATTTATACAAGTAAATAAGATTTAATAATGGAAACTAAGTAACCTACGATTGAAGAAACTATGTAACCTACGATATACAATATCATATCATATCAATCCTACCTATTAAAGGAAATAGGTATAGTCATATCATATAAGGTCAAATCTCATGGGCATCCACCATATCATAATTATTCATAACACTCCCCCTTCGATGTCCATTATTTCAGAATGTGCCTCGTTAAAACCTTACCAGGAAAAACCCCGTGGGACAAAAACCTAGTGAAGGAAAACGAGTACATCATTCTTTAATACATTATTGGATACTGCCTGATTAAAAACCTTGTCAGGAAAATCAAGTGGGACAAAACCATGACGAAGGGAAAAAGAATGCAGAACGCATTTATGTCTCCCCCTCATTTGGACAATCATGTATAAGATAAAGGAGACCGATCTTCTATACTAGTTGCTCAAAAACTTTAGTTGGTAATGACTTTGTAAAAGATCTATCAGATCCTTTCATGAACTTTATGATGTATATATCGCAATTCTTTTTGAAGGTCATGAGTTTGTTCTATCTCATTGAATATGTCATTCTTTCAACTAGAAAATACATGCTCTGTTATCTTCGCATCAGACCGTCAGAGTGAATTTTCTGGAAAATAAACCACGAGTTTCTTGCACATGTTGAATCACATATGTCAACCAAAAGCATTCTCGACTCACCTCATGTAATGCTAAAATTTAGCATGATTAGATGATGTGACAACTATAGTTTGTTTCATGGATTGTCATGAAATGGTAGTGCCATCACTTGTAAACAGATATTTTGTTTGTGATTGATCATTATGAGGATCGGAGAAATAACTTGCATTTGCATAACCAATAAGGTTTTACTTTGGTCTATTTGAGAAGAATAAACTCACATCCAATGTACCTTTAAGGTAGCGAATATATGCTCAATTCCATTCCAATACCTTGTAGATGAATAATTATATAAATTAACAACAAATTATATGTTGGGTCATGTATAAGTAGCAAGATACATTAGTGCCTCAATTGCACTAAGATATGATATTTCAAGACTAAACATTTCTTCATCATTTTGTTGAGGTCTAAAAGGATCTTTATAACCATTAGAGTGCATAATGGATGTGATTTGTCCATATAGAATTCTTTCAACATATTTGTTGTATATGCTTCTTGATGCATTATAATTGCATGTTTTAAATATGCAAGCTGTAATCCAAAACAAAACTTTGTCTTTCTGAGATCCTTTATCTCAAATTCTTGCTTTAAGCAATTTACAGGTTTTGGAAGCTATTTAGGAGTTCCAATAATATAAACAAGTATGACATACTCTTTGCCATATATTTTTTATAAAATTCATGGACAAACAGGATCATTCTTAAATCCCTTTTTTCAACAAATATTCATTGAGGCGATTATACCACAAATGCCCATATTACTTTAGTCCATAAAAGGCTTTATTCAATTTAATTGAATAACTTTCTCGAGAACTTGGACTATATGTTTCCATCAAATTAAACTCTTCAAGAAAGCCATACAAATGGGTCATAATAATATCCATCGATATTTTCACGTACTACACGACTGAAAAATATTGAAAAGTACTCGCATCCACCACAAGTGAATATATTTATTCAAAATCAATGTCAAGTCTTTTGTGAAAAACCTTGGGCAACAAGTTGTGCTTTATACTGCACATTTCACTTTTCGCATCTCATTTTGTACAAAAATCCATTGTATCCAACTGGCTTACACATTCAAGTGTGTGAGCTATAGGCCCAAAATTTTACATTTTGGCAGGTGAATTTCATTTTTCCCATTGGTCAATAATTTCTTTGTCGACATTCTTTAACCGATTTTGGTTCTTGATCCTCGCTATCATTTATAATATCAAGCGCTACTTTCAATGCAAAAATGTTGTCAACGTTGACTTCATGTTGGTTCCATTATTTTTCATTCAAGACATAATGAGATCTCTTTATTTTCATGAATTTCCGGTACCTGAGTTTCTTTTGAAACTGAAATAATAATTATGTCTAAGGACTCTCCTAGAGTCTTTATATCCTCGATCATGCCATCTAGATTCTTAGCTCCTTTTCTTTTTTGAGGATTTTTTTTCATATTTGGAACCAACAGGTCTGCCACGCTTCATGCGTGCTTCAGACTCATTTGAAATAGCAGATTGTCCAATAGGGACATCTATTTTAATTGGAGCATTAGCAGTTGGTACATTGTTTTTGGTCGGTGAATACATTCGATAGTTGGTTGGCTAAACTTTGCAGGTGAATTATCCTTTGAACTTCCAGTTCACATTGTTTTGTTTGAGGAACAAGATGGATAAGGATAATACATTCCAACCAATTTCTTTACCCAACTCCTTATTTTCTCCCCCTAATTAATATTGTAAAAATATGTTCATCAAAATGGCAATCGACAAATCAAGTCGTGAATAAATCTCCCGTTAATTATTCAATATATTTATTATAGACGGGGATCAACAGCCAATATATATATATATTCCCGACCTTCTTTGAGGTCTCATCTTAGTGCATTGAGGTGGAGCGATAATAACATTTAATACGCATCCAAAAGTTCTTATATGGGAAGTATTGAGTTCCTGACCAAAAATCATTTGTAATGAGGAGGACTTATGATAATTTATTGGCCTAATGCGGATAAGTGTTGCAGCATGCAAGATTACATGTTCCCAAGTAGAAATTGGAAGTTTTGATCTCATTGGTAATTGCCTTGCAATTGATAAATGATTCTGCAAGGTCATTTGTGCATGAACATATGCTACAGGATGTTCAACGTTAATTTCAATGGACATACATAAATTCACCTACATTATCAAGGTGTATTGTCTTGATTGAGCTCTTAAACGAATTAGTTGAGCAAATAATCTTGCAAACTCATGGTTGTAAGTTGACAATAAACAAGCAAGTGGTCATCTAGTTGATGCATCAATTATAATCATAAAATATCTAAATGACCCACATGATTGGTGTATTAGTCCACAAATATCACATTGCATACATTCCAAAAAGGCGAGAGTTTCACTTCCAATCTTTGTTGGTGATAGTCAAATAATCAATTTTCATTGAGAATAACAACACATAAAAATTGTTGAACTTAAGAATCTGTTGGCTCTTCATAAGGTGTCCATATGAATTTTCAATCATTTTCGCATCATAATTGAAACGGGATAGCTCAACCGTTCATGCCAAATAACAATTTTATCATGCTTTACTATAGCATTTGTTTCAATTGTACTAATATAAGTGTAGTACAACCCGGAGGAAAATGAAGACAATTTTTCAAATACACATTTTTTTATCTAACATCATTCTCGTGATGTATAAATATTCAATCATTGTTATCATTTGTTGTCTCTCTATATATATGATATTCATTTTTGCAGATTGCCTTGAAACTTAATGAGTTTCTATGAGACTTGCCATAATATAAGGCATAATGAATGTGTAATTTTGTTCCTCCGGGCAACAGAACATTAGCTCTATATGAGCCTTCATCTATATTTGTACCAGATAGGTAACAAAAAAACATTAGCTATGTCGAACCCTTCAATTATATTTGTAATACCATAAAGGTAACAAAACATTTGCTTTGGCTCACACGCCCTAAAATATATAACTTTGGCGCGCACGCCATTAAATATATAAACTTGGGGCACACACCACATCTGACGGAGCTGAGCTCTCGACATAGTCCGCAAACACAATCATGTTCACATGCCACACCTGCCGGAACTAATTAAGCTCTTGACCTACAGGTCCTTAACCACGATCATGTTCACACGCCACATCTGGCAGAGCTAAGCTCTAGACCTACAGGTCCTCAAATACAATCATGCTCACACGCCACATATGGCGGAGCTGACCCCTCGACTTAAAGGTCCTCAAACACAATCACATGCATTTCATAAAAACAATTACGAAAATTTATACATCAACCTTCTTACCTTCTTCCTTTATCTCACGTACTATCATTCATGACAACACATAATAATAATAATAAATAACATAATACCGTACAATTGGAATTTACTTCACATATACCTCATAAATTATATGATATTGCGGTGTTATAATAACAACCATGAAAGATAATATTATAATACTATTAATTAAATTCCTTAATGGAAACCAAACATGTCCTTATATATCAATTTAATTTAAACATGTCACACGTGTAATATAATAATTTGAAATACTTCTAATAACAAAATATCAATGTAGCTCATCGTGCATATATTCAAACCAACATTATATAGGATCATGTATTATCTCATTTACTAATTTAACCATGTAAGAAATATCTCATGAATAAAATTCATATCTCTTGAATAAATACATGAATCCACATATACATATCAAATATCCTTTTCCATTTAATTCCTCTAACAATTATAGTAATAACAATGATAATAATTATCACTGATTCAAAATGATTAGAATATAATAATATGTTACACATATTTCTCATGATAAAAGAAACATGAATAAAAAAATTCAACACATCTTAAATATTCATTTTTAATAAATTAAAAGATAAAATCACACGAACAAAATTTCTATTTTATCCTTCTTTATATGTTCGATTTGTAGGCCGAAACATAATTTCATATTTATAAATATTAAAAAAATATATGCCCGATCGATAGGTAGAGAAATAATTTCGTACTCAAACATATATTTCAATTTAAAATAATGAATGTTAAGAAAACTAATCATACCTTTTCTGCAGAAATGTAGGATTTCTTGTAATAATAGTAATACCTTTAATTTCCACAAGAGCATATAACTTCTTGTGATAATGCGTAGAGCCTCGTGCTGATAACGTGTTATAAAATTAACGTTGATAATATATAAAAGTAGAAAGTAGAGAGAAAGAGAAGAGAAGAAGAGACCGAGAGTTGGTCGCGTCTTATTTCATTCACATAAGGGGTATTTATACAAGTAAATAAGATTTAATAATGAAAACTAAGTAACCTACAATTGAAAAAACTATGTAACCTACGATATACAATATCATATCATATTAATCCTACCTATTAAAGGAAATAGGTGTAGTCATATCATATCAGACCAAATATCATGGGCATCCACCATATCATAATTATTCATAACAAATGACTATTTGTTTTAACAATAATGGATATTTTTTCTTTTCCTTGCAATTACTAGCTTTTTAAATATTAAATATAATTATTGTAACGTTATTGGTTTTAACTAGTCGTGTATGGGGCATTTTTATCGTACTAGACATACAATAATAATTTGATAAAATAAAAGACATATAATAATTTTTTAATAAATAGAATTTATAATATATGAAAGTTAAAAATTACATATTAACGTGAATGATTATTTTTCTCTCTTTATCTTTTATTTTTATCCATGTCTCAATTTTTCAATTGCACAATATATCCAACCAACTCAAGCTACTTCCTTTTTTTCCTTCATTCCACCCCAACATGTAAAAATTTTATATTGTTTGTGTATATCTATTAAATCCTATTTTAAATTATATTTATAAAAGAAGTTAAAAACTATAGTAACTTTTAAATTTATTATAATTTACTCATTACATAATATTTTCCAAAAAAATGATTATCTAAACATTCTAAAAGTTTCAAAATTACATTTTTTAAAAAAGGAACTATTATTTTTTTTGTAGTTTGTCAAAGAATTTTTTATATATTACTACCTCTGGTCCTATATATAAGAAACAAAAGGAAAATTTTGTTGGTCCTATATATAAGAAACATGGTACTGTTTTTAGTTGCATTAATTGCTAAATACTTTATATGCCCTTAATTTATTGTGGGTAGTTAAAGAGGTACCCACTCATTTACTCATTTAATACTAAGGGTATTTTTGAGAAAAAATTAAATTCATGGCACTATTAATTACCATTAACATGTTCCAATGCATTTCCTTGGTTTTGATGATTTTAGTCCAATGTTTCTTATATATAGGACCGGAGGTAGTACGTTTTAATGGGATAACTAACTTTTTTTAAGGTTGATAACTATTTGTCCTATAATTTCTCCTCATAACCCATTTATCTAACTGAAAATGTCTCACCAACATTTCAATCATACTCTCGATCAACTCTCTTTCCATCAAAATCATATTTATATTTTTTGCACATATCCATGAAATTGACCAATTTTTAAACCTTCCCCCTCATACCCATTTCACACATAACGAATTTTTCTCCAAAGAGACTCATTTATGATTAATATTCCCCATTCTCATTTATCAAAGAGTGTTAAATTAAATTATTACATCTTTTATTCCTAGAACACTCTTATATGTTATAGTCTTTTGTTTTTTTATTTATCTGAAAAGATTTTATTTTATTTGATTTGTTATCTAATCTATAATAACAAATTCATACAATATAATATATAATTTGTTGTCTCTAATGTTTATGGAATGGCCTCTTGGTGAGATGTTTTCTATTGCCTATAGAAAACCTCTAGTAGAGGATGTAAAAAAAAATGAATGGCCTTTTAGAGTATTATTTCTAGTACTCCAAGAATGCCTCTTGTATAGGATAAAACTTTAAAATTCTTGGATTTACTTTCATACGTAAAATTCATTATTTTATTTAAAGGTTTAAATTCAAATAGACTAAACTATAATATTTCTTTTTAAATACCAATAACTTTCTATCCAACTTATATATGCCCGCATTTGGCAGTACAACTGAATAAAACTTAAATTTTATGGGTTATAGAAATTGCTCAATTCAATCAACCACTTAAAAATTTGCTAGTTAGTTTTACTCTTAACCAAATCAAATTTTAATTTCCTATCAATTAAATATTCAAAACAATTAAGTTGTTTGCAACACATACACATATAAGTCACCAATTAAACATTTTTAATTTTTTATTTATCACTGTCAATAATGAAATTAAAAAAAAATCAGAAACCGAATGAAGATAATCACAACCAATCGCAATTTTATTTTTTTTTCAAATATTTAGGTGGGACTTTAACATTTGCAAAGTATGAAAAGTAAAAGAAGTTGTTCTTGATCCTAGGTCACAAAGACCTTTAAACAAAAAATGGAAACCCATAGAAGAACACTGATTAAATAATTATTATAATAACTATTAATATAATTATAAATTAATTTTAATATTATTTTAAATTTCATAGTAATTTTTTATTTATATTATAACCTTTCTTTTTTTAATACTGGAAATTGTTAAAATGGGCTTTAAATAATATTGAGTTTTTTATATAAAAATAACTATATTATAAATTTCTATAATTACTATCAACATAATTATAAAATGATTTTTTAAGTGTTTAAAAATGTTTTAAATTTCTTATTTTTTATTTTTCAAAACTATCAAATACGTTTGTAAATTATCATTATTTATATTTATCATTATTATAATGTATTATTTTTATAGTATATTTACTTTAATATAATTACTATAATTATTTAATGGTGAGCAAAACCATTATCATTAAAATGTAAAAGAAACTTTCTATTTTAATAGTTTTGCTCTAAAAAGAATTTACTATTGTGTCCTCACTTTAGATTCAAAGACCGCTTTCACTACCTTACTTTTATTTCAGACATAAAATTCATTATTTTATTTCAAGGTTTAAATCAAATAGACTGAAACTATAATTTTTTTTAATACCACTAATTTTCTATCCAACTTATATATGTCTGCAATTGGTAGTACAATTGAATAAAACTTAAATTTTATGGGTTATAGGAATTGTTCAATTTATTCAACCACTTAAAACTTTGCTAGCTAGTTTTACCCTTAATCAAATCAAATTTTAATTTCCTATCAAGTAAATTTTCAAAACAAATAAGTTGTTGCAACACATACACTATAAGTCACCAATTAAACATTTTAAATTTTTCATTTATCACTCTCAACAATGAAATTAAAAAAAAACTCAGAAATTGAATGAAGATGATCATAACCAATCACAATTTTATTTTTTTAAATATTTAGTTGGGACTTTATATGCATGTGTGTGTATATGTATATGTATATTGCAATATTTTAATCTAATCTAAACATATACCATCCAACAAGTATTTTATTATTTTTAGACCACTATTCATGGTTTAAAAACACTATTCATTGTTTAAAGTGACTTTTTCTTTACTATTTTGGTAATGGTGATTAATTAAAAAAAGATGAAATGTTGATTGTTTTGTGTATGAATAGTGAAAAGGTCGGTGGACAATAAGATTTAAGGTTTTATATACATTGTCAAAAAAACTCGCACCCGCAGATGCCTGTGGATATATCCGTAATGAGTACCCCCATTTTTATTAAATAGGCGGGGAAGGATATTATACTACTCGTCCCGTGGGTACCGTTAATTCATTAAAGTATATTTTTTATTAAATATATTAAAATATTAGAACTTTTTATTATTTTTAGAGCACTGTTCATGGTTTAAAGTGACTTTTTTCTTTACTATTTTGGTGATCGTGATTAATTGACAAAAGATGAAATGTTGATTGTTTTTTGTATGAATAGTGAAAAGGCAGGTGGAGAATAAGGTTTAAGGTTTTATATGCATTGTCAAAAAACTCGCACCCGCAGATACCCGTGGATATATCCGTAATGGGTACCCGCATTTTTATTAAATAGGTGGAGACGGATATTACACTATCTGTCCCGCGGATACCCGTTAATTCATTAAAATATTTTCTATTAAATATATTAAAATATTATAATTTTTATTATTATATGATATAAAATTATTTTTTACTATTTTATAATGACATTTTTAATATATTAACATGTAATCGTATTATATAATGTTAAATTATATAATATTAATATTATATGATATTATGATATATTATATAACATTTTTTTCTCTTTCTTTCTATAAATTTTGATTTTTTAAATATTAATGGGTACCCGTGGATACCCGCTGGATACCCGCTAGGGTACCCGTTAATTTTTGCCGCGCCCCACCCAGTTGACATGCCTAGATATATTTACATTACTAAGTGTTAATTTTTTGGGATTTAATTGATATACATTATTAGTGTAAAAGCGTTTAAAACAAATATCCAATGATGTAGCGTCACATTATTTAATAAACATAACACCCTATGAGCTATTAAATTCAATAAATTATGTGGCAACATATCATTGCATATTTGTGTAAAATTTCTGTAGACTCTAAGTGTATATATATTAAAAAAACATTCACTATTTGTATATATCTAATTTTGTAATATCTATCCATGATTAGATGAGTGTTGTAGCGTTGTATGCACCGTGAAATGTGATTTGATATGAGTGCAAAGTTTTTTTTTTTGAGTTTTGTAACTATAAATCCAGGGAAAAGTCATTGGGATTTCAACCCTTTTAACGTTTTTGATGTTTGATTTTGACATTAGTTAATATTGTTATGTTTATGAAGTTGTTAATTTCTTGGCTTTTGTTGAGAAAAATAGAAGGGGAGGGGGACAAGATCAGGAATGGGGCGTGGGGAGTAGGAATGATAATTGAGCCCAAGCCCTATGGGTACCCGCAAAAATTACTCACAATGGGCAGGGTAAAAACCCGCAAAGCGGGTATGGGCGCGAGTACGGGCAAAAGCCCGCATTTTTCATGGGACGGGCGCGGGTATGGGCACTTTGATGCTCAGCCCCCCCATACTCGCACTCATATATATAATTATTTAATAAAAAATACTATATATAATTATATATAGAGATATATTAATGTTATTAAAATATCTAATATATTTATGCATGTTTTTAAAATTGATATATATAATATATTACAAATTAAAAATATATTTTTATAACTATTTATTTCTGTTATTTTACTTTATAATATATGACTAATTAATGTTAATAATCATTTTTTGCAGATCTTGAAGAATTCTACACATGATATCCAAGTTTATAAAATACTCATTGACATCCCTAGTGGGGAGTGAGGGAGGGGGAGGGAAGGGTGAGTGGGTTGGGGGTGGCTTGCGGTGAGGGTAGGGGTAGGGGTAGTTTGGGAAGGGGTATGGGATGTGGGTGCGTATAGCAAACACGGGGGTGGTAAAAGCAACTCCCTTCTCCAAGTAGACCCGTGTCGAATCATTTTTGTGGGGAGTCCAAAAGTTACAAGTATGTTTTAAGCACCACCCAATTCCCTGTTACAAATGTTTTATAATATTATTTCCAAGTTATTACATAATATTATTTCCAAATTTGTTACAAGTTGACTATATATCGTTTTTGTTTAATTGTCAACAACCTCCTAATGAGACTTGAACGTAATTTTGTGGTCGTGCCCGTTACCTTTAGTCCCCGTTTTTATTTTGTGTGTCACCAAATCTATTTAGCTAATTTGCAATCTATTTACGCCGCGGGGTTTTACACTTTGTTTGGATGTATGAAAGAAAATGAATGGAAAGAAAAGGAATGGAAAGAAGAAGAGTGGATATAAAATGAAAATGAGATTATTTTGAATTTGTTTGGTTAAAGAGAAAATAAGAAAAAAAAAGTGTAAAATTATTTTTCTTGTGTTTGGTTTAGTAGAAAATGAAAGGAAAGAAAATGAAAATATTATAAAATGACCAAATTATCCCTATGCAATAAAATATACTTGACCTCCAAGTCACGTTAAATTATAATAAAAATGGGCAATTTTGTCTTTTTCACAAACTACCCTCTCTCAGTTGTGTTTTCACGGCAATGAAGAGAAGAAAAACTTTTTAATGGGGCCCACTAGTTTTTTTTTCATTCCTCATGTTTTCTCACCCAACCAAACTATGGAAAACTAACTTTTCTTTTTCTTTCTCACCCATAGTTTTCTTTCCTCACAAATTCTATAAAACCAAACGAAGTGTTAGTGTGGCAGCATTATTTAAATCAAGCAATTTTTGTCTAAATTTTTACAACCTAACAGGTTTTTAATTGTTTTTAATCACTATTCATGGTATTTGATGGTTTTTTAATTCCTCGCAATCATGAATAATACCAGCAGAGTAAGAATTATTGATTGAAGTTGAATGTCATTGCTCGATACATTACAAACTCTTTTTCCAAATTAGTAAAACACTTTGTATATTGTTCTCTTTTATGATATATATTAATTTCGGGCTTTTAGTCTTCAAACAATTATTTAGTGTCAAATAGATAATATATGATATTGATCAGTAATGGAAAAAATTGTAATGAAGTTTAAACATAATTCCAACTTTACATATTTCTATATTGATTTGTCGAAAAGAGGAATGGAAATATTTTAATATATATGTCCATAAAAATGATAAAAACTTTCAAACTCTTTCCCAGTTTTCTTTATATGTAACACTTTAATTTATCGAATAATTTCTTTAAAGAAATACATAAGTGTTTAAAATATTACTATGTTACGACTAACATGCTCAAAACATTGTCCCTGGCACGTTTTGATCAAATGCAAAGGTGTCAAATTATTACCATCACACTTAATCTGCTACTTGACCAAGGTTATTCATTCCGTTGTTATCAAAATTGACTGGATTAACATGAACTCATTTTTGTGCCTACCTAGCATCTCATCCTACCTCCATTATACAACTCCTATCAGCTGTGGACATATCATACATTAAATAGGTGACATAAACATACTAGATTCTTCCCCATCTTACGTGATTACCGGTTACCCTGTCAAGACAGGTATAAGGTCACTCATCTCATTACCTTTTCTATTACCACTGCTCATTATATTCAATGGCCATCTAGATTTCCTAAGCAATTTATAGCTAGGAAAACATAAATTAGTATCTTGTGCATACGCACGAGCCTCACACTAGTTAAAAACAAATATTTGATTATGTTTAGCCATTTTTTACTATTTGCACTAAAAATGACATATAATTCAACTTTCATAGAAATGGGAAAGTTAATAATATTTTTATTTTGACAAAGGATCCACGTTGAGATGAAGTTTGCATTTTGTTCAATTATTTCATATTTGAGTCAGAAACAGTTCACAACAACGAAAAATTATTATTTTTAAAATGTATTCTATAAATCATAAAAAATGCCCTCAAATTTTTAGTAATTAAAAAATGAAAACATAAATACTTCTTTGAATATATATAGTTAAGTTCAAATTTTCATATAAAATGTAATAGGATAACTATTACTCTTTTTTTTAGAGAGGAGGGGACAAAGCCCCACTAAACAAAGCACAACCTAGGGAAACAGATCCCCGAAGAATCATAAAACAAAGACATAGAAATAGAGACAGGGGGTTGGGTAAAGGATGAAATCCTAAGGCATAGGAATGAGCAAGATGAGCTAGACCATCAGCAACGAAGTTCCCTTCCCAATAGATGTGAGAAACCAAGAAGCGAGGAATCTTAGCCAAGTTGCTCCGAATAGAAGAAACAATTCCGAAGCAAGGGTGGTGATAAGGAACACCTTTATTAATGAAATTAACCGCAATTATCGAATCACTCTCAAACCAAACACTGTTATCCCCTCTAGCCAAAGAAAGATGAGTTGCATCCTTAAAAGCCCAGAGTTCAGCTATAGTAATGGAAGCCTGACCAATGTTACGAATGGCACCTGTGAGCCACCTGCCCATATCATCCCGAAGAACACAACCACTAGAAGCACCAGCCCCATGTGAAACAACTGATCCATCCAAGTTCCATTTGACCCATCCCTGGGAAGGAGTCCAGCCAACATGCTTAGTCAAGGGTTGACGAGAAGCGGTGGAGGGAATACAAGACAATCGAACAACGTAGTCCTTCACAGTACGCCAAATACGATGCAGAATTGAAGCAACATCCCAAGATGTATTATGAAGGATAACCTCATTGCGAGACAGCCAAATAACCCAGCAAGCTACACCGAAGATGAGGCTCCAATGAAAACCAGAACTATGCAATTGGTTATCTGAAATATTTAGAAACAGCCAAGCAGGAAGAGACATATCAGGGGACGCACGCGATGGACCAGAAAGAGCATCCCAAATGCTTCTGACTTTCATACAGTCCCGTAAAATATGACCATCAGTTTCTGCACAAACACCACAGAGGGGACAAGTCTAACTATTACTCTTCAATAAGGTATTTTAACACTAAAAATTAAATATGTACTAAGATTAGAACATCAAGAATTCGATTGACGCTTAAAGCTAGCTATAAAAAGTTAATATTAATGTACGTTTCAAACAAAGTTGTTGAATGTACCTCTTCTTTTTTAAAATTATTGATTTTTATTTGTTAAACTCATTTTCTTTTCCATTTCTCTTCAGCACAAGGTAAAGTAAACACTTTTTTTTATTATGGAAATAAAGTCCATAAATTACCTATAAAATTAATATTTAGTTTTTATTGATATTTTTAACAAACTATCATTTTAATACATTGTTATCTCACTTAATGATCAATTATTAACATATTTAGTAAATATTACACATTAACTATTGTAACGCTATTAGTCTTAATATAATTTTTAATTCATTATTTCATTTT
The DNA here is from genome assembly GCA_026901365.1 of Sesbania bispinosa. Lineage (NCBI taxonomy): Eukaryota > Viridiplantae > Streptophyta > Magnoliopsida > Fabales > Fabaceae > Sesbania > Sesbania bispinosa. The sequence continues at coordinate 637,845 of QLOH01000335.1, read as the reverse complement.
TATGTCTTTTTTATTTTACCATCTTAAATATTTTTTCAAATATTAATTACAATTAAATAAGGTTATATTTTTTTCCTTTCTCTAAATTTTAAAACAACTTTATACTTTATTTCTATATTTGTGTGTATCCTCCTTTTTGTATGATAATTGTCTGTCTCCACGGCCTTAATCTTTTAAGCACTTTTTTAGAGAATTCAAATGCAACTAAATATATTTATGCAAAATAATATTAACTTTTTCTTTGGGGTTTACATAGAAGTTTATAATTTAATTAAAATATTTAAATTATATTAATGGATATATATAAGTTTGATAAAAAAAATATTTGTAATATAACTTATTATAAAAATAAATAAATATGAACTGTTGCAAAATTATTAGACAAAGTGAAATTTATGTTAACAGAAATAACATACTAATTTTAGAAGTATTTATCCAAAATATTGAAGAAAAACCCATTGGTGAATTTTAAGAATAGCTTCAAAACAACATTTCTTTATTTACTTTGTTTATGATAATGTGTTTAATAATTTGAATAATTACATTATTAATTCAATTCCAATAATTAAATAATTAAATGTTATTTTGTTTGACGTGGCTGTCATGGTGGATTTTTCTGAAATTATTTTCCTCCAATTTTTTAATTTTTAATTCCAATATTAATATTAAAAAAATTAAGAATATTGGAATTAATAATTAACAAAATTGGGGGAAAGTAATTTCAGAAAAGACCACCGGCAGCCATGTCAGCCTAAATAGACATGTTAGCTTACTGTAACAGGTCATCACTTAACAGTGTAAATTAACGACAATGTAAACTTGGAAACTGAAAATTAATGAGGGGCTAAACTAAGGTGAAAAGTTTTATAGGGACTAAACACAAAATTCGCTAATTTTCGAGGGACTAAAAATATATTTAAGCCTATTTTTTATATAATAATTTATTATTAACACAAATTTTAATTTTAAAATAAAAATACTATTATTAACATATTATAAAATCCCCTTGCGATATTTTATGAATAGTCCAACTAGAGCTGACAAAATGGGCTAGCCCGACCGGGTCGGCCCGCAAAAGCCGCTAAAATGTAGGGCTCGGGCACCTATTTTAGAAGCCCGAATAACTTTCGTGCCTTTTAACCTGACCCGATAAAACCCGTTATCCGCAAAAAAGCCGGGTAGCCCGCAAAAAACCCACCAAAAAATGGGTTACCAGTAAAAGGATGGGGCTCGAGCACCTATTTTAGAAGCCCAAATAACTTCTGGGTTTTTTAGCTCATCCCGATGAAGCCCACTGCCCGCATCAAGGCGGGCCGGGCCGGGTAGCCCGAATTGCCACCTCTAAGTCCAACTCTCATAAGGTTTTATATTTTAACTGCAATTTCCTTAAGGTACAAACTAAAAAGTATTTAACCCCACGGGGTTGTTCAAGTGGAGCAAGACAGGGTTTCGCATCTGACAGGTCGCACGTCATCCCCTCACTCTAAATTTTTAGAACCAAAAAGAAAAAACTACAAAGTATTTTACCAACATAACCTCGCACGGTTGATAGTTGGGTCCCTTAAGCATCTTGACAGAGGTTCGATCCGTGACGGTGTGTGACACCCTCTACCCCATACTCTTATATGTTTGATAAATTGAAGATATATAAAAGATAACGTCCCACGATGGGTAAAAGGTTCACAAAACTCTCTTATTAAAACCTCATTAGTTCGAAAACAACTTAATTAAAAGAAAATGGAACTTCAAATATAACCAAATACTTATGCATCGGAATCTCCAAAGAAATAAAAATAACTAAACATCCTACTTGCCGTGCAAGACATCCAAAATGGTTTACAAAACTTCATAACTAGAATCGTGATAAAAGACCCCCAAATTATACCCTGATGTCACATCTATCAGAGCACATTCCCTTTAATCAAACTCGATACCAATCGTGTCATCATCAACACCTGTAAAAAAATCCACAGTAATACGGTGAGGAAAAGAATACTACTCATACATACACATAAGAGGCTACCCTATCCTCACCCACATATAAAAAACATCATCATTCATCATACCTCATACCAAAACATCAAATAATCCATCATATAAGCATCATCTATAAAGCAACATATAGCTATTCATTTATACCAACATATAAACAACATACCATCATTCACCAAAGGAATCATATACTCATATAATACTCATTCATCATTAATACTCATAACATCATTTATAACTCAATACCACTCATAACATCATTTATAACTCAATATCATCACCAGATATAACACATATACATCCAACATGTATGCACCAAAACTCATCAACATTATTATATAACTCAATTCCATCGTTGAGTATACCAAATTATCATATGCACCAAAACTCATCCCATCGCCTACCCAAAGATCATGACTTGGAACTCCGCACAATGGGTGCACCTCGTCAATCACTCTAGTTAGTACCAAGATAGTCTACCGGAGTCACCACACACAATCCGATAGGTTGTACCCCCTCTATGGGCCGCACAACGACATTCGACCCTAGGTTGCACCCCTCTATAGGCCAGTACAACCACTCCTAGGTTGCACCCCCTCTATGGGCTCGTGCATCGAACGCCCCATCTTGATCCCCTGAGTTGTACCCCCTCTATGGGCCCGCACAATTCAGGTCTCATCACACATGCTCAAGGCATCTCTCTTAAGTTGTACCCCCTCTATGGGCCCGCACAACTCAGGTAACATCACATATGCATAAAACATCTCTCTTAAGTTGTACCCCCTCTATGAGCCCGCACAACTTAGGTAACATCACATATGCACAAAGCATCTCTCCTAAGTTGTACCCCCTCCATGGGCCCGCACAACTTAAGTAACATCATCATTACATATTGCATATTCACCAACCAATATGCACACCAAAATATTATCAATCATATTGCATATTCACCAACCAATATGCACACCAAAATATTATCAATATTATCAATCATATTGCATATTCACCAATCATTATGCATACCAAAACATCATCATTCATATTGCATACTCACCAATCATTATGCATACCAAAATATCATCTATCATATTGCATATTCACCAATCATTATGCATACCAAAACATCATCAAGTATATTGCATATTCACTAACCATATGCACACCAAAATATCATAAAGCATATTGCATATTCACCAACTATATTCACACCAAAATATCATAAAGCATATTGCATAATCACCAACTATATGCACACCAAAATATCATAATACATATTGCATATTCACCAACTATATACACACACCAAAAATATTATAAATTACATTAATTATCACACCAAAAGCTAAAGGTTGTAGTAGAACAAAAGGAAATTTAAGGTCCGAGAAGACATCAATTGTTATTGTTGAGATCAAATGAGATATATGAAAGAAGAATGAAGAGTGCTCGAGGGGGAGAGATCAAGGGAAAAGGCACTAATGATAAATAATATAAATACACACTACAATTGTATCTAATGGTGAAGTGATCATTGTTTATTGTGGTGTTATTGTTAGCGTCAAATGTAGGGCTATGAATGGGATGTGGATTCTATTTCCCCATTACATTTACACCTTACCGAAAGTATTTTACTTCATACACTATTGAGCTATTAGAGCGGGATCTACTTTTTGGGGAATATGGTATAGTTCGAAACAAAGAACTATCGAGGGTTCGAATCCCTCTCTCTCCTTTTTTTTCGGCACTGAGCCTGCTCCGAAAATGCTGTGAGAAAGAGGATCTGTTGGTTTAGCTCTTTTGAATTGAAATGGAAAAATAGATGTAACTCCAGTTATTTCGGAAATGGTAAGATCTTTGCCACAAGAACGCAAGAAGAGGGGTGAATGGATCCATTTGATTTAATTGAATTATTTTGCTCAATCCAGACTAATATCAATCCACTCCATTTTATCAAAAAGATATGACAATTATATGGAAGTGAAAATAGGTAAGCAAGGATAAGCAAGATCACTGGTATTTGAGAGATTTGGCTAAAAGTAACACGAGATTCTAATTGCACATGAAAAATGTTGGACATATTTCAAATATGCGTCATGATTAACTTTAGGACAAGTACTTAATGAGGATGGTTCCCACGATAATTTTGGTAATGGTAAATGGAAGTCTACTAAGGGGGTTGTATTGGTGATCAAGAGGATTGAAATGAAATTCACTCTATTGGGCATCAACTAAATTTTCTACAGTTGAGGTACCTGCAATTGAGACTTGCTCCATAGGGTCATGACATAAGTGCTTGGGTCACTCTAAGTGAGAAAGGATCGAACACCCTTGCTAGACAAAAATTATTATTGTTAAAGGTACTTCTTTTAAAACTTGCTCCCATTGTCTCATTGGTAAGCAACATGAAGTTTCTTTTAGCACTTACCCTCTACACTAGAGGTCACATATCATGGATATGGTCCACATTGATGTTTGTTTAACACCCTTAAATTTCTGCATGATAGAGTGTATTGATTTACGATTTTTTATGTGTGTAATTTGGGAAATAAAGGAAATTAAGTAAAAAGTAAGTTTTGATCATGTTTTTAGTGTTAATATAAGTTAAAATGATTATTAGAATTTTTATATAATTTTTAATATTTTCTGGATTTTTAGGGTCAAATTACCTTTTTACTACTAGTGTAATATGTAAATTCCCAATATACCCCAGACTATTCCCTCCCATTTTCACGCCAATTTTGAGTATTGGAATTCAAATGGATTTTCATTTCACACAGTTCCAAATAGAGGTGTCAAAATGGGCTACTCGGCCCGGTCCGCATCGGGTAGCGAGCTTGTGCGGGCAGTGCTAAAATACCCGACAAAAATTCGGTCCTGTGAACTTAGTGCCCTAGCCCGGCCCTATGCAGGTAGCGGGCTTGTGCGGGCCGACCCGGTTAAAAAAACCAACTTATTCAAAAATGTTGCTCATTAAAAATTGTAAACAATTATACTTTTACAAAACTAAAAAAAATTACAATTTAGTTATAAAAATCATTTAAAAACATAATCTACCCTAATAAAACACATTCAACACTTTAAACAAATCTCAAACACATTAAAATACATTCATCCATCAATCCCATGAAACTAAAAAATTCATTTTACATAAATCTCCATCACATTAAATTACATTCATCCATCAATCCCATGAAAGTAATGAAACTAAATAAACATTCAACTAAAATGAAATTATGAAATATAAAACTTCAAGTTGGAGTTGCTTCTATACTTGTTTAACACCCGAGAGCCAATGCTAAATATGGGATGGAAATTTCTTAGGAGCAAGCAAGGTGGAGAATTACGTGACACAAAAGACAAAATAGTGAAAATATATGTTTCATAATTTACACTCTAATATCACTCATGATATTTTCCAAAGCTAGCCTAATAACCGACATAGGGATATAAAGTAGGTTTCGTTAATTAATTTGTGAAAGAAAAAGTTATATTAAAAGACAAAAAGCAAACAAATTAAAACCAATAACTCAAAGAGCACATATGAAAATCTGATTGATCAAGACAAAAATGGGCCACACCGTTAGCAACACCAACAACCCAACAACAAGGTTTTTTTTTTTTTAAAAAGGGCTGCCCGTTAGCCCGGTCGGGCAGTCCGGCCCGAACCCATTAAAACCCGCCTTTTTTATTTTCGAGCTAAAGCCCGGGAAAAATAAGGGCCTCTGATTTCACTGCCCAAGCCCTCCCATTTTGCGGGTTCGGGCGGGCCGGCCCATTTTGACACCTCTAGTTCCAAAGGCATTAGGGTTCAGAGAAGAGCTTGTCATATGTCATAGTAACGTCACTTTCAATGTAAGCATTTATCTCTCTCTTTTCTTAAGGTATTATACTTTCAAAGTGACCTTCTAAATTTCGTGTAACTTTCTGGGAGAATAATGAAGGAAAAGCTGCAATAAATCTTTCCTTCCAATATGCATCTCCCTACATCTTCCCTTAACATTACTTTAGATAAAAACATATCTTTATACCACTGATAATCAGACATTGTTGGACATCTGAGTTTGACTAATTGTATGGCTACCCTATCTTTGAATATGTTAGGATCTCCCACAAAGTGTTGTATAATTGTGAAAATTAATACTGACACCACATCCTCCTCTCCTGATTTTTTGTTTTACATGATTTAGAATGGTTTCTTTGTCGGAGGAAGTAAAACATTATCCCACCAACCTCTTAATTGTCCTGTAAATCCTTGTATTAATTATGCTTCAACTGCAACTTCATAAACCTTTAACTTTATAAGCTGTTGCAGCCATAGCCATTTGCGATGTAAAGTCTAATATTGCTTGTTCACTTAGCCCATCTAAATTCCATTCATTAGATCCATTCTTGAATAAGAGTTTTGTACAGATTGTGTTCTTTCTTCCAATAAGACATCTGGCAAGGAATGTCTATTATAATATGTTTTAATTTTTGGATAATTATTTTCGAATAATATCTTATTAATTTCTACATTTGTTTCTATCATATTTGCTGAAGGCTTGTCTAAACTTAATCGTGCAATTTTTTTTTTAATTCTTCGACTTCTAGTTCTATTCCTTTTTCTTTCTAAAAGCTTCTATGGTTTGTGGGGGTAAGGTATTTTTCCTATGCATAGGTTTTCTAATTCTTTACCTTTTGAAATACATTTTGAACTACTTGTTTCTCTCTGGTTTTCAATCCTTCCTAATTGTTTTGTTATTAATACTCCTAAACAGTGTTTGAATAATTTAATTGTTGATGGATTTCATTAATATCATTCTTCTCTATTTCTTCTATTCTTTTCTTTTCTCGTGGATTTATTTTTTTTATATGGTGAAGCTTCTACTTCTACTTTTTATGAAATTGGTATCTTTATTGCTTCTTGTGGTGGGTAGTATGATTCAACTACTTTTCCATTTGTGGTTTTCCATGTTTTCGTTATCTTCTTCAAGAGATTAATTTTCATATCAAAGGGATATTCTAATTTATTTTCTTTAAAGTATTGTTCTATCCGGTCAAAGAAATACATATTTAATTCCATTTCTTCTAACTATTTATAAAATTTATTATTCTATTCTCTATTCTTTGGTATATGTCTTGAAAAATCAATTTCTTTTCTCTTTCTTGTATTTTGCTTGTATATCTTTTCTAATCCAACTTTTAGGAATTTTAAAGGGCTCTTCTTTTGTTGGTGTATTTAATACTTGTGACGGTGTTGGTGAATAGTTTTCAATTTCTTCATAAACTAGTATTGGAATTCCTGGTCTAGCTATATTATCTAATCCTCTTAAATCTAAATTTTTAGTAGTTATTTACCGAGTGTGAGAAGGAATGGAAGGATAAAAAAAGACAAAAGTTCACTTTAGTTAAATAAAAAAATAATAGAGAGAGAAAAACAAATAAAATATAGAACAATGTATTCAAATATATAAAATTAGCAGGGGGCAAAATAATTTTTTTTAAAATATTTAGTAGTAATTTTATCAAAGTCATAGAGTGCATCTACACACCTTTATATATATATGTGTGTAGAGTCGGGATCTGTTGACACCAGATGTCAAATTTTAAGAGTTACACCTCTTAATAACTTTTTGTAAAATGTGAATTTGACTAATCCAACCGTTGAATCATATTATATTACCTTCATAATCATGTATATCAAATTTCAGATAATTTGGACATTCGTAGGTATGTTATTTAATAGTTGACTTTTACTTATATTTTAAAAACATATTATACGTTAAAATAAATTAGTTTGGTGAAGTATCAATGAGTTTTCGATTTTTATGAAATTTTATAAGCTTGATATACTTTATAAGAACTTTCAATTTAACGGTTGGATGAGAAAAATTCACATTTTACAAAAAATTATTAAGAGGTGTAACTCTTAAAGTTTGACACCTGATTTTAACGGATCCTCACTCATATATATATATATATATACATATAGAGGTCCGTCAATGATGTAGAGAGAGAAAGTTTGCTTTGAAAAATAGTATGATATTGTTTAAAGACTTAAATAACTTTTTGGTCCTTGTAAAATATGCGATTTTTGCTTTTGGTCCTTATAAGGGTATTTTTATTCTTTTGGTCCTCATAAAATTTGAAAATTTTGAAAATGGTCATTATTATCATTTTTTATGATATGTCATACATTTAGATACTCCACATCATATGCCACCTCAACAACATGATTACTTATGTGGCAAGATTAGATGCATGATAAGTGGCAATAAGGACATTTTTTCAAAGTTTTTGAATTTTATAAGGATCAAAGAATAAAAATAATTTTATAAGGACCAAAAACAAAACCTATATATTTTACAGGGACAAAAAAGTTATTTAAAAGTCTTGTTTAAAATAGGAGTTGTTTTGCTATTAATCACACTTTTAAAGGCCATAAAATGATTTTTTATTCCTAAAACATTTTTTTTTAAATCACTCTCTATTCAACCAAATAATTATTTTTTACTTTATCTTTTATTTCACTCCTACTTAACTCATAATAACAATTTTTCATTCCAAATATTTGTATTTATCAAAAAATTCAAAACTAACCAAAAAACAATAACACCCTCTCTTTTTTCTGAACCAAGGAGCAACGAAGTACTCTGTTTTTTGGTAGGTTACAGCAAAGGAAAACAGAAACTAGAAAAAAGAAAAAAAAACAAGGCGTAAAGCCGCCTCCGCCACCACCGTGAGTCGTAGACGTTCGTCGGCCACTGTCACGCAAGATCCGTCGCAAGCACCACCGCGTCAAAGCCGTCGCGCTGCACCGTTTTCGTCCCACGCCTCAAAGGTTTTGTCGCGAGCACCACCGGCACACGTCACAGTGGTTTCAAAGGAGCTCCGACTCGGCTCGGACACTGGTTTCAACGGACCAGCCGGTCCATAGCCTGTCCTTGTCAGCCACCGTTGCTCACTAACTGCAGCCTGAAAGGTCTCCCCTCTCGGCCTCTTCACCACGCCACCACTGAGTCTCCTCACTAGGTAATCTTCATTCTTCTTTTTTCTTTTCTTATTGATATGATTTCTTCTGTGTTCACTTCTAGTTTGATTCCTCCAATGTGGCAATTCTGGACATATTGCACTGCGTCTATGTTTTATTTTTCGGAGAAGTAAAAAACTGCTTTTTTCAGATGTCATCTTTTAAGGTGCTCCAATGTAGATTGTTCCTTACTCAAACTAAGTTGTCGGTAGTAAAACTTCGAATGTGGACTAGCTGAGGCTTGAAAATTACTTTTTTTTTTAAAAAAAAAATTGTGTGCATAGAGCATTAATTTTGGACCCCTTTTTCCCTTCAAGTTTGTAATCTTGGATGTTTCTTCTGTTTGTCTCCTAATTTTCATTCCCTGCAACGATGGACATCACTACCATCCTTTGAAGTGATCGATAGATTATTACAGATTAATAACTTATTAATAGAATGGATATATAACGGAATAGTGTTATTGTGTATTTCCATGTTGGATATCTTGTCTGTTGCCACTAATCAGAATTGTCTAAGCCTGTGTATATTCTTTGAGGGTTAGGTTTGCTGTCCCCTTCAAGATGGAGGTGAACAATTGAATGATGTGCATTATATGACAATTCATCTCTGAAATATCGGCAACTCCATTTCAAAGTGTATACCAATTACCCAAATTCTTGGTGTAAGTTATGAAGAATAATATGGTACAATTGCTGGCTAATGTGTGGACTAACATACTATTGTGGGTGTTTAATTAGTACTTTGACTGGAGTAAGTTGCAATTTACAGTGCGCGTCACTTATTGATGAATTCCTTGATTTCCATTAGTTTCTAGTTTGGTGTAGACATTTTACAATCAATATTTAGTACCCATAATTTGTTTCTAATCATTTGGTAGATTGAAGAACTTGGCTAGATGGCCTTGAAACTTTTTTTAGTGGGGCAGCATTTGTTTTAGGACCTATGAATGTTTCATGTTTCTAGTATAATTGACCAGCTAAGAGTTACCTATATAATCCTTTTATACATTTAGAAGCGGCATGGTTATGCTTATAGGCCTGTGTAGGCTCATCCGCTATTAGGCCTGCTGGCCTGTTCTGAAAACAAGCTTCTAAATAGGCTTGTAGGCCAGACCATAAAAAATGGCTTGTGACTAGTAAACAGGGATTTAGCTCCTCTAAAGTGTGGGATTCACTTTAGAAGGTTAAGTAAGCATTAATGACCATTGGTTGAAAAATCAACGGTGAAAAATTGTAAAATAAATTATAATGTTGTTTAATATCAAATCAATGGTCATTAATGCTTACTTTACTTCTAAAGTGAATCCCTCACTTTAGAGGAGCTAAATCTAGTAAACAGCTAGACTTAGGCTTTATGACTAGGTAGCAGGCCAGGCTTAGGCCTGCCAAAGTCTGGGCTATTCCCACCTCTAGTTAGAGACAAACACTTGTCTTAAACTGTCTTACAAATACCTTTGTGTGAAGAGAAAACACTCACCAACCAATGATGGTTGATGGCTAATGATTGGTTTTAATCAGAAGTTTATTCTGCTTAAAATGGTTTGTTCTAAACTCATAAAACCACTTTCTTTCTCTTGTTCAGTTGTTCCCTCTCTCCCTCTCTTCTTATGGCGGTGTGACAAGGAAAGGCTACAGGAAGAATCCGTAATCCGCCGCTTCTACCGGATTATTCTTAGTTGGGACTACTTTCGTCTTCTCAAGGAATCCAAGGCAATTAGTTTCACTCATTCTCTCTTTTATTTATTATTTGTTTATTGTTTTTTTCAATTCCAAAAATTCATCAACTCCTTGAAATTTGTTGTTTTCAGAAGCAGAAAAACAGTAGGGAAGAGGAGAAAGTTGATGGGGTCAGCATCGAGACTGTTAAGGTGAAGACCCGATACAAAGACATTGATGATTATATTGCCACCTTCGAGCCCCTCATTTTTGAAGAAGCCAAATCCCAGATCATTAAGGAGAAGAGACGAAGAGGGGGTACACCTTTTGCATCTTTTTGACATTTAAGTTTTAGTGGATTACTGTATTATTACTATCGTAGTAGTAGCTCACTAGTAGTATTGTTAATGGCATTGTCCAAGAGGACTTCAGTCTTTTTTATGCGCTTCATGTTTGGGATCTATGCTGTATAACTAGAGCTTTAGGGCAGTACAAGCCTTTGTCTAAGTTGTGGCCCCTCTATTTTGTCTCTTTAAAAATTAAATAATGGGGACTGGCTTTCCATGTTTGCAGTTTGAATCTTGACAAAAGGGTATTCTTCTTCTCGTGGTTGAAGAGCTCTTTCTATTTGCTGACTGCAGTGACCGAAATGGAAGTTGGGGGTGTAGAAGAGTTGCACCGAGGCCGATGATTTTCATTATTTATAGAATTTCCTTGTGAATCAAGGAGGGGAGAATCCATATCACAGAATGATCTGTTTACTGCTTTCGAAAGACAAGGTACTGACAGTCAGAGATAGTGTGTTTTTTTCACTTTGCAGTCCTAGGATAGTAGGATGTACTTTTATTAGATATATTGCATTCCTATGTGTGTTGCATTATTTCCCCTGAATTGTTGTTGAATTATTTAGCTACTGAAACTGGCATTAATATTTTTTACTGTTTTTTACTTGTCTATACTCATACTGTGCAGTTCTGGGGGGCAAAAGATTACCTATCTGTGTATGCATTTGCCTTTGGTGGACCACATAAGGAAATTTTCTGAAACAAGACTTCTTCGAGTTAGACTCTATCTAGCTGGAGAGTTCTCACATTTCATACAGATAATGTACAATACTTGCCCAAGGCTGTTCAATATGCGTTCCCATAATGTGAGGCAGAGAGGCAGTTGAATTTTGTGAAGGTAAGTGTTCCATCTTATATTATTGCTAGAAGCGTGAAAAATCATACCCGGATTCTTTTATTCGTTATATTCATACCACTTGTTTGTTGTGTTATACCTGGGGGGCTTCCATCCTTGACTAATGTAATTGTGCTATTTGTTTATAAAGAGGTTAGGGGTTTTAGTTATTGTTTTCTTAACAGAAAAGTTTTTATAAATCAGTTTTGGCCTTTTGAGAAAATGACAAAATCATGCAAGATGTGCAGTTTATCTACCATTGCTCGTGAGTATTTGGCTATACAAACTATAAGCTTTCTTCCATTCAAGGATTTAATATTAAATGCTGTTGGAGAGAATTTGGTACAGAAGTTGAGGTTGGAAAATCCCAATACCTTTGAAGGAATATGTTGAAAGTACTTTCAATCAATATCAACAGGAAGCCATAACAGTAAGTTTCTACTTTAGAACTTCAATAAAGTAACTTCAATGTATTTACCAACCTGGTTTCAACTTTATTATTTATCTTTATTCTTTTATTTTGTTTTTTGTTTTTTTTAAGCAATCCAGATTTGTTCCTTTGTATCTTTGTTAGCTAAGTTTATGTTGTTTGGAAAGAATATATATGGGATCATGGCAATTTCTTAAGATGGCATATGGTCAAGTTTGGGTTTGACATTTAGTTAAAGGATGCATTGTGATCAAAATATGGGATGTATGACTTTAAGCGTGTAACCATGAATAAAATATCATTTGGAGTCATTTTTCTTTTGTGTCGTTTCCAAGCTTTCCTGTAGTGTTGACATATTCCTTGTTGTCACCTATTTTCTTCTGTACATGTTCAAAATTTCATTTGCTTATTGTCACTGTTAAAGGCTTAGACTTTGATGATTTCAATCCCATCTTACTACTTTTTGTTTTTATATTAAAGTGAATAAAGTACAAAAGCAAATGATAACGAATCCCCCAAAACAAACTGTTAGATTGTTATTGTTAGTATATCATATGATAGATATGGGCTTGGGCCTATCACTATGTATATTTGTAAAATACACTTATGTGTATATATATTATTTCCGCTGTGTATTCTAGACACACGGATTCTATCATATGTCTCTCGTTTTCTCTTCATCTCAACATGGTATCAGAGCCTAACGAGAGATAACCCTAGTCCGTGCCTTCCAGTTGACCCACTGTCCATTGGTGTCAAATTTTTTCCGGAAACCGTGTCTCATTCCGGTTTCCGGTCTGCCCGTGTTGCCAGTGTTATTTTTCCGGCACTTTTTCTCTCTTTTCCGCCGCTGCCGCCGCCGGCCCCCGCCGTGAATCCAACCGGGGCCACCACCGTCGGACTCGCGCCGTCAATCCGAGTCCAACGCCGCCGGAATCGTGTCCATCGGAGCAGCGACGCGCTCTCACGCGCCGTTCTTCGCCGGAGCGTTTCTCCACCGTCAGCCGCGCGTGGAGGCGCGTCCGGCCGCCGTTCCGGCTGCCCTCGCCGCCGCCAGACTCGCCTCGGGTCCTCTACCCCGATCTGGTCTTTGTTTGTGAGTTTCAGGTCTGGTCCTCGCGGGTTCTTCCTTTTTTGGACGTTTTTCTCTCTCCTGTGGCTGTTTCTCTCTCCTACAGTTGACCCATGGCACTCCTGCTGCTACTAAGTGATGATACTCCTATCTTTACTAACTATGTCAATGTCCCACTCTCTATTGACAAGTTAGATGGCAGTAACTATGATACCTGGGCCTCTGATATACGACTCTGGCTAAAGGGACATGATTATCTTGATCATCTTACTCAGAAGGCTGATTCCATCGACGAAAAAGATCGCCCCCGCTGGTCCAAAGTTGATGCTCAGATTTGCAGTGTTCTTAAGTCGACTATTCATCCTACCCTGAAGCAGATATTTCGCGCCCATGAGACATGTGCTGGGGTTTGGGAGCATCAAGGGTGCTTTAACACCAATGATACTCAGCGCCTCTATGGTGTTTGCCACAAACCTCTTGAGTACCATTGTCCCTAGACGACTTGATGGATCCATGGCTGAGTACTTGGGCAAAGTTCATGGTCCTTTCTACATGACTTCAATGAACTCTTGCCCCCCCGCTTCACTCCTGCCCAGAACTGGAGCAACGCCAGACTTTCTTTATGTTGATGGCATTGTATGGGCTCCCAGACGAGTATTCTTTGGTCCGTGATCAGATTTTGGGATCTCCGACTGTGCCCACTTTGACCTCCACTTGGTCAACGTTGTTGCGTGTGCCGCCCAAGTCATCTATGACATACCTTCTCCTATCACCCCTGTTGACTCTTCTGCCTTAGTATCCCAGCGTGATGATCGTAGCCGCTCTCGCAAACCGGCAGACTCGTCACAGGTGTGATCATTGCCACAAATTGGGCCAACACTATGATCGGTGTTTTGCATTGCATGGTCGCCCTCCTCGGTCTGCTAATGTTGCCCAGGTTGCTCCCTCTGTGCTTCTGATGTTGATGCCACTAGTCCTCTGCTCATTCCAGGACCGCCGGCTATCTTCAAACGACTTCCTTAAATGGTATGAGGATCGTCAGGCCTCCGGTTCCACTGCCTTCTGTTGCGCACACGGGTAATTCCTTTGCTGGTCTCACTCACTCCACCTCCCTTGGCCCTTGGGTTCTTGATTCTGGTGCCACCGGATCATATTACTGGTAATAAATCCCTTTTCTCGACCCTTTCCACTTCTGGTTACTTACCGTCTGTGACTTTGGCTAATGGCTCCCAGGGCCCCATCCCATGGTGTTGGTAGTGTCCACCCTCTTCCTTCTCTCTCCATTGATAATGTCCTTTATGTCCCTGGGTCACCATTTACTTATTATCCATTAGCCGTCTCACTCGTACTCTTGATTGTGTCATTTCTTTTACTTAAAGACTCTGTTTCTTACAGGACCGGAGTTCGGGACGGATGATTGCGCCGGATGTGAGTCTCATGGCCTTTATCAGCTTCGTACTTCTGCTCATGATGGCTCCGGTGGTGGATTCTCCCCTTCTCATCCATGCTCAGTTGGGTCACCCTAGCCTTGCCAAGCTACAACAACTAGTACCGAGTCTGTCTAAGTTGTCCACTTTGTCGTGTGAGTCATGTCAATTAGGAAAACATAGTCGTAGTCCATTTCCTAGGAGTGTCAATAACAGAGCTTTGTCTCCTTTTGCTTTAGTTCACTCTGATATTTGGGGTCCGGAGTCGTATTAGGTCTACTTTAGGGTTTCAGTATTTTGTTACTTTCATTGATGATTATTCTCGATGTACGTGGTTGTTTTTAATGAAAAATCGTTCTGAGTTGTTTTCTATTTTTCAATCATTTTATAATGAAGTGAAAAATCAATTTGGTGTTTCTATCCGTGCTCTCCGCAGTGATAATGCTCGTGAATATCTCTCCCATTCTTTTCAAACATTTATGGCTTCTCATGGTATTCTTCATCAGACCTCTTGTGCATATACCCCACAACAAATGGGGTTGCCAGAGCGCAAGAATAGACATCTCATTGAAACAACTCGAACCCTTTTACTTCATGGTCATGTCCCTCAACAATTTTGGGGTGATGCTGTTCTCACCGCGTGCTATCTCATCAATCGCATGCCCCTCTTCTGTCCTAAACAACCAGGTCCCTAACTCTATATTGTTCCCTCATGAGCCTCTCCACCCCTTACCTCCTAGAGTCTTCGGGTCTACGTGCTTTGTTCACAAACCATAGTCCTGGTCTTGATAAATTGTCTGCGAAGTCTCATAAGTGTGTCTTTCTAGGTTTCCCTCGGTCTCAGAGGGGGTATAAGTGTTTCTCACCCTCTCTTCGTAGATATCTCATTTCAGCTGATGTCACGTTCTTTGAGTCTTCTCTCTACTGTGATCTAGTTCCTTAACCTCTGGGTCTGACTTAGTATCCACCACCACCCCTTTTGTCTTTGATCCTCAGACATGCCCGTTGTGCAGGGAGATCCACCACCTCAGCCACCTCTACAGTAAAAAAGTTCTTTCCCCCTCCCCTCCAAAAAAGCTCACTGATTTCTCTGTATATTGATATTATCTTCATATATACTTTCTTCTTTTCCATTTTATTTTGGTTTTATAGATTTCTTCATATTTTTTTGGATGAACATGTCTTTTTTGCCAACGAACCCTTTTTACAAAATCTTTTATAAAAATTAAAAGCTATTTTATGTTTGGATACAATCTTCAAGAACTACTTTTTCATGTTTGAACAACTTCTTTTATCAAAGTTCGCTTTTGCTATGTCTTTTTCAGTAGCTCAAAAGTTTAGCTAGGAAAAAAAATATTTTAAGCTTTTTACTCATCCAAACACACTCTTATAGATTGAAAATGAATTGGCCCATTTTACAGCACAAGCATTGTTGTTAATCATCCTTTAAATGATAAGGCATAAATTCTGATCAATCTTCACTTTCTCATAAAGATTCTTTGTTTCCTTTTCTCCTCTTTTTTGTTTAACTAGTAACTCATTAAGGCATTCCTTACAGTGTAGAATTATTTTAAAGCTCATGTAACATTTATTTATTCCACTGTGAAATTTTATTTTCTGTTGCAGGCTGGTCTATCATCAAAAGCCTTTGTCCTGATACAGGTTTGTCTCTATGTGTAGGCTTGCTTCTGCTGCAAAATTCTTTTAATGCTTTTGCCTACTTACCATTTCTTTTAGGTAATATTTGATGTTATGTTTATGCTGAATTATTTTGTGTAAAGACTAGTTTGGTATAGTTGGGAATTAGGCAAATTTCATTACAAAAAACTGCCAATTTCTAGCTCTCCTGCACCCACTTTTTCTCTGATTTTGGGGGAAAAAAATCTTTATAAGGCTTAATGAAAAAAGGAAGTAAGTGCTGTGTTTTTCTTTTTGACCTTGAAAAAGCCGAGTTCATGGCAATGTTCTAATAAACAGACTGGCCGGTTATACCGGCTGAATCAATAACTGGTCCATGATCTGGTTCAGTTGTTGTAAGAGATCTAATTTATCCTTTGGTATTTTGTATTTCTTATCATACAAAGCTAGGGCAACATTTTTGGGTCAGATTGTGTAATTTATTAATGCTGGAAAACAAGGTTATTAAATCGGGATTCAGATTGTGAATCGGAAAGGCTATTTCCGAATCGCGAATCGAATCGTATCGTGAATCGTAAGATTCATGAACAATATGAAGTATAGCATATATATCTAATAGAGACATATAAATGCCCAAATTCAAGACCAACAACTAAAAAACATAAATGTTGGAGCAATTTAACATAAAGAAACATACAAAAACATGTATTAAGTAGCATTTTGTAGACAAAGTGACATATACACCGCAAAATAAACATAAATCCTAATCATAACAGTCACAATTCAGCAATATAACCCTCCCAAAAAACAAAAAAGGACTATAGTTAGTGTTCAAGTCCAAGTGATAATGTGAATGTGATGATGATCAATCATCATCCCCATGATCACAACACTTAGGTCATCTTCATCATCCAATATCAAAACAGGGGAAGGGACCAGTAGGACCAACCGGAAGAAATAAAAAACAGAAACTAAGGGAGGGAAGTGGAGTAGTGTGGACCACTAGTGGGAGAAACTTAGCACACACAGAAGACAGCAGCTGGTTGCACACTCACGGTCGCACATGTCACCTTGTCGGGGAAGAGAGAAAGTCAGAAAACAAGAGGGTCTATGATCGATATAACAGTGGGTAACTTTGAGGGAAGGAATCAGCACTTTTAGTCCCTATTCTACCCTTTTTTTTAAAAAGAAAATGTTATTTTTGTGGGTTTTCAGAACGTGACCCGATCCACTTTCATTCACAACCCACCAAACAAGAATCGCAAGATACAGAGGGATTCGCGATTCAGATGCGATTCGCTGCGATTCAGGCGATACGAGGTGCGATTCAGCAACAAAAACGAGTCGACGTGCGATTCGCATCGCCAGGACTCAGAATCGTATCGTATCGCATGAATCGTATCGCGATTCGTACGATACTAATAACACTGCTGGAAAATAGGTTATGATGTACATTTGTATCATGTTACTAGGCCTGTTCTAGGTTTTTTGCTGAAGCTAGGTCTTTTGAAGATAATATACATGCTTCTGTAATTTCCATCTGACATGCATTATCCCCTTGCTAGATATCTGTAAGACATCTGTCTGGGTTTTTTCTTATTAATGTATAGTAATTATGTCTTTTTTCTAAAAGCTTGTAATTGAGTCTTGTTGAGATAAGTAGAGATATTCTGTATATTCTGTTAGATATAACAATTTATTCTCCCTTGATTTATTGTATAGTTTCCTTATTTAGGTTGATCCTAATCCCAAACTCTAGGGATTTGATTCTGTCATAGCATGTATATATATGTGTGTTGTATCTGTTATTCTTAATTAATCAAATACACTTTTCATATTTCTATTCAAGTTGGTACCAGAGCTCTTTTGGTCCAGGGAACCGTTATACTCCGGTCACCCACCTAGGTCATCTTTTTTTTTTTTTCAACGGCTGCCTGTGTGGACGCCGCCACAGTGTTCAGAAGTCGCCGATCTGCCACCCCACCGCGCGCCGCCTCCGCCTCCTCCGCCACGCGTCGTTTTTCTGCAAATTGCTCGCCGCGCGTGGGGTCCACGCGCCGCCCTCCCGGCCTCCGTTCGCGACGCCGCTTGTTCCGTTGAGTTCGTCGGCTCTTCCTCTGTCTGTTTTGACCACTTTCAGGTCGTGGGTCACACTCTTTGGTGCTGTTCAGTCGTTTTTGGTTGCTGCCAAACCGTTTTTCGGCGGCTGTTTGACGTTCCTGCTGTTGTTGGCGTTCTTGCTACTGTTTGGTGGCTGTTCGGTCATTCTTGTTGCTGTTTGGTGGTTTCAGTCGCTGCAAGATCGTCTTTTGGTTGCTGTTTGGTGTTTCCGTTTCTGCAAGACAGTTTTCTGGTGTTCTTGTTACTGTTTGGTTGTTTTTTTT
Organism: Sesbania bispinosa; assembly: GCA_026901365.1. Lineage (NCBI taxonomy): Eukaryota > Viridiplantae > Streptophyta > Magnoliopsida > Fabales > Fabaceae > Sesbania > Sesbania bispinosa. The sequence goes on along the minus strand of QLOH01000335.1, from coordinate 619,059 downwards.
TTGTTGCTGCCAGACTGTTTTTTGGTGGCTGTTTGGTTGTTCTCGTTGCTGCCTATTGTTTTTGGTGGCTGTTTGGACGTTTTTGTTGCTTTCTGTTGGTCTTTTGTGGTGTTTCTGGTTGATCAGTTGATGTTCTCATGGAGGATGTTCCCAAGGTTGTTATATCTGCCGATGATTATAAAGAGTACCTTCAACTGAAAGCAACTCAACAGCCTTCTTCCTCAGTCACTGTTGCTCACACTGGTAATTCTACAATCTGTCTCTCACACTCTACGCCTACTGGATCATGGGTTTTGGATTCCGGTGCTTCTGATCACTTAACTGGTAATGTCTCCTTTTTCTCTAATTTATCATCACCCGAAACTCCACATCATATCACCCTTGCAGATGGGTCAAAAGTCCAAGCCACTGGTATTGGGCAAGTTTCACCTCTTTCCTCGTTATCATTGAAATCAGTTTTACTAGTTCCCGGATGTCCCTTCATTTTAATTTCTATAAGCAAGTTGACTCGATCACTAAACTGTTCCATAACCTTCACTTCTGATTCATTCATGATACAGGACCGGAGTACGGGACGGACGATTGGAACCGGATATGAATCACATGGCCTCTACCAAGGTTATCAAACTCGAGAGTCTACGCAAACTCGTGGAGCTTACGTAGACTCGACTCGCAGACTCGACTCGTAGACTCGTAAGAGTCTACCTGATATAAAAATAATATTAAAAATTCATAAATAGTGAACAAACAAAATGCAATAACACCAATTCAACATTATAAGTCCAAAATAATGCAAATAATAACATTAAAATGTCATGGTACAAATATTAACCATACACACATGACCAAATCACAAGTGCACAAGGTAAAAAACATTTAAAACAAGAGCTGATTATATGTACCTGTGATTCCAATGGTGGGGTTTGAGTAAACAGTGTTGAACCTATTATGTGCAGCGAAAAAAATTAAAACATTTTGAGCTGGAAATAAGCAAATTTAAAAGAACCAGTTTTGCAAAGAAGATGGAACAAATCAGATTTGAATTCCGAACAAGTATATGCAGGTTGCAACAGCGTAAATGCATATGTTTAGGCAACTTTAGGGAGTGCAGATGGTCTTGTGGTTCAGAACAAGGTAGAAGACACAAACCCTAAGTAAAACACAACTAGTTTTTGAGCTACATAAGCTGTTTTCATCAAACTCGTGAACTCGGCAGTAAACTCGCGAGTTTGAGTGAGTCTATCCGAGTTTGTCCGAGTCTACCCGAGTTTACCCGAGTCTGCTCAGAAACGAGTTTGCATGCGAGTTAACCCGTTTTCCCTACCTAGAAACGTAAACTCGGATGAGTTTACGAGTTAACTCGCGAGTTTGACAACCATGGCCTCTACTACCTTCAGCCTTCTACTTCTACCATATGTGCATCCATTGAGTCTCCTGGTTTACTCCATCGTCGTCTTGGTCATCCCAGCTTGAATAAATTAAAGAAAATGGTACCTCATCTCTCAAGATTGGAGTCCTTCGAGTGTGAGTCGTGTCAATTAGGTAAGCATGTTAGAGCTTCTTTTCCTAGTAGTATTAATAGTCGAGCTGTCTCTCCTTTTGATGTCATTCATTCTGATGTTTGGGGTCCTAGTCGTGTTCCCTCTATTTTAGGGCATAGGTATTATGTCACCTTTATTGATGATTTTTCTAGATGCACTTGGATATTTTTAATGAAAAATCGTTCAGAGTTATTCAATATTTTTCAAAGTTTCTATTCAGAAATAAAAACTCAGTTTGGCAAAGGAATTCGTATTCTACGAAGTGACAATGCTAAAGAATATTTCTCTGATTGCTTCAATTCATTTATGATTTCCCATGGCATTCAACATCAATCTAGTTGTCCTCATACACCTCAACAAAATGGTGTAGCCGAACGAAAACATAGACATATTGTGGACACTGCTCGCACTCTTTTATTGAATGCCAACGCACCTCCAAAGTTGTGGGGGCCTGCTGTCCTCATTGCAGGATACTTAATAAATAGGATGCCATCCTCTGTTTTGAATGATCAGGTTCCTCATTCCCTATTATACCCGTCGGACCCTCTTTTCTCTGTTCCCCCTTGTGTTTTTGGTTGTACTTGTTTTGTCCATGATCTTTCTCCAGGACATGACAAGTTGTCTGCTCGTGCTATCAAATGTGTGTTCTTGGGATACTCTCGTGTCCAAAAGGGGTACCATTGTTACTCTCCCACTACACATCGATTCTACACCAGTGCAGATGTCACTTTCTTTGAGGACACACCATATTTCACTGCCTCAGATGTCTCTCCAGTTGACTCAGACCTCTATTCTCAGGTATTGCCTATTCCCCATCTTAATTCTGTTAAGTCTACACATGCTACTTTAGAGGCACCTGAGCCTTCTCCAGAGAGTCCTCCACCACTGCCTTCTCCAGAAAGTCCTCCACCTCTCCCAGGGTCTAACTGTCCCCCACACCGATTTAGGGTAACTTATGAGCGTCGGTCACATACTCTTGTTCCTCCTACCAGTGCACCGTGTGATTCCGCTTCGGCTCCAGTCTCTTCACCTACTCCGGCTCCACCTGTCTCAGTTGACTTGCCCATTGCTATTCGTAAAGGTAAGCGTTCTACTTCTAATCCTCATCCCATTTATAACTTTCTCTCATATCATCGTTTGTCTCCTACCTATTATGCTTTTGTCTCTGCTCTTTCCTCTATTACCATTCCCAAGACAGTACAGGAAGCCTTAACCCATCCAGGATGGCGACAAGCTATGATTGATGAGATGACAGCTTTAGAATTTAACCATACTTGGGCACTTGTTCCACCTCCGTCTGGAAAATCCGTTGTTGGATGTCGGTGGGTCTTTAATGTTAAAGTGGGTCCTGATGGACAGGTGGATCGATTGAAAGCTCGTCTTGTGGCTAAGGGATATACACAAGTATATGGTTTGGATTACAGTGACACTTTCTCTCCAGTTGCGAAGATGGCCTCAGTTCGCCTCTTCTTGGCCATGGCTGCTGTGAGACATTGGCCCTTATTTCAATTGGATATAAAAAATGCTTTCTTACATGGTGACTTGGAGGAGGAGATCTATATGGAGCAACCCCCCGGGTTTGTTGCTCAGGTGGAGTCTGGCCTTGTGTGTAAATTACGGAAGTCCTTGTATGGCCTTAAACAATCACCTCGAGCTTGGTTTGGTCGGTTTAGCAAAATCATACAGGAGTTTGGAATGATCCGCTGCGAGGCAGACCACTCTGTTTTCTTTAAACGCTCACTGACACATAAATTTATTTATCTTGTGGTTTATGTGGATGATATTGTAATTACAGGTGATGATCAGGAGGGCATCAAGGCTCTAAAACAACACTTGTTTGAGAACTTTCAAACTAAGGATTTAGGTCCCCTGCGCTATTTCCTTGGGATTGAGGTTGCTCAGTCAAAGTCCGGTGTTGCTATTTCTCAAAGAAAATATGCTCTTGACATTCTGGAGGAGACAGGACTCACAGATTGTAAGCCAGTTGACACCCCAATGGATCTCAATGTGAAGCTTCTACCTAACCAGGGGGAGCCCTATTCTGACCCGGGGAGGTATCGAAGACTAGTGGGCAAGTTGAATTATCTCACCATGACCAGACCTGATATATCCTTTCTTGTCAGTGTTGTAAGTCAGTTCCTTAACTCCCCTTGTGAGAGCCATTGGCATGCAGTTGTGCGGATCCTCAGATATATCAAAGGATCACCTGGAAAGGGAATTGTTTACAGTGATAGAGGACATACAGATATTGTTGGGTATTCCGATGCAGATTGGGCAGGTGATGCAAGTGATAGACGGTCAACAACAGGTTATTGTGTTTTCTTAGGAGGTAATCTTGTTTCATGGAAGAGTAAAAAGCAAAGTGTTGTTGCCAGATCGAGCACAGAAGCAGAGTATTGTGCAATGGCTCACACCACATGTGAGCTTTTGTGGCTAAAGTCTTTAATTCAAGAGTTGCAGTTTTGCAAGGTTGGTCCTATGGAACTAATGTGTGATAACCAGTCAGCCTTATACCTCTCCTCTAATCCGGTTTTTCATGAGAGGACAAAGCATATAGAGATTGATTGTCATTTTATCAGAGAAAAGATTCTCTCCGGTGTCATCAAGACTTCCTCAGTTTGCTCCAAGGATCAACTTGCAGATATCTTTACTAAATCTTTGCGGGGTCCTAGGATAACCTATATATGTGACAAGCTGGATGCCTATGATATGTATGCTCCAGCTTGAGGGTGAGTGTTGAGATATGTAGAGATATTCTGTATATTCTGTTAGATATAACAGTTTATTCTCCCTTGATTTATTGTATAGTTTCCTTATTTAGGTTGATCCTAATCCCAAAACTCTAGGGATTTGATTCTGTCATAGCATGTATATATATGTGTGTTGTATCTGTTATTCTTAATTAATCAAATACACTTTTCATATTTCTATTTCAAGTAGTCTAACCAATTCCTTTTAGGGCCCCCCAGGGACTGGGAAGACTCAGACCATACTTGGGCTTCTAAGTACTATTTTGCATGCAACTCCAACAAGAATGCATTCAAAGTAAGTATAAATATATTTATGTATTTCTGCTGTCTTCTATGTCTAAAATTTCTGTTTCCGGTTTCCTTTGTTATCTTGAGCAAAACAGTATGTTAACAGCAAGCCTGGTAGAGGTGAATTTTTGAAGCAATTTTCGCTTCTATCAGGAACACCTTAAAGACACCATCAATTTATACTTATATTTTTACCTTATTTTTTCGCTCATGCATATATTTATTTATATTTGCTTTCTAGGAGCAGGATGTATGAGCTAAAGCAGGGACCACAATTACCAATTGAGGAGAAGTAAGTTTCACTTTGAGAATATCTGAGCTTGCTTGAAAACTTAATGTTATAGATGTTAGTTTTCTTCTGTGATTTTAACATGATACTTATTTTTATATCCATCTTGGGATATCTTCTGAAATCTTTTCTCTGTTCTTTTCTTTCTTGGTTTCTCCTTGCTTCTTGTGTTATGCACATTAGCTCTAATAGCAGTACTTATCTCAGTAATAGTAATTCATATTTAAAATTGTTCTGAATCAAATTAGAAGTGCAATGAGGGTAAAAACTGATATTTATAGTAATCATCAAGAAACTAGCTGTAACTAAGTGCAAACTCTTCCTGTAAGTCGGTTCAAGTAACGAAATAAAAGCTATATGGTTGATGTATTAGGTCCTGATAAGCAACGAAATAAAAGCTATACTCGTGTTGGACATTTCATGGACACTTCAGATAACTGCATTTTACATTTTTTTTTTTGAATTTCTACACCAATACAAGTGGGAATACCACAATAATTAGATAAATAATAGTATTTTGTTGCATCTCCACTTATTCACGCTCACTTTTAAAACATTGATTCTCTCTTTTGAGTTTTGATTCAAGAATAATTTTTATGTTAATTTTATACTAATTCTATATGTTGAATTATAGCCATGTGATGTCTTGTCGTATAATTATTATTTTTTATGTTCTTGTGTGTCTGTATTATATCCGTGTTCCGTGTTGCATTATTTGGTTAAGAGTTAGAATGACAGGTCCGTCCATATTCTTTTGGCAGACCACTTTCAAACTGATAAAGCTGATTATGGCCTTCTTATGCACACTGGCCACTCTTTCTTCATGGTTTTGCTTGAATTTTAAGAAAATTTCAACACGATTAGATGATGTTGCATAAGTACCTTATAGTTAATGAACTTCTTGATTAACCAACATAGATCTTTATTTTCCATTGCATTACCTTTTGTTCTAATTTAAATTATATACTCTGTAATCACCTTTTGTGATGTCCTGTTGTATTACCATCTTCAGTTTAGTCTTATTCATTTTAGAATCAATTTTGGGACTTTGACCACTTTTGCTCTTATAAGGTTATACCAACCAAAATAGAACAGCGATAGTTGTTATAGTATTTTTGTTAATAGATTGCACTTATCATATTTTATCTTGCTACAAGATTTGTTATGATTTTTTCTATTGCATTTTCCTTTGGCAGATATAGACATTGGAGTCTCGCATCTCCATGGTTAAATGGTATTAATCCAAGGGATACTTTGATGCCAAAAGATGGTGATGATGGATTCTTCCCAACTACTGGAAATGAATTAGTAAGCATTTTTCAATTTGTTCTAGTTAGGTTTGTTGATTTTACAAAATAATATATGCTAATCATGGGTTTTTATCAGAAACCGGAGGCTATAACTTCCAGTCGTAAGTATCGTGTCAGAGTGCTAGTATGCGCCCCATCAAACTCTGCTCTTGATGAGATTGTACTGCGGGTTCTCAATGGAGGTATGAGGTTTCTTTTGCCTTTCATGTTTTGTCTTATATATGATACGGGCAACAATAAGCATAATTAGCTTAGTTTCTTTATGTTACATAATATTTTTGTTTTATTTCAACACATTTATTTGGGAGAAAAGGTTATGCTTTTGCATTACATTCACTTGCATGATGTGACAAAGCTACTGTTCAAATAGCACATGGCATTTAGTAATTAGTCAACTGAAAGTAATTCTGCATTGAAGCATAATCATAAAAGTTCTGAAGTTGCATTATTTTTCCTCATCCCCATTCCCCATATTTCCATGGATCCCTGTGACCCCATAATTGTAAAAAAAAAATAAAAAAATATTTATAACAAAAAATTAAGAATATTATGAAAGAATTAGAAATTCAATTTTTGAATTAGAAATTGGGACAATATTAAATAAAAAATAAGGATGGAATAAAAATTGCATTAGGTTTTCAGTTTTTAAACTTATAATATATAATATATTTAATTATTAATTAATGAAAAGGCTAAAAGTCATTTATATGTGTATGTATATATGAATATAATTAAGGGTAATTTTATTATTTTAACTATATGGGGACCCCATGCGGCAGGGGGTATGATCTGCATCCCTGACCCCATGTGCTTTAAGTGATTTTTTATCCTCTCCCCCTAGTGGGGGAAAAATCTGCAAACTCAGGGTCCCAAATGGGGTAGTCCCCAGGAGGATCCCTGAATGATGAGGAAATTTGTCAGCCACACTAGGGAGATGTGTTGCCATCCAGGTTGTGTGGCCAGTTGTTAGCCCTTGTAATTAATTATTTTATATCATAAGCAGACTGAACTGACCTTTCTATTTTCTTAAATGTTTTTTTTTTTTCTTTTCTTTTGAAAATTTAGGGTATCTACACTTTTTTATGGTTACATATTTAGTTTTTAATTATTGCTCATGGATGTTCTCAGGTATCCATGATGAAAATGACCGTTCCTATTGCCCAAAAATTGTGCGGATTGGTCTCAAAGCACACCATTCTATCAAGTCCGTTTCCCTGGATGAACTTGTATGTAGTTGAAGATTAGACCAAATGTCTCGTAAATTAGCTATGCTACTACCATCATTCTTATTTAATTCGTCTATATCATTATTTCTGCAGAACTCAGTTATAATGCCATGATCATGCATTACAGGTCAGGAAGGAAGCTTAACTATTAAGGACTTGTTTGTTTAGACTTTAAAAAAAGTAATTTTAAGGTTGCGTAAAAATGCAATTTATTTTTTTTGAGATTTTATATAAAGTAGAAGCTATATTTTGTTTTGTTACAATTATAAAAAAAATACTTTTTATTTTTAAAAGGAGTTATAATTGCAGTTTTTTAGAAGCTATTCAAAATTTCAAAGTAACTTCTCAAAATAATTAGAAATTTAGTTTTTTTTTTTCAAAATCTTAAACAAACTCACAATTAATGAAGAATCTTAATATAATCCATGATATATGATAGATATAAAACCATTCATGTGCTTTCACCTAATAGCTCAAGTATTTGAGGTAATTGGTTCATGACATATTATTAGAGCCTCTATGACCATGTGATTTAGAGTTTGATCCCTGTTGCTTCCATTCTTCTAAATAAAAAGTTCAATTTAAGCACAAGGTAAGGTGAGTTTGTGCATTATCCATGCTTCAAGCCCAAAGGGCTCTTTCGTGAGGGGATATGTTAGATATAGAATCATTCATATGCCTTCACCTAATAGCTTAAGATTTTGAGATGATTGGTTCATGACAATCTAAAATGTTAGATGAAAAGGTTCCCATATTTGTTCCTACATACGTATATTGTCTTTGCAATTAATTATACAGGTGAATTGTGCCAGGCACCCGTGAAGGAGGCTATATTTCATTATAGATAATTGTAGTCATTTTCACCATCCCTCCCCAGGCTAGACACCCTATTTTTGCCATAATCTTAAATGTTAGTGTGGAAGTCCAGAGTGACAGTGATAGACCTCCTGGTACTAAGGTGTAGGTGACAAGGGGTAGGAAGGGCTGCAGTGGATTAGTCTATGGAAACAAGCAGGGCAGGATGGGGAATGTGGAGAGTAGTCATGCTGAATCGCTGATAGAGTTGAGGATAACAGAATGCTGATGTGGCAGGTGAGAAATGAGAGGGAAATAAGCCAGAATAAATGAAAGGGAGAGAAGAGGGGGATAATAACTAGAAATACATAGAGGTTAGGAAGAAGCTCAAAGAGCCAGCTTAATCTGTAGTCTCTGAGAGTTCTGCTTCTGTATTCTGGTAATCTGATTTCTATAATTGGGGATTATTCCCATTTGCTGCAATCAAATACATGGTGAATAGTACTCTGTCATTTTCTTATTTATTAGAAGAAGTTGAAACTTGAAAACATGACTGGCTGCAGTGTTGATTATGGATACAGACACATTGTAGACAAATATTAGTTGGTCTTTCTGCTTTCCCTTCTTATGTTATTCTGTCTTTGCTCCTTTATATTAATCACATTGTTCCATCATCTCCTCTTTTCTTGTCATATTCTAGAACATTCTTTATATAATGCCATTTCTGCAATTCTGATATGTCAGCCTTCATCTTTGCAAAGCAAGTGGTTTGTCTTCATCCATGACTCTTCAGTGTCATTATTAAAAAAAATGAAAAAACCTGCTATTTCTGCTACATCCGCTATCACCGCAACAGATATAGCGGCCGCTATAGCGCTTATAGCGGAACTGCAATCGCGTCGCGGTTTTCATAGCGAATTGTTGAAAAACCGCTACGCTATAGCGCTATAGCGCCGCTATGGCCGCTATTTGATTACATTGATACACACACCTTAGATCAAGATGGAGAATTGTGTCCTTATTGCACTGTAGATAATACTTCACTCTTCACCGGGATTTTACCTACATCTTTTACTTTTGTGATTTTGATTTGTGTTAATCCTTTGTATTGTTATAATTAGGTGATCCAATCTGTGTTATTAACCTTAGTATGCAGATTTCCATCCCAAAGCATATTCATGAACAATGGTTTTATTTATGTTGTGTTTCAACCACTTGGGAGACATAAACCTTTGAGGAAAATGATTTTCTTCAAGAAAATAAATTTTGAGCATCATACATATTTCTAGAACTTGGTTCAAACCTTCAAATTAGACAGTATTCTGAATAATGAATTAAAACCCTAAACTTTATTTGCAGGATCTTTGATCTAGTGTGTGTTTGGATTGTCTTATTTTGGAGAAATAATCTTTTTTTCTTTTGCCTACTTACTGACAGCTTTGGGAAAAAGCCATTATTTTTCATAATTAAGATATCCCTAAATGTGGGCCTATATTGCAATTTGTATGGTCAATACACACTTTTAAATGTAATTTAGGCCAAACTTCAATGTTTAAAATTTCTTTTGCAGGTGAAACAAAAGCGTGTTGGAGCCAACAAATCATCCACTGATAAGCAGAGTACTGGTTCTGCAGGAAGCAATGAGGACAGTATCCGGGGTGCACTTTTGGATGAAGCCACAATTGTATATATTTAAAGCTTAGAGTTGAATGAAAAGGCAAAAAGCAATGTGATTTTCTCATTATTTTCTTTGTGCTTGGCAGGTCTTCTCCACCCTCAGCTTTAGCGGTTCACACGTTTTCAGTAAACTGAATCGCAGCTTTGATGTTGTGATTATAGATGAAGCAGCACAAGCTGTAAGTGTGAAATCTTCAGTTTAGTTGCTGAATCAGCTGTTAGATTGCTTGTAATATAAATTAACTTGGCAAAGTTTGGTCCAAAGAAGTTCCTGCATTCCTAATGGTTTGGGGTTTAAGTGTAACATATTTATAAGATAAGAGAGGTTTTGTGTAGATTTTAGAAATAGAGGGAGTTTTGTGTAAGAAATGCAAAATAGAAGGGAGGTTGGAGTAATTTACTCATGAAAATATCAGCTAACTGGTCTCCAGTTTGAACATGCTTTAGCAAAATCAGCCTTAGTTGAAGCTTTTCCCAAAGTAAGTGGCAGTGCAATTCTGTTTTGTCTTTTTCATGTAACACAAGATTATTTGCAATATGTATACAGCTTAGTTATCACTTCAAAACCACAGTGCTTGACACGAAAAGCATAACAGCCACGCACCATAACATTCCATCAAATCCCAACTGAAACCAGGTAACTCACATAGTCGAAAAACCATCCACAATTGATTCAACAGTGTCGGCCATATAAAACTGTGAAATGTCCATCTGTGTATCAAGCAGCAGAGCTCGAACACAATCAAGGGCTACTCAACTTAGATGCCCAAGCCCTAATACCTTCTAAGTTCTAACAAGGGTTTTCTTTCTAATTTTGAAGAATTGAAGTAAGGATCCTGATATTGAAAGAAAGATAAGCAAAGAGAGAAAGATAGACCATAACACAATTGTGACAGTGAGTGACATATATATATATATATATATATATATATTATTTACAGGAAACTATAATAGAATACTCAAAATGATTAGAGCGCCCTTATGTATTATACACATTTATAATGTTAGTACTCTTAAAAGTTCTTAGTAATTTTGTTTTCTATTGTTAGCTTGTAAATATTTGTAATGAGTAGATTAATGATTATCAGTAAGAAATATTTTTTCTTTATTTTCAGTTAAACCAATGTTGCTCATTTCATTTTAGCTCTTTATCTGACATGTTACCTCTAAACAGGTGGAACCTGCAACTCTTGTTCCCTTAGCCAATCAATGCAAAAAAGTTTTTCTGGTATTTTTCATTGCTGCACCTTTCATTATAGAACCCACACTGTTTTATGTTTTACAGTACTGAAGTTGTAACATTATCTGAACATGCCCAGTTTTACATGTTAACTGTCTAATTATTTATGTAATACAAATTTCAAGGGAAAAGATACCTTTTGACTGAATCTGTAAAGAAAGTGAATTCATTATCCATCATGACCTTTAACCCAAACGAGATTCATAATTCACATCTGTGAATTTACTATTTGGTTAAACAAAGCCTGGATAATGAAAGTATTATTGGACAACAATTTTTTATTGAACCTTTTAAATTTGTGATGGACTAGGCACTTTTAAAATCATTTTTGTATATGTTGTCCTTAAGGCTTTTCTTGCATTTTTTCTAAGGTTGGTGATCCAGCTCAACTGCCAGCAACTGTAATTTCAGACATTGCTAAGAATCATGGGTAAATAATTATTCTGGTGATAGTTATATATTTTTTAAACATCAATCCAATCTTTTGGTTGAGACCTGAATTTTCTGTCTTTTACTCTTTTTTGTTTCATGAATTTAAGATATGGAACAAGCTTATTTGAAAGATTGAAGCAGGCTGGTTTTCCAGTTAAAATGTTGAAGACTCAATACCGAATGCATCCTGAGGTTGGTGCATATGTTTAGCAGATTTTTGTAAGATTAATTTGGTTATTATATGTGGTCATTCTGTGTGCAAATGAATATTAAGAGGTTGATACAATCAGATACTAGTAAGACACATGACACTGGAATAAATATAGCAAACAAATATTCTTGTCTAGAACAGTATTTGGTAACAACTTTGTAATATTAATTTTTTGTTTTAAATTCTCTCTCTCTCTCATGCAAGCCACTTCAAAGTAATTCTAACATTGCGTATACTGTTGATTGTTTTCTTTCTTCCTCAGTTCTTCTGCAATAGTTGGCCCAATGGAATTAAAAAGTAGTTAATAGTTGTTAATCTGCATGCTTTAAATATGCAGCATATAACTAAGTTCAAATGAACTGTATGGATGTGATATGTAGGTCTCCCCTCCTCTCTCCCTGAGGATGTATGGTACACTAACCAGCTAAAATGATTTGCTGTCTTAACTTTGGCATCAAATTTAGTTTCAGTAAGAGACCTAGACAGCTTTAAAATTCAAAATTGTAGTTTCTTAAACTTAAATGTCCAATGAACCAAGGTTTGGATGAAGAAAACTGAAGCCATGCCATAGGCTAAATTACTCAGGTTGGTCATAATAGCATACTTGTTCCTTGAGATATCAGACTTGGTGACATAGTGGCAGTAGAGAAAATGGAGGTTTGAATTTGAAGGTTGTATTCTCTTGCCAAGTATAAGGGTGGTAGTAATCAAAATTAAGATCAATATGCTGAAATTGGGCGTTTTCGGATGAATTAAGGTCAGGAAACTAGATGGATTGGAAGGCACTTGAAGGCTTAATTTGGGTATGCAATAGCTGGGTGACTGCAGTGGCCAAATCAACTGTGTTACTGTGAGCGTTATTTATAAATTAGGTCAACAGTTTAATGGGTTTTAGCAGAAGTTGAGCGAGTTTTGAAGGAAAGAATTTTAATGATATATTCGAAGTAATATATCTTAAGTTGAAAAATATATATTAGAAATAGGAAAGGTGGAAAGTATATTTTAAATTGAAGAGTACAAATGGAACTTGTAGAGAAATATTTTAGGCTTCACATCTAGGGTTCCTTGGGTATTTTGCCTAGGCATTGGTTTCATCACACAACTTAGAAGAGAACTGTAATCGGTAAAACAGAGTTTTGCTGAGTTGCATCAAGGTAAAAAAATAGGGAATATACCAATCTTATTAGGATGTGGACCTAGGATTTCATATTTTTATATTGCAGAGAATTCATCCCTATTTTCCCATCTTCTGTTACTTTTATAGTTTTGTGTTCTCTCCATTTGTGTAAAAGTGTAAATTTCCTGATACTTTTCCTGAGTGGATTTTCATATACAATGATCAAACAGATAAGAAGCTTTCCCTCTAGGGAGTTTTATGAAGATTCATTGGAAGATGGGGATGACGTCAAATTACGGACAGAACGTGCATGGCATAGGTACCGCTGCTTTGGCCCATTCTGCTTCTTTGACATACACGAGGGAAAAGAGGCTCGGCCATCTGGGAGTGGTTCATGGATCAATGTTGAGGAAGTTGATTTTGTCCTATTCCTGTATCAAAAACTGGTAACACTTTATCCGACACTGAAGTCAGGTAACCAAGTTGCAATTATATCACCCTATAGTCAACAAGTCAAGCTCTTCCAAAAACGTTTTGAAGAGACTTTTGGAGTGTCAGCGGAGAAACTAGTGGATATATGTACTGTTGATGGTTGCCAGGTAAACTAGCTTAATATCAATCATATGATATCTTTCATTTTCATTTTTGCTTTATTAAATAATCAGTAGTTGCAAATACCTGAATATGGTTCTAATTGTTGACCATCTGGAACACAATAAACCTGACATCAAGTATAATTGCAAGACCAAGTCCATACACCAATACAACCATTGACATGGCTTTATATTAATTGTTACATAATACATGGATAGAATTCTTTAATACCACCGCCACCGGTTAGGAATTTTGTTAAGGATTTTCTACCATAGTATGCACCATCCAACATGCTAGTTCTCTTTTCCTCATTTACATACCATCACTGTCCTCCTCTGTTTTATTGTCAATTCCACTGAACTCATCGAGGATCCCAATGTTCAATAGAAATTACTTCAATGTATCAAAATAATATTAACAAGGAATTTTTGAGAGATCAACTATAACTCACCATGAACATCAGGAAGTTTGAGAAATCGACTGTGATGCTAGGTTTTGAGCCACCATATCAGAGTTCAAGAGAGAAAGAGAAATTTAAGAGAAAACATAGTTTTATCTTTTCATTACCCAAAAATGAACCTAGCGTACAATCAGATATTTATATGATCTGAGGCTAAGCTAGGTGTCTAGATGGTTCTGCTAGAGTCTAACTGAATCTCTTAGGGTTTGATTAATCAATTGCAGTTAGTTGTAACTGATTTACACATGTGACAATAGTGTCTAATCATGTGATAAAAGTGGAGTTAGTGAATCGGGTAACACAATGATACACCACCTCCAGCTTTGGTTGGTATATAGGAAGAGAAATCAAGGAGGTATTCCTGTGTATGAAGCCACACGGATGCTATCAGAAATATTTAATTCTCCATCAGGACTACTGCTGCTGAATTGTTGGAGCCACAAACCTGGCTGATCTATTCTGTGGCCAATGTGATAGACAGCAAGAGGTACGGAAACAAACAAGGGAGAGTGCAGTGTAGGGAGATCCAAAGAATCATAGTGTGAATAATCAAAAGTTCTGCAATTCCAATAAGAAGTTTTAATGTGGTTTATGCGTTAGTTAATTAACAAGTAACTTCATTCATGATGATATCTATTATGCCCTTGAATTGGTATAGGGATGAATTGCAAATGTTGAAGCTGAGCTTGCAAGCTCAAATAAACTTATTATTTCGGGCCAGTTTGAATCAACCCCCGTCAATTAATCTGCATCTTCCTGTTTGTATGTAGCTTCTTCCAATTTGTGTGTACCTTTTGATTTCCATTTGATAGTAATTTTCATCTGCAGTCTGTAGATGTTTGACAATGTCAAGAAGAAAACAAATATCTAACTTTTCACAAAAGAAGAACCTGTACTGCCATTCTTTTCAAGCACTTTTATCCAAGCGATTAATTTACATCCACATGAACTGTTGCATTTCACGATAGATGTGGCCTTGTTGCATAGTTGTCGCAAGATTAAATTATAAAAACTTTGGAAATTGTAGGAATAAGTGATGGTTAATTGAATTGTATATTTTATTATACCTTTAATTTCAATGAGTTGTTACTTAAAGGATTGGCATTTAACTTTGCCTTCTACTCTCTCTCTTGCATGCTTTTGATACATTAAATATGGGATTAAAGAATAATTTCCTATCTTTTAGGGACGTGAAAAGGACATTGCAATATTTTCATGTGTCAGGGCAAGCAAAGATAGAGGTATAGGGTTTGTGGAGGACATTCGACGAATGAATGTTGGGATCACTAGAGCAAAGTCTGCAGTGTTGGTACTGTATCATTTGGGGTTAACGTGATGCTTTCAACAATTTCATTTGGTACATATGTCTTAATATGATCCATTTTTGTTGTTCATGTAGGTGGTTGGATCTGCCTCAACGTTGAGGAGGAGTGAACAATGGAACAAACTAGTGGAAAGTGCTGAGAAGAGGGACTGTTTATTCAAAGTAAATGTTCTGAAAGTTATTTATAATATGTCTACTAATAGCAATGCAGAATGTTTTGATCCATTAAATTGAAAATTTTATTTGGGCCTAACTGATCAAAATTTGCACGCTCTATTAGTACTTTTTCCTTTTGTTTGAATGTTTACACAATATTCAGTGTTGGTCAATCTGGATTTATGCACCATACATTCCTTGTTTGATTATGAGCCAAAAAAATTTCGCACTTCATACTTCAACCCGAAGATTAACCCAGCCATTTCCATATGCAGGTTTCTAAACCATATTCCTCATTCTTCAGTGATGAAAGCCTGGCATCCATGCAAGCAAAGGTGGATGAACCATCTCAGGCTATGGGACGTGCTGATGTGGCAGACAATGATACGCAACATGACAACGCTGCAGCGCAAGCTGATCAAGCACAAGCTGAGGACCATGACTATGGAGATGGTGATGCTGACATGGATGATGCGGGCTTTGACGATGATTAGGGTTTAGTTGTTGATAGATAGTTGTATAGTTGAGTAGACAGGTGCAATTTATGTCGTTTTTCCTGTTATGAGGGCAAGGAAAATTGTAAACTGCACTAGTCTAAATACCGAGAAATGATGGTTTGCCATATTTAATGCAAAAGAGAACATGTATTTATTCATGACTATTACTACTGTTGGAAAGTATTGATATTTTTAATAGTTTGTCAATATATAATATCGTAATCCCATGGCAACAGACTAGAAATTTAAGTATTTAAGTTGTATTTAAATTATAGTAAACTTCTATCTTAAAATAAAATGAGTGTTGAGATTGCCCATCTCAAGATGGTGCCAGAGTTCACGGTTTTAGCTTGAACAAAGGCCCAAATTTTGTCATAAAAACACTATTTTCGTCAATCTTGGTCTAGCCTCTGCCACATTATAAGACTGGCTTTTCTACCCCAAGCATCTTCAATCCACTGTGTGAAGCTATGAACAAATCCTGACATCTAGCCATTAGCTTGAAGTGTCGTTAATATCCCTGTGCGTGCAATTCATGGGCCATAGTATAGCCTTTGTTTCAATGCACATTAGTCCCTTTCTGATTGTCTAAGTGTGTGGTTGGTTTATCTCAAAATCACGTTTCAAACGTGGTTTCAGGTAAACCAAACACGCTATGAGTCTCCTTGTCATCTATTTAGGGTTAGCAATATGATTTGACAAGTTTTGGCATATGGTCTTTGAGGCCTAAGGTTTTGTCTCTACTATTTGGACAAGTGTGCCCTATTACTTTGCCGTTTAGGCAAGTCCACCATATTTCTTTCTCGTCTTTTGTTAGTTCCTTCATAACATTTTGAATGGCTTCAAGCACAACACATTTGTCAGATTCTGAACATGGGGACCTCCATTCTCATGTGAAAAGTGCCCCTCAAACTGTTCTTGTTATCTATGCCCTCTAAGGTATCCTTACAATTACCTCAGGACAGTTGAACGGAAAGAATTACTTTGTGTGGTTAGCCTATGTCACACTATGGTTTTTAGGTCAGCGCATTTCTAATCACCTTGAGAAGCCAACTCTTGATATCCATTTAAAAAATTGAAGTCAAAAGGAGAAGTTTGACTATTGGTTGAGTGCTTTGTTATGGCAATCGGTGGAACCTGTTATTTTAGTTAATTTTAGAAGTTTTAAGAGGTGTTTCACGAAAAAGGCACATAATTTGTTTGCTAATGAAATTTAGCATTTGTATAATTCAACATATAAAATGACATTTATCTGAAAAGCAAATTATGACATGATAACTTTAATTCTCAAGCATACGCTATAGTGGAGGGATTAAAAGCTTATTTGTTTTATAGGTGAGCTCTTCCAAAGGGTATGTTTGGACAAAAGTAACAATTAGTCACCGTAGGCTACATGTTCGTTTGGAATTTCTCCTACTGTAAAACAAACGGGCCCTAAAATGTTTTAAAAAGTAGACAGTCTATCAATATTATTAAATAAATTGGAGAATTTATATGTGGTTATGATTTTATGTGCTATGCATTTTGACTTTGATCATATTAGAGTTCAAATTCTAACTACTCACGAAATCCTTTCCATTGAGAGTCTTAATATTTGTCTTTTGAGAGTTCTTTCACTGAAAGCTCCAGATTCTCACTCTAACACAACTAAAACATCTACCATGGTGACTACGTAGGATCTAGTGGTGGACATGGAGGCAAAGGAGGTGTGGAGGGGGGATCACAGAGGAAGAAGACTTTCATGTAACGACCATACCACACTCAAGAGACATCTTAATCCCTTTATGGTTTTCTTAAGAAATCTGTTATTCTTATTCAATTTACACGTAATCAATAGCGATAGAAAAATATTAAATCAAGTTATGGCCAGAGCAAAATTGGTTGGTGCCTACTATATCTTCTGCCTCAAAGTAAAATTATTGTATTAAGCAATAAATTCTTACTGGACAAAATAGAAGGCAACTGTATAAAACCACGAGCTGCACGTGAACTATGATAAGGATGTATACTATTTAGAGTTGGGTGATGACTAGGATGGAGCACCTGCATATGTGTTTCATTCTTAAGGCAACTACTTTTACCTATGTTGGCCAGTTTGTTAACCTATAAATAAATTTTATGTAAAATTGCATTTTGTGCTCAATTTTTCTAAAATCTCATATTATACCCCACTTTCTACCAAATCCACTCTATACATTCTGACAAAAAAATCATTTATTGGCAAAAAAAAAAAAACCAATCATCTTCAACTTAACACTTGCAACAACAACACACCTTCACCTCTGTCACGCCCACCACTTACAAATCCATAACCATCAAAATCGAACACCATTAAACTACTCTTACAATTTAAATAGGAATAAAACCAAAACCCAATGCATGCAGGTTTTATCATAGAAACTACTTTGCAGATTTACAAATCAAATATGTTAACAGCACCAACGTTTCAATAAGAACATCATCATTCCTCATACATTTCACTTCAAGCCATTCGTTAGACATGGACCAATGACAAAGACCACATCGAACACAAACCCATCTAAATCATTCCTTACTTCCCCTGTTCAATCCCAACCTCAAACACATCCATCTCCTCACCTCCATTGAAGTCATGAATCGTGAAACACAAACAATCATCACCGAAACAATTTGGAACTCAACTATCAGCCAACCATCTAACCAACGCCTCACCATCATTTTCAGGAACAAAGCATGACCCTAAAAAACATTTTACCGAGATGGCTACACAACAACCGTGGCTCCATCACCGACTCTGTCGCACCATCGACTGCTTCAATTTACGAATAAAAAACAAATAAATGACCAAATATCAATAACATAGAAGTTTCAGGGTGAAAATGGTAAAGCTAAAAAATCTAGTGATCAATCAGTTACCAGTCTTTAATTTAGATCATCCATTATTAATTAGCTATCAAATCAAACGGTTAAAGTCATTGCCTTAACATTACACTACCCAATCGTTGCTTCATGCTAGTCGCCACCTTAGAGTTGTTGCCATATATTAGCAAGTAGTCAAGCATTGAGAAATGTGCCACCAATTCAAAGAATTCTTCATAGTTAAGTTTACTATATTTTATTGTATTCCTACCACTATAAATAATAAACACACTATGGTCTCATTGTATCATAAA